>JAXLNO010001871.1:0-167377 GCA_038087875.1 Malacoraja senta | reverse complement strand
TATGGAGAAGATCAGTTGCTAGCTTGTACATTGGCATATCATAATCAGTAGCATCATCATACTCCTCAGATAGTAAACAATAATAAACAACTCTGCACACCTTGTTTTTCTTCAACGTTTCAATTTTGGCATTGTAAACTACAAGTTTTTGCTCTTCAAACCACGCATGACATGCCTTTCTGCCCACTACTTTCCCATTAAGAATGTCTTGTAGATTCCATTTCTTAAGAAAAGGATAATTTTTAAAAATAGCCTAAGTATCCAAATAACAAACTAATTCCATTCACACAAGAATTCACAATATAATATGATTTTTAAATCTCACTGTCATGAATTTATATACCAGATGGAAGGAATTTAATGTTTAATTCCCATAAATTAATCTAGAAACATCAAGTCAATATAATCAAAATCTCTGTAGACCTGCAATGTGGTGTTACATATATATTGCATATTGCTGAGGTTGGGCAGGAAGGGGGTGTGGTGGGGGGGTGGGGGGTCGGGGGTAGACGCTATAAGACCCCCGTGAGAAATTTTATTTTACACTGAAATTGAGGATAGACAAAAGCTGGAGTAACTCAGCAGGACAGGCAGCACTGTGACTCTGGAGAGAAGACCCTTCTTCAGACTGAACTGAACTCTCGTCGGTGAGAGTACTTGTGATTGTCTGAAGAAGAGCCTCGACCAGAAACGCAACCCTCTCCCCAGAGCCCCTGCCCGTCCCGCTGAGCCACCACAGACAGTGAGTTGAAGGTAGACACAGGGGGGTCCACCTTCAACTTCAGAGCCAAACAAAAAACACGGTGTGCTGGAGGAAACATAGAAACATAGACACATAGAAAATAGGTGCAGGAGTAGGCCATTCGGCCCTTCGAGCCTGCACCGCCATTCGATATGATCATGGCTGATCATCCAACTCAGTATCCCATCCCTGCCTTCTCTCCATACCCCCTGATCCCTTTAGCCACAAGGGCCACATCTAACTCCCTCTTAAATATAGTCAATGAACTGGCCTCAACTACCTACAGTGGCAGAGAATTCCACAGATTCACCACTCTCTGTGTAAAAAATGATTTTCTCATCTCGGTCCTAAAAGACTTCCCTCTTATCCTTAAATTGTGATCCCTAGTTCTGGACTTCCCCAACATCGGGAATAATCTTCCTGCATCTGGCCTGTCCAACCCCTTAAGAATTTTGTAAGTTTCTATAAGAACCCCCCTCAATCTTCTAAATTCTAGCATGTACAAGCCGAGTCTATCCAGTCTTTCTTCATATGAAAATCCTGCCATCCCAGGAATCAGTCTGGTGAACCTTCTCTGTACTCCCTCTATGGCAAGAATGTCTTTCCTCAGATTAGGAGACCAAAACTGTACGCAATACTCCAGGTGCGGTCTCACCAAGACCCTGTACAACTGCAGTAGAACCTCCCTGCTCTTATACTCAAATCCTTTTGCTAAGAATGCTAACATACCATTTGCTTTCTTCACTGCCTGCTGCACCTGCATGCCTACTTTCAATGACTGGTGTACCATGACACCCAGGTCTCGTTGCATCTCCCCTTTTCCTAATCGGCCACCATTCAGGAACTCAGTGGGCAAGGCAGCACCCGCGGAGGGAACATATCACTTATCAGGAGCCGCCATGGGCCAGGACTCTCCCCCCCCCCCCCAAAAGGAATCGCAGATGCAGCCGTCACCGCAAAGAATGAACTGCAGATGCTGGAAAATCGAACGTAGACAAAAATGCTGGAGAAACTCAGCAGGTGAGGCAGCACCTGTGGAGCGAAGGAAATAGCCAACGTTTCGGGCGGGTCAGTAGAAGGGTTTAGAACCGAAACGTTGCCAATTTCCTTCGCTCCATAGATGCTGCCTCACCCGCTGAGTTTCTCCAGCATTTTAGTCTACCGCAAAACGTCAATGATTCCGGGAATGCCGAGAGAGACGAGATGGGGAGCAGGAGAGAGAGAGAGAGTGCACAAGAGAGGGAGGGAGAGAGCGAAAGACAGAGAGACACAACGTGGGTCGGTAGGTAAATTGAATGACTAACCTGCTGCACACCAAGAAGCTCACCAAGAAGAAGCCCTCTATCATGATGGTGAGTTTTAAGAAATTCTCAATGTGTCATCAATGCATCGATCTACATTCCTCAGTAAATGTAGTTGTGTTTTGAACAAGAATTAATGACGCCACGTGAATTGTATTCAAAGGAACGCAGCGTCATTAATACTTGTTCAAAACACAATTACATTTACTGAGGAATGTGGATCGATGCATTGATGACACATTGTATAACTACTTGTTAACTACTGGCTGTTAACAAGTGCTACAGTAGCAGTTAACAAATCGTTTGTGTCTGATGGCCGTGCAGCGGTTGCTATCCATGTTCGTTTTGTAAAAAATCCATATGGCGAATGTTTAATAAATAATCTTTATTTAGCAAAGCGAATTTGTATTTCCGTACGAAATATGGAAATACGTGGGGCCCCCCTTAGGCGCGCGGCACAATTGGGAGAAATCGGTGCAATCGGTTTAATGCTGGCCCTTTCTGTATGTTTCAATGAGGTCCCCCCTCATTATAATAAACTCCAGCGAACATCGGCCCAGTGCAGCCAAATACTCATCATAGGTTGACCTCATATCTGGGATCATTCTAGTAAACCTCCTCTGGACCCTCTCCAGAGCCAGCACATCCTTCCTCAGACATGGTGCTCAAAATTGCTCATAATATTCCAAATGCGGCCTGACCAGCATCTTATAGAGCCTCAGTATTATATCCCTGTTTTACTATATAAGCCCCATCGAAATAAATGCTTGCATTGCGTTTGCTTTCTTTATTACTGATTCGACAGGAGCTATCTTGGTGAATCTTCCTTGGACTGACTACAATGCTCCCATATCCTTTTCTAGATAAGGAGAACAAAATTGTGCATAACATTCCAGGTGTGGTCTCACCACACCTGTAACATCTCCGAATTCTTAAACACCAAACGCTTTTCAGTTAAGGCCAAGGTGCCATTTGCTTCATATCGAGATGGATCTGCGTGCTACCTTTTTGTAATCCTTGTGCCAGAACATCCGATCACTCTGAACTTAACTTGCTTGCAGACACTGGTTTGGATAATTAGCCGTTTGTTTGCACTTACGAATCTTGTAACGACTGTTCACTCTGCTTACACTGTCCCTCCAGGCAACACATTCCAGATCATAATTCACTGCTGACAATAAAATTCTCCACAAAGAACCTTCGGTCGCACGTAGAGACCATTCAATCCATCGTGCCTCTGCTGCTCAGAAAGGTCATTCACACCAGGACACCTGATGATGGGGTCGTTGCCATGATACATTAGCTCTGTAACTCACTGAAGTGTTGGCTCAAGAATAAACACTGTTCCAGGACACCTGGAATAACTCACCTCCATTGGAAATATAACCAATGGACGAGTGGAGACCTCGGTGTAAACGCGAGAGCAGACACCACTCAACACCGCAGGGCAACCCCAGTGCTGCACGGAGAATGGTGCTTGTGACACGCTTGTTACTAGAAGGGCAAAGAGCAGGGCCGGATGTAGATGAAAAGAGGCCCTAAGCTGTTCCACTTGTGAGCCCCCCCCCCCCCAATCCCCCACCCCCACGAGTAGAGGAAGATGGTCCACCAGATTGACACCGATTTGCAGCCGAGCGTGGCCAATGAGATAAGGGGCTGGAAAGCTGCGCTATATTTATTTATTTATTTATTGCCAGTGCTAGTGTCGAGTTATTGGCTTAAAACACTATTATTCTGAAATGGAGGGCAAGGAAAATTACTGAAGGGTTGTTTAGAGACTACAGTGCATTGTGACAGCATATGTAAGAAAGGCCTATGACAGTGTCAAAAATATTATACACCTTGCAGGGCTCTCACTTAATTTTTTTTCTCTGTTGTCAGCTGGGCAACCTTGGCAACTTTTTAAGTTGCCAAATGACAGTTTAGGTGGTCATTTAAGACGGCTTGCATGACGCATGCGATAATGTGCTCGGACGAAGTGCGTAGTTACCAGTTGGAATTATGCTCAATGAAGCACTCACATATTATTTCTGCTTCAAATAAAGCCACAAACTAAACATATTCACCAATCAAGACGTGATATATACCACAATGACATGCAGCAAAATTATAATACAGTGTCTCAACTCTTTTTACACATTGCAATGAATGCAATTTCTATTATTTCTTTCCACTTCCAAACAAAAATGTGGTTGCATTATTCAGCGTATGATCAACCTCGGTGAGACCAAGCGCAGGCTTGGCGATTGCTTCACACAACACTTCCACTCAGTTCGCAATAACCAACCTGATCTCCCGGTGGCTCAACAGTTCAACTCCCATTCCCATTCCGAATCCGACCTTTCTGTCCTGGGCCTCCTCCATGTCCAGAGTGAGGCCCACCGCATATTGGAGGAGCAGCACCTCATATTTGCTTGGGTAGTTTACACCCCAGCGGTATGCACATTGGCTTCTCTAATTTCAGGTATCCTTGGTTTCTCCCTCTTTCCCCTCCCATTCCTAGCTCTCCCACAGCCTACTGTCTCCGCCTCTTCCTTTCTTTTTCATATCACCCCCCCGACATCAATCTGAAGAAGGCTCGACCCGAAACGTCGCCAATTCCTTCGCTCCACAAATGCTACCTTACCCGCTGATTTTCTCCAGCTTTTTTGTCTACCAATGGGATCCCACCACTGGCCACATCTTCCCATCTCCTCCCCTGTTGGCTTTCCGCAGAGACCGCTCCCTCCATAGCTCCCTGGTCAATTCGTCCCTTCCCACCCAAACCACCCCCTCTCCTGGCACTTTCCCTTGCAACTGCAGGAAATGCTACACTTGTCGTTTTAATTAAGTTCAAGACTATGGGGCTGTACATTGGCCATAAAGTTGCTGCCTAAAAGTGCCAGAGACCCGGAATTGATCCTGAATATGGGTGCTGTCTGTATGGAGTTTGCGCCTTTTCCCTTTGATCGCATGGGTTTTCTCCGGGTGCTCTTGTTTCCTTCCACATTCCAAAGGTGTGCAGGAACCTATTTCAGACCCAACCCAAAACGTAATATTTGCCTTTTGTTCTGAGATTCTGTCTGACCTGTTGAGTTACTCCAGCTTTTTGTGTCAATCTTCAGTTTAAACCAGCATCTGGAGTTCCTTCCTACACACACAATACTATACGATATAACTTCATTAATCCCAGGAGGGAAATTTTGTGTGGGTATATATATTACACACACACACACACACACACACACACATATATATATTTATATAGTTATATATTCATATATAAATATACACCATTTTGTTTTCTCGTTTATAACATTGTTTACGGAGTACTATGTTTACATATTCTGTTGTGCTGCTGCAAGTAAGGATTTCATTGTTCTAACTGGGACGTGAGAGAATAAAACACTCTTGACTCTTGACTTACTCCGCTAATGTGTGGGAAAGAACCAGTGTACGGGTGATCAGTGGTCGGCGTGGACTCAGTGGGCTGAAGGGCCTGTTTCCACGCTGTATCTTTAAATTAAACTAAAGACACTAAAACCAGAGGGAGTCTAAAGAAGGGTCTCTACCCGCAACGTCACCCAATTTATTCTATCCTGAGTTGTCAAGTCAACTGGCTGCTGGCTGCTCCATGGAGTTCCCCCGCACAATTAAAGCATGGAATAGTCTTCAATCTACCATAGTTATCCAACCAGATGCAACTAAATTTAAGGTACCTCTTTTTTCCCCAAGAACCCTTTTTTGCTTAAGTCCCAGTCAAGAGAGTTTTATTGTCATGTGTCCCAGAGAGGGCAATGAAATTCTTGCTTGCTGCAGCACAACAGAATATGTGAACATAATACAGAACAGAAGATCAAAGTTCAGTGTGTTTATATACCATAGACCATATATATACACAATAAATAAACAGATAAAATGCAATAGGCTGTTATTGTTCAGCCCTCTACCACCTCCAGTTTAAATTCCATTTCGAATATTTATGGAGGACCAGGAAACCAGAACCAAGAGTTACTCCATGGAGTTATTCCTGATCCAGGGTCAGGGAGTGATTCTGCGTTGGTTTTCAGCGGTTGCGGCGAGGCAGCGACCGGACAGCAATGGCGGCCAAATCTCCCACAATTCAAAGCGAGGGAGAAAGTGCCCAGCGCCGACCAGTTGCAATGGCAGTGCGCATGCGCAGGACGGCCGATGATGTGCGGGCCGTGGATGTGCGCATGTGCAGGGGGAGGACGTGCTGGCCGTAGCAATGCGCATGTGCAAGGCGGCCTGCCGTGCCGGCGGATGAGGAGCGAGTGGAGAGCGGAGCCCGGCGGCCCGGACACGGATAGTGGGGGGAGATGGAGAGTGACAGAGAGAGAGAGAGAGGGAGAGATAGAGAGGGGGGCCCGCCCAGAGTTAAACGGCAGGTGTCCTGCCTTGCCTCCCATAGATTTAGAAGCCCTAGCCTTCAGCCTATGAAGCCTAGTGGTAAATCCGACTCTGCGAGCCCCCCCTGGATCTCGAGGTCCTAAACTTAAGCTTGTCCAGTTTATACGTAAATCCGGCCCTGGCAAAGAGACACAGAAATGTACAGAGGCACGAATGCACATCCTACCTTCAATCCACTGCAGAGCGTTGCGGAGATCCTCCGTTTCACGGGACACTTTGTAGACAAAGAGAACAAGTGGAATCCCCGGGTATTCACAATCGGAAATGTTCAGTAATCTCACAATATCAGTGTGGACATTCCCTTGACCGTAACACACCACTGGTACAGAAAACAATGTGTTAATCATTCAGCATCTTTCACATCCATTACATACCACCTCCTCCCCATCCTGACCGGCTGCTGTCTAGTTTCTCTTGGACACTCTCACTTCACAAGATCACGAGAAACCGCCACTCGGCCCCTCTACCTCCCTGCACCATTCTGTGCCATCACAGCTAATTTCATCTCGCCTGTTCCACTTCCCCATTGCCCTTCATTTCCCAATCGTTCCAACATTTATTTCCCTCCGCTTTAACCCCTGGTGATCGATTCTCCACCATCGTCCGGGGCAGATAATCCCCGGGAGTCTGCCGAAAGTTTCCACGCACCGCAGTTTGACACAACTGCCCCTGATCCTTAACTCTGCCCCTCCATTCAGACTCTCACTGGTGGAAACATCCCCACATCTCCTCCATCATGTCCCCTACGGTCTAAGATGTTTCAATGAACTCTCCCTTATTGTTCGGACACCAGTTCTTGAGCACAACACTGTGCCGGAGGAAGTCGGTATGCCAAGCAGCATCTCTGGAGGGAATGGGCAGACTGATGAGGGATCAGGGTCCGAAACACAGTCCGCTTTCCACCGGAGATGTTGCCCGGCCCTCTGAGTTCCTCCGGCACCGTGTTGTGCTCAAGTTTCCAGCATCTGCAGTTTCTTATGTTTCTAACACCCCGTCTCCCGCTCTGTGTCCCACCTTGGCAGTCGAGGGTTTCCGGGGTACTCGGCTGGTGCAACCCGGCGTCGGGTTGGGAACGCAGCTCACGGAAGGCGGTCAGACGAGACACAGTCCAGGAAATCCCTCGGAAACACAGCGCATAGAGGGCGATCAGACGAGACACAGTCCAGGAAATCCCTCGGAAACAGCGCAAGAATGGTGCCCATAGATATGGAAACACGGCGAGACCAGACAGCGGCATCTACGCTCACACCTGAGCAGAACACAAACCAGGAAACTGATCTGAACCAAGGAGCGGGTCGATGTCAGGGCGGGGACCGCTCGACTACCACAGCTCCATTGCACCACTCGCCTGTCACTCAGGCCCGAGTGTCATGAACATGTACTTTGTTCATTGGATCAGCTCCCCGCCCATCATTAGAATATGCAACACTAAATGTTGGAGTAACTCAGCGGGACAGGCTGCATCTCTGTAGAGAAGGAATGGGAGACCTTTCGGATGGACACCTTCACCATTCAAGGACCCCGACAGTCCGTTCATATGAGGCAGAGGTTCACTTGCACCTCCTCCAACCGCATCTACTGTATCCGCTGTTCCAGGTGTCGACTCCTATATATCGGCGAGACTAAGGCAGGCTTGGCGATCGTTTGGCTGAACACCTCCGCTCGGGTTGCCTAAACCTACCTGATCTCACGGTTGCTCAACACTTTACCTCCCCTTCCCATTCTCAATCTGACCTTTCTGTTCTGGGTCCCCTCCATTGTCACATTTGTCAGAATGCGGCCCAGCGCGAATTTGAGCACCTCATATGTCGCTTGGGCAGCTTTCACCCCAGTGGTATGATCTAACTTCAAGTAACCTTTACTTTCCCTCTCTCTCTGTCCCTCCCCCAACCCAGTGTTCCGACTAGATTGTGCTGATTAGTTTTACTGATTGTGTGCCTCGTTGTAATCTTCCCCACCGCCAACAGTGATCCATCCCACATTTCCTTGATCATCATCTGCTTTGATCTGTCGTTTTCAGGCCATATGTGATAGGAGCAGAATTAGGCCTTTTCGACCCATCAAGTCTACCCCACCATTCAATCATGGCTGATCTATCTCTCCCTCCTAACCCCATTCTCCTGCCTTCTTCCCATAATCTCTGACATCCGTACTGATCAAGATTCTATATATCTCTATATATCTCTGCCTTAAACATATTCACTGACTTGGCCTCCACAGCCTTCTGTAGCAAATAATTCCACAGGTTCACCACCCTTCAACTAAATAAATTTCTCTTCATCTCCCTTCTAAAAGAACGTCCTTTAATTCTGAGGCTATGACAGTCCGACACTCTCCCACTAGTGGAAACATCCTCTCCACATCCACTCTATCCAGGCCTTTCACTATTCTGTATGTGTCAATGACGTCCCCCTCATTCTTCTAAACTCCAGCAAGTACAGGCCCATTGCCGACAAAGGCACATCATAGGTTAACTTACTCATTCCTTGGATCATTCTTGTAAACCTCCTCTGGACCATCTCCAGAGCCAGCACATCCTTCCTCAGATATGGTGCCCAAATTTGCTCACAATATTCTAAATGCGGCCTGGCCAGCGCCTTATAGAGCCTCAGCATTACATTTCCTGTTTTTGTATACAAGCCCTCTTGAAATCCATCCATCCATCCATCCATCCATCCATCCATCCATCCATCCATCCTTCCTTCCTTCCTTCCTTCCTTCCTGTGATGTAGGAATTTGTATATGTAATATAATTCCATATTCCATATACAAATTCCATATTACATATACATTTATACTACATATATATAATATATGTATTATGAATGCCAGTGCCCCTTGAGGCCAAAAGCTGAAGCTGGCAAATGTGCCTGTGCCTCGTAAACAGAGGTCAGGTGACCTTTGAGAAGTTTCCGTTGGTTGTTCAGATTAAATCTTACTTACAAGATGTCGGACGTGTTTTCTTTGTGCTAGTCACAACAGGGCCTTATGTGGTCTCAAACATTACATGGTGTCAAAGTTAAAAAAACTAAAGAAAAGAATGGCAGGGCTCAAGCCTCCGGTGCCACTCTCCATGCAAGGAAACGTGGCCAAGAATTATAAGGACTGGATAAGGGCATTCCAGCTGTACGAGGCGGCAACAGAACTAACAAATAAACCAGATACGATTCGCTGTGCAACATTCCTCCACGTAGCCAGGCCGGCAGCTCAGGAGATTTATGAGACCTTTGAGTTTGCCCAGGAGGAAACTGACAAAATACAACCGCTGAAGAATAAGTTTCAGACATACTGTGAACCAAAAAAGAACTTAACTGTCTCAAGATATATCTTTAATACACGTGATCAGCGGCGAGGGGAGACCTTCTCCAGCTTCCTGACTGCAGTGAAGTCTTTAGCTAATGATTGCGAGTTTGGCATTATCCATGACTCATTGCTGCGAGACAGAATTGTCTGCGGCATCACCAGCCAGCCACTCCAGGAAAAACTACTACAATGCCATGATTTAACACTGGAATAATGCAGTGACATGTGTCTGATAGCTGAAGCAGCAGCCGAACAGATGAAGCAGATTGCCCCAACCGCCATCAACACCGAAGAGACTGTTGATTACGTGAAACGGACAGCGCCAGTCGGCCATGGGGCTGAGGCAGGGATTCGCGACCCAGACAACCACAGACAGAAATCCGTGATTCTGGTAAGGACACCGTCTGCCGGTCATGCACCCGCAGGCATAAAGGCAACTACTGCCCTGCTCAGTACATGAGATGTTATACCTGCGGAGAGATTGGACATCTTTCCAGATCCCCCGACTGCCCGGCAAATAGAGCGCCCAACAGCCGCCCACGTTCCCGACAACATGACCGGCTAATCAGACAAAAGGCCGGGGACTGGAGCCGTGACGTCTGCGACGTCAAGTTCCAGATGAACACTTCACCGCTGCCTGAGCCAGTGAACGACGATGTTGATGTCTTCTACATACGACACCGTGACTGACGCTGTGATTGAGACGACGTGTGAATGGGGACAGATGTGCAGCATCAACAATGTGAACATTTAGTTCAAACTTGACTGGATCTCAAGTGGACATCCTGCCAGAGCACTTGTTCAGAAAGACTGGTCTTGCCTTACTGAAGACAGACGTGACACTGAGGTCATACTCTGGACATACAATGAAGCCTGTGGGGCAGGCAAAAGGGAACGTCAAAGTAGGTAAGAAAGAACACAGGGTTGTCTTTCAAATAGTGAGGGGGAATGTGAAACCCATATTTGGGAAACTAACGTGTGGAAAGTTAGGGCTTCTCGTGTGAAAGGAGGCGGTTGATGGCGTGAGTGCAATCCCATCATACACTGCGAGGATCATTGAGGAAAATCGTAAGATTTTCCCAGGGCTGGGAAGGCTAAAAAGACATGGGTACAACATAGCGCTGCAAGAGAACGTGCAACCAAAGCAAAACCCACCCCGCACTATCCCCTATAAGATCAGGGATAAGGTCAAAGCCGAATTAGAGCGCATGGAAAGCTTCGGAGTCATAAAACCCGTGAGCGAACCGACGGATTGGGTGAATTCAATGACTGTGGTTAACAAGCCTAATGGCGAACTCCGCATATGCCTTGACCCACGTGACCTCAATGCGGCCATTCGTAGGGAGCATTTCCCGATGCCGACGTTCGAGAACAATGCAGCCCGCATGCCAAATGCAGAATGGTTCTCGAAATTTGACGCTACAAGTGGGTACTGGCAGTTCCCTCTGAGCGATGACAGTTCGCGTCTGACCACATTTAATACTCCCTTTGGGAGGTACCGATACCTCGTGCTTCCATTTGGAATCTCATCTGCAAGTGAGATTTGGCAGCGGGCGATGCAGGAAGAGTTTGGCGATTTAGAAGGGGTGGAGATAGTTGTTGACGACATTCTCGTTTAGGGTGTGAGTGCAGCACAACATGATGCGAGGGTGAAAGCCCTACTCGAACGGGTGAAAGAATCCGGCCTAAAGCTCTATCCCCGAAAGTCGGTAATGCGCTCAAATGAGATTGAATATGTGGGCCACGTCATCTCGCAAGCAGGCATGTCACCAAGCCCATCTCGTGTCAGCAGCATGCTACAAATGTCATACCCAACAAACAAGGCTGAAGTGCAAACGTTCTTGCGGATGGTGACATACATGGCAAGTTTATTCCGAACCTCTCGGAGATCACCGCCCCACTTAGACAGCTAACAGAAAAGGGAGTAGTGTGGCATTTTGAGCAGAAGCCCAGACATGCCGTAGACAAGCTGAAATGTCTTCTCACTTCGCCACCCGTACTCAAACTGTACGATGTGAACGCGCCTGTTTCAATTGCCACAGATGCTTCCAACAGCGGATTTGGAGCGGTCCTGATGCAAGACGAGAGACCTGTTGCCTACGCATCACGACGTGTGAACACAGCCAAGCGCAACTATGCAACTATACAGAAGGAGCTGTGCTCCATTTGTACACATGCAGAAAGTTTCATGACTTCATTGTCGGTCAGTGCACAGTAATTCTTACTGACCACAAGCCATTAGTAGGCTTGCTCGCTAAGCCGCTACACAAATTAAGCCCCAGACTCCAGTGCATGCGAATGCACCTGCTACGGTACGACCTGGAAATACGGTGGAAGCCGGGACGTGAAATGTTCGTCCCTGAGCCGGCTGCCCAGTGCAAACACGCCTGCGGAAGAGCACACCACCCTGCTGAACGTGATAATGCTGTAGAAGCCATCCTACACATGTCAGACGAGCGCCTTGCGCAGTTCAAAGCTGAAACAAAAAAAGATCGAACCCTAACACTGTTGTGCGAGTATATAAGAAAGGGTTGGCCTAGTAACAGGCGTGATCTGCCCTCGGGCTTGACTCCGTTTCATACATATCATGACGAGCTGGTTGAAGTTGATGGATTATTCTTGAGGGAAAACTGAATCGTAGTCCCCCAAAGCATGCAGAGGCAGATGCTGAACTCGCTACATGAATCACATCTGGGAGTAGTGAAACTTAAACAACGAGCCAGCAATTTATTTGCATGGCCAGGAATGAATGCACAGATTGAGGACACAGTGGGAAATTGCTCGATATGCCAGGCAACCAGGAAAGCACAAGCAAACGAGCCGCTCCAACCACACTTCATCCCCAGCAGACCTTAGTCTAAGGTCAGCGCAGACATCTTCCATCTGGATGCAGTTGACCATTGGAGTTGAACAGTAGTATATTATTACTCCGTACCCAGAAATAGCGCAACTGACAGACATGACGTCACATTCCGTGATACGTGAGAAGACGGGCATGTTTGCCCGGAAAGGCATTCCTGACTTGGTGATGACAGACAACGCAAGACAATTTGTCTGTGATGAGCTTCGTAGGTTCCAGGATGACTAGGAATTTGCCCATGTCACCTCAAGTCCCATATATCCACAGAGCAACGGGCATATAGAGCGCTGTGTGCAAACTATAAAAAGTATTATGACTTCCGGTGGCGCTATGGAGGCTTGAGTCCAGTGCCAACTAGCTCCGTGCCAAAGAATCTGAAAACGGGAGAAAATCGGGTCTTACCTGCAGCGATCGCGATCTGAACGGCTGCCTGCCGCGTGACGTCATCAGGTGCGCGACTTTGACGGTATGTCGATGCAACATACCCCCCCCCCCCCCCCCGTGGGCCCAAAAAAAACGTTAAAGGGAAACCACCGATGGAAGAGGTAGGCCTAACTGAGGCCTCTGCCTCAGGTACAATGACGGCCCAGGAAGACCCAATGAAGAAATCAAAGCAGAAAAAGTCTGAAATTGAAGATCTTAAAACTTTTCTCGCTGCTGAAATTAAACAGATTCATCTACAGTTGAAAACCTTTGAAGGAAAATTGAATTTTAAAGAGGAACTTAACTCTTTTAAGGTAGATTTTAAAGCAGAAATGCTTTCTACCGTTCAAGAAATACTGGAAGTCTGGAAGAGGTCGAGGGACGATGAGGTCAAGGAACAGATGGAAGGGCTAGAAGCCAGGTTCGTTTCAGTGGAATCGAACGTTAATATGGAGGTGGTCCCCATTCATCAAGCACTTGATCAACATAGAACAGCGATAACCGAACTTGACAAATGGGCGGCGACAAGTGAGGACACTGTAAATCGACTCCTTATTGAAAACCAACGCCTCTCCGGTATGGTGATCAAATTAAGTGATAAGTGTACTGATTTGGAGGGGCGTCAAAGACGCAAGAATTTAAGAATTGTAGGGGTGAAAGAAGGAAGCGAGAGGGAAATGGGCCCTCAGGATTTTGTGGCAGACCTACTACAAAAAGCCTTAAAATTGGATCAAAAACCTTCACTCGGTCGAGCACATAGAGTGCAGGGGCGTCGTACACAAGATGATGCCCATCCAAGACAAATTATAGTAAAGGTGCAACTTGATCATGAATTTGACGAGATAATGAAGAAAATCGTCCGAAGCGGACAGCTCTATTTTGAAGGTGTGAGGTTCAGTATTTACAGAGATTATCCGGCAGAGGTCTTCAAGAAAAGAGCGCTGTTCACTGAGACAAAAAGAATACTGAAGAATGTACCTGATTTGAGATACGGCTTGCTTTACCCCGCAAGACTAAGAGTCACCTACAAGCACAAGGAACAATTTTTTACAGACCACGAAAAAGCACAGGAATATGCCAAAGAAATCGAGAACGTGACCGCAGACTGAAGAATTTACATTACTCCTCAGGAGTCAAGGATTAACAGGACCGCCAGATTTAAAAGGACCTTTAAAGTTCTTTTAAGAGCTTTAAGGACATTCGAAAACTGAAATGGACGGTGGAGATTGGAGAAAACCGTGTTTTTTTTTTGTTTTTTGTTTTGTTATTAATCACTATTACTATTTGTATATTCATATCTAACTATATATGTAACTACTAATACTTATTAAATATCTATATTACTACTAAAATTATTAACATTTATATTACTCATAAAAATTTAATACTAGGTATGATTGATAACAATGATTAATAACTAAGTCTCTGGTTAATGTAGAAATGAGTTACATACTCATATTCTATAGGAAGATATGCAAGAGGTAATTCAGCCTACGTCATAATAAGGTTTGACAGTTTTTCTCTTTATTTTTCAATTTAAAATTAAATTTATAGATTTAGCGAAGATATTAATATGGTATGTAGAGAATAATAACGTTGTGAATTTATGCTGTTTTCGGACTTTTCTGCAGGGATATGTGCTTATATATGTATGCATATGGGTATATATATATATATATATATATATATATATATATATATATATATATATATATATATATATATATATATATGTGTATATATGTATGTATGTGTGTTTGTATGTATGGGTATATATATATATATATATGTTTGCTACTCCCAAAGAAGTTATTTGATTGTCAGAAATATTCTTCTTTTTTTTTTCGGGCACGGAGCTGGGAATTTTTTTTTTACAAAGGCTACGTAAGTCTTTAGAATTCTAGCCACGTTAGTGTGGCTATCACTAACTACACTAATTGTAGATGTAGTTTTTTTTCTTTCACCCTATACTAACCAATTCTATCACTTTTTTCACTTTAAATATTTTTATAACTTAATGTTTGAATGGAACAACAAGGCTAATTCAAGGAGATGTGTTCGGAAGAGCGATGTATATGATTTTAAATTCATCTATTTGAGGTTCGGGGGCAGGGTCAGGTTTTATGTGTTGCACCTTCTGCTCGGTTATAGACCACCTTAGAAACAATATGCAAGATGTTAATATGACAAGAGGGGGTCAGGGAATAACATTCTGTAGTTGGAATGTTAAGGGAATCAATGAACCAATTAAGAGAGGTAAAGTTTTGGCACATCTAAATTCAATCAAAACAGATATAATATTCCTTCAAGAAACACACCTTAAAAGGGAATCTCAACATAGACTTAAAGCTAAGTGGATCGCTGAATCATATCATTCCTCTTTTTCCCATAAGTCCAGAGGAGTTGCAATATTAATTCGTAAAGGAATACCTTTTACGAATTCATCAACAATAGCGGATATTGATGGTAGATATATTATATTAGTTGGAGAGTTAAATGGAGAAAAAGTGATTCTTCTTAATGTATATGGGCCTAATTTTGATAACCCTATGTTTTTTAATAAAACATTTAATATAATTCCTGAATTTACACAATATAAATTAATAATTGGAGGAGACTTCAATTGCACATTAGACTCATACTTAGATAGATCATCAAGGCAAAAAAAAGTAAAATCTCAATCAAGTGTATTTTTAAATTCATTTATTAATACCACTAATATTAAGGACGTCTGGAGAATTGAAAATCTAACTGGACGGGAATATTCATTTTACTCACCAGTACATAAAACATACTCAAGAATAGATTATTTTTTAGTTGACTCCACGTTTATCCCATTTACTTATAACTCAAAACACCATAATATTATAATCTCAGATCACGCACCTGTAACATTAAAGATTAAATTAAATGGAATGTCCGAGAAACAAACATATTGGAGATTTAACCCACAAATTTTGAACGAAAGATCATGCCAGGAATATCTTACTAAACAGATTCAAATATTTTTTGAGGTAATTGACAACCCTGACACACCTACTTCTCTTATGTGGGAAACGTTTAAAGCGTTTGTTCGAGGTGGATTAATTTCTGCTCAAGTATTTTATAATAAAGAGAACAGGATTAAACAACAAACATTGGAAAGTGAAATCAAGCAACTAGATATAGAAAATGCGAGAATGCCATCTATTTTAAAACATAATACAATTGCTGTATTGAAATATAAATTAAACAAAATGTATTCAGAACAAGTAATAAAACTTTATCAAAAAACCAAACAATTACATTTTGAGTTTGGAGACAAACCACAAAAACTATTGGCATGTCAGTTATGAAAAATGGAAGGGGAAAAAATAATTCATAAAATTAGAACAGAGACAGGAGAATTATTAAAAATGCCTAAGGATATAAACGAAAGATTTCTCCAATACTATCTTAATCTTTATTCAACTAAAACTTTAGTACAACCAGAAGGAATAGCAGATTTTTTACTAAAATGTAATTTAAAAGGTTTAGATTCAAACGATAGAGAATTATTAGAAAGGGAGATTATGATAAAGGATATTGAGGAGTCTATTGGCTCTTTAAAAAATGGTAAAGCAGTAGGACCAGATGGTTTAGGTTCTGAATTCTATAAAAAAAATGTATGACTTGCTCTCCCCATGTTTACAAAGGCTGTATGAGCATATCTATACTCAACAGAAACTTCCTGTAACTTTAAATGAATCTATAATAACACTTATTCCTAAAGTTGATAAAGATCCGGAAGATCTGGGATCATATAGAGCAATTGCACTTTTAAATACAGATCAGAAAATATTAACTAAAGTACTAGTGCATAGATTAAGTACAGTGATGAATAAATTAATACACCCTGACCAAACAGGCTTTATTCAGAAACGGTACTCATATTATAATCTAAGAAGATTATTTAATATTATTTATTCTAAGAGAATTATTAATGAAGATCCAGCAATAATCTCACTTGACGCTGAAAAAGCATTTGATCAGGTTGAATGGTCTTATTTATTTTCGGTGATGGAAAATATGCAGCTAGGGGAGAAATTCTGCACATGGATAAAACTGTTATATACAAACCCTACGGCTAGAATATTAACAAACCAAAGGTTGTCATCTAAATTCAGCCTATCTAGAGGTTGTAGACAAGGATGCCCGTTATCTCCATTATTATTTGCGCTTGCTATTGAGCCACTCGCAGAAAGAGTTAGGGGTCATCCGGAAATACATGGGTATAACACAAAGGACACCGTGAATAAAATTTCTCTATACGCAGATGATGTACTAATTTACATTACAAAACCAGAAATTAGTATTCCAAACTTATTAAAGCTAATAACCCAATTTGGTTCATTCTCAGGATACAGAATAAATTGGAATAAAAGTGAAATTATGCCAATAAGGGAACACAACAAACAGATAATACAACAATTTCCATTTAAAATAGTAAACAAAAAATTTAAATACCTAGGTATTTACGTAACTAAGATATATACATCATTATTTAAAGTAAATTTTCCCCCATTACTGAACAAACTACATAAGAATATTCAATATTGGAAAACACTTCCTATCTCAATGGTTGGCAAAATTAATGCCATAAAAATGATTTTTTTACCGCAAATATTATACCTTTTTCAGACAATTCCGATATATTTGTCAAAAAACTTTTTTTTTAAATTGGATTCCATTGTTAATGATTTTATCTGGGATTATAAGAATCATAGGATAAACAAAAGACATTTGTGTAAATCAAAAATAAACGGAGGCTTGGTTTTACCCAACTTTCTGTTTTATTTTTGGGCAGTTAATATTAAAAATATGAATTTCTGGTTGGAAGAAATAGATCAACAACCAGATTGGTTAAAAATGGAAAAGGAAGATTGTTTACCTTTTGATATCGGTTCGATATTATTTGCTACGTCTAAATTAAACAAAAAAATTTATAGGGAAAACCCTATAATATTTAGTGCTATACAAATTTGGAAACAATTAAAAAAGACATTAAAATTAGATAATTTATCACCTTTTCTCCCAATTGTGAATAACCCTTTATTTATGCCCTCATGGTTGGACAGGGGTTTTACACAATGGAAGAATTATGGAATTAAAAATATGGGACAACTTTACAAGGAAGGCACTTTTCTGACATTTCAGGAGTTGCAACAGACTTATGGACTCCGAGGAAATGATTTTTTCAGATATCTTCAACTCAGAGATTATGTAAAATCGAATACTCAAAATTTTCGAATTAGAAATTCAGAAATTCTTGACGAATGTTGGAATAAACTTCCTAATACAGAAAAATTAATATCTTATATATATAATATTTTATTAGACAGTGACATTCCATCGACGGACTTACACAGACAAATATGGGAAAAAGAATTAAATCAAATAATAACGAAAGATACTTGGGAAGAAAGTTTACAACACATACATCAATGTTCATTAAATGCCAGACATTCTTTAATACAATTTAAAGTAATACATAGGTTACATTATTCAAAAACAAAATTACATAAAATGTTTCAACATATCTCACCTATATGTGATAAATGTCAACATTTAGAAGCTACCTTATCTCATATGTTTGCAAACTGTATAAAAATAAAAAAATTCTGGGTAAATATTTTTAGTATAATATCTAAAGTGACCAGCACACAATTGGACCCGGATCCAAAATTAATAATACTCGGAACATTAGAATTAAATCAAACATTTACAACAACACAAAGAAACTTTATTGATTATTGTATAATAACGGGAAAAAAATTAATTCAAAAATTTTGGAAAGGCCCTATAACCCCCACAATCAAAATGTGGATTATAGAAATGACGGAGACCTTAAACGTGGAAAGAATCAGATTTTCCCTGTTGGACAAACAGGAATTATTCGTTGGAACATGGTCTCCCTTTATTGATTATTTAAAGGGTCAGAATGGTTCAGCACAGGAACCTGACTAACACTCGGGCTAAAGAATGGATGAAATGCTATACTCTGAAATGTACGAATATATCTCGAATGAAGTTTTTTATTTTAATAAATTTTTCCATTCTTCTTTAACTATCTTTTTCTTTTCTGTTTTGTTTTTTGTTTTTTTGTTTTTGGTTTTTTTTTCTTCTTTTTTTTTCTTTCTCTCTCTTTTCTTCTCTCTCTTTTCTTTCTTTACTTCATCTATCTTTTTAGTTCTATCTAGTTTAAAAAAACAAAAAAAGGCAAAAGGTATTGGAGACAATGTAATAATAATTGACAATATTATCAATTCAAAAATGTAAGACTGTAATGATGTTAATAGGTTGTGTACTTATCTCCAATATAAAATATTTTCAAAAAATATATATATATATATTATGAGGAAAGCCAAACGCAGTGGCTGTGACCCAATGTACGCCATCCTCGAATACCGCAACACCTCCCTTGGCGGGACAGGTGGCTATGCCCCCTCACAGTTACTGAACAGTAGACTGTTAAGAGGCAAATTGGCATCACCTCTCTCACTCTTACTGCCTCATCATGTCCCTCCCTTGGGACCACAACTGGCCATCCGGCAAGAAAAACAGGCAGCATACTTCAATGAGAAGGCAAGCGGCGAGCCGCTGCCGCGACCTGGAACAACAACAACAGGTGTGGTTTCATGCCAAACCAACCGAGTGGCAACGTGGCCGTATTGCAAGAGAAAACCTGTCTCCGCGGAGCTACGTCATCTCTACACCGATCGGTACTGGGTTCCGCAGAAACAGGAAGGACATATGACCTGCACATGAAGCAGCTGAGCCATGCCCTGGCAACACGCAGCAGACAAGTGCGAACACTCTCCCACAAGGAGGAACCCCTCTCCCAGAAGGAGTTAGTCTCCCAGACTAAAGAGAACCATCACAGGCCACATCACAAGGTTCTGTGGTGGGAGAATCGGCTCAAAGCGAGCCAAGCCACACTCACACACAACAGAAATACGACACAGAACGAGTTGGAAATACGACTTGCACGAGAAGTGGGCGATTGTCAAAACTCCCAACTCGACTTGTTATGTAAAATTGTTGGGCAATTATTTTATAGTTTTGTAGTATGAAGAGCACTGTGTTATTTGTGGTACTTTATCCACATTAAATTGATTAAAGGTTCAAGTTATTAGTTTTGACCAACGTTGAAGGGGGAGATGTAAGGGAAGGGGAGAAGTGATGTATTTAAAGTGAAGGGGAAGATGTGATGTATATGTAATATAAATGCCAGCGTCCCTTGAGGCCAAAAGCTGAAGCTGGCAAATGTGCCTGTGCCTCGTGACTGAGGTCAGGTGACCTTCGAGAAGTTTCCATTGGTTGTTCAGATTAAATCTTACTTACATGATGTCAGACGTGTTTTCTTTGTGCTAGTCACAACAGGGCCTTACGTGGTCTCAAACTCCATCCATCCATCCCTCCCTCCCTCCCATAACTAAAGCTCTGATCATGTGCTCTTCCGGTTTGCGCGGCTTTCTATTTGTGCAAAAACGGTATGCGATAAAGCTACGATTTTCCGGAAGCTCACTCACCGTTCTCCTGTGCTGCTAGTGCAACAAGTTCCATTACAATTGGTGGTATATTGTAAAAGTTAGCAAGGTTTACAAATCTTAAAAACCATGCATATGCAGATCTATCTCCTCTCCTGCCAGTCAGCGCTGCGTGGATTAGTCTCTTATCCTGTCATTCCCCGGGACGGTCCGCCCCTTCCTGCGCCATCACGTCTTTTCTGGAGCCGAGGGATGCTGTGGGTGAGCGGCGGAAGTCTCCAACTGGACACAATTTTCGGAGGGAACGAAAGCGGTGATGTCGCCAAACGGAAAGCGGTGAATCTGACCCCAGCGGAGGAGAGCGTCCAGCGCCCACTGTGAGTCCAAAATACACCGTCATCGCAACGCCCCGCAGCTCCAGCCCCTTCCCATCTGGTCCCCCTCGCTGGCTCCTGCCCCCTCCATCATGATACCCCCCTCTTCCCCGGACCAAAACCACTGGAAGGGTACCATAGGAAAGGAAGGCATCGGGAACATCTACTCCAATGGAGCTCTGCTTCTCAGCAAATGTGCTCAGCACAACCGCATCATCACGAAGACCCTCTTTCGCCAGAAAAACAAACTTAAGGCATCTTGGAGACATCCACGCTCCAAACAGTGGCATCTCATTGACTATGTCGTTATATGAGCCAGGGGCTGCCATGACGTGTTTATCACAAGCGCCATGATCAATGCAGATGACTGCTGGGCAGATCATCACCTCATCCACTCCATGATGTCCATCAAACTCAAGAGGAGGATTCAAACTAAGCAGAACCTTGAAAGCCTAAACGAAACTGCCATCCAGCAGCGATTTCAAACTTCTCTTGGGGAAAGCCTCCAGCAGGAATATCCTGATGACATTGAAGGCCACTGGAGCTGGTTCAAATCCACCATCCTTGATACCTGTAAAAACATCCTTGGCTGCGTCCAGAAAACACCAGGTCTGGTTTGACGAGAACAACACAGAGATAGAACAGCTCATCTCCAAGAAATGGAAAGCCTTTCGCGCCTGGCAAAATGATGTAACCTGCAAGGACAAAAGAGCGGCTCACTCCAGAGCTAAGGCAGACGTCCAGAGTCGGGTGTGGGAGCTTAAGAAGTCTTGGTGGACAGATAAGGCTCTGGAAATCCAGAGACTAGCAGACTCGGGTGAAACCAGAGGCTTCTTCAGAGCTATTAAGGCCGTTTATGGTCCAAGCTACCATGGCTTTATCCCCCTGCACTCAAAAGACGGACAAGAACTGCTGAAGAACAATGAGTCCAATAACGCCCGATGGAGAGAGCACTACCAGGAACTCATCGACCATGACAGCACAACTGAACCAGACATTACCCCAGAATCTCATCAGAGAAGACATGGAAGAACCTCCCACTATGTCAAGGTTCATGCCATCAAAAGCCTTACGAACAACAAGGCCACCGGTCCAGATGGGATCCTAGCTGAGATCTTATAGGAAGGTGGACCGGAGCTCCTGTACCACATCCACGCCCTACTCCTCAAGGTCTGGGAAAAAGAAGAACTTCCCTCAGAACTTAGGGATGCTCTAATAGTGACCATTTTTAAGAAGGGGGACAAGGCTGAATGTGGAAACTACAACGGCATCTCGCTCCTGTCAACAACAGGCAAAGTCCATGCTCATGTCCTCGCAAACCGACTTCTACCACTGTCTGCGGTGATACTCCCAGAATCACAGTGTGGCTTCCTCCCATTCAGAGGTAGAGCAGACCTCATAGTCACAGCATGCCAAATCCAGGAAAAAAATCTGTGAATAAAGGCAGCCTTTGTACATGGCCTTCATAGACCTGACCAGGGCTTTTGACTCGGTAGACCGCCAGGCTCTTTGAAGCATACTATCAAGTTACGGTTGTCACGATAAGTACATCAGAATATTGAGGCTTCTACATGATGGCATGTCGGTCACGGTGCTCAGCAACTGTGGCTCTGAGTCCGAGCCCTTCACTGTGGAAACGGAGGTCAAACAAGGATGCATCATCGCGCTCACTCTGTTTGTCGTCTTCATTGTCGCCATATTTCACCTCATTGGTGAAGAGCTGCCACAGGGGATCCAAATCCTCTACAGAAATGACGGTGGGCTCTTCAACCTTAATAGGTTGAAGGCCAAGAGCAATGTCAGTAACACCACCATCACGGAGCTTCAGTACACGGACGACTGCACCATTGCAGCACACTCTGCAGAAGACCTCCTGGGCATCCTAAATGCCTTTGCCAAGGCATACAGAGCCATGGGCCTAGCCTTAAATATCACGAAGACCCAGGTCCTACATCAACCTCCACCCAACCAGCCGTCTACCCAGCCCACTCTAAAAGTGAACGACACCACTCTTGAAAACGTTGACTACTCCCCTATTTTGGCAGCATTCTTTCCTCAAAAGCTGACATCGACTCTGAGGTTAACCATCACCTGAGTTGTGTCAGCGGAGCCTACACCAGACTCAGGAAAAGAGTCTTTGAAGACCGAGACCTAAATGCTCACACAAAACTGCTGGTCTACAGAGCCGTTGTCCTCTCCACCCTGTTGTATGGAGCCTAGTCATGGACCACCTACAGCAGGCACCTGAGAGCCCTGGAACAACACCATCAAAGATCCTTACGAAAGATTCTCAGGATCAGCTGGGAGGACAAACGCACCAACATCAGCGTTTTAGAGGAAGCAACATGACCAGCACCACCACCACAATAATGTAGCACCAACGTCGATAGACTGGCCATGTCATCTGCATGTCCAACACACGTCTCCCTAAACAAATCCTTTACTCTCAATTGAAGGAAGGTCGGCGAGCCCCCGGCGGGCCAAAGAAACGCTTCAAGGACAACATCAGGAACAGTCCGAAGAAATTCCACATCACAAATAACTGTTGCAACGCTGGGGGTGGGGGAGGGGAGGGGTAGAGGTGGAAGAGGGGAAGAGGGAGGGTAAAGAGACACAGTGGGAGACTGGGTTGGGGGGAGAGAGAGAGAGGGGTCACAGATTCTCATTATACACTAATACACCCCTCACTCTCCCTCCCTCTCTCCCACCCCTCTCTCTCTCTCCCTCCCTCTCTCTCCATCACTCCCTCCCCCACTCCCTCCTCTTCCCTCTTTCTTTCCATCCATCTCTTTGCCTCTCGACCTCCCCCACTCCCTCCCTCCCACTGCCTATCTCCCTCCCTCCCTCCTTCTCTCTCATCTTCCCATCTCACTATCTGGAAGTGGCGGCACTGCCAAGCAGCTGCAGTCCGTCTGTCTTTTCTTTTTTTGTTTTCTTTTGTCTTGTTAGATGTATATTTTAGTTTATTTTTAGTTGCCTTCTAGACCAAGTGCAGACCCGTTGGGTCTGGTCCCCGAAAGTGCTTGACACCCCGGGGTGTTTTTCCCGAACGTGCTTCAGACCCCAGGGTGAAAATCGTGGAAAAAAAGATGGCGTAGTTTTCGGAAAAAATCGGAGAAAATCGGCGGAAAAAAGATGGCATCGTTTTCGGAGAAAATCGGCGAAAAAAAGATGGCGTCGTTTTCGGAGAAAATCGGAGACAATCGGAGAAAATCACATGGGGGTGGGGGGGGATGGATTTTATTAAAAAACGTGTACATAAACAGGACCGAATTTAATCAGAAGTGGCTATTCGTAAAGATAAATGTCATCTCTTTGGAAATGGTAAAAAATATGGGCCTTTCCGCGCGCTGTGTGGGCCAGGGGCGGTATCAAAGGCGGCACAGGTCAAGCAGAACGTTGGACGTACGAACGTACAGACGTACAGACGGACGACAGCCAGAGAGTTTTAAAAGTATACTAGACCAAGTGCAGACCCGTTGGGTCTGGTCCCCGAAAGTGCTTGACACCCCGGGGTGTTGTTCCCGAACGTGCTTCAGACCCCGGGGTGAAAATCGTCAAAAAAAAGATGGCGTCATTTTCGGAAAAAATCGGAGAAAATCGGCGAAAAAAAGATGGCGTCGTTTTCGTAGAAAATCGGCGAAAAAAAGATGGCGTCGTTTACGGAGTAAATCGGAGACAATCGGAGAAAATCACATGGGGGTGGGGGGGGGGATGGATTTTATTAATAAACGTGTACATAAACAGGACCGAATTTAATCAGGAGTGGCTATTCGTAAATATAAATGTCATCTCTTTGGAAATGGTAAAAAATATGGGCCTTTCCACGCGCCGTGTGGGCCAGCGGCGGTATCGAAGGCGGCACAGGTCATGCAGAACGTTGGACGTACGGACGTACAGACGTACAGACGTACAGACGGACGACAGCCAGAGAGTTTTAAAATTATACTAGACCAAGTGCAGACCCGTTGGGTCTGGTCCCCGAAAGTGCTTGACACCCCGGGGTGTTGTTCCCGAACGTGCTTCAGACCCCGGGGTGAAAATCTGCTGAAAAAAAGATGGCGTCGTTTTCGGAAAAAATCGGAGAAAATCGGCGAAAAAAAGATGGCGTCGTTTTCGGAGAAAATCGGGGGAAAAAAGATGGCGTCGTTTTCGGAGAAAATCGGAGAAAATCACATGGGGGTGGGGGGGGTGGATTTTATTAAAAAACGTGTACATAAACAGGACCGAATTTAATCAGGAGTGGCTATTCGTAAAGATAAATGTCATCTGTTTGGAAATGGTAAAAAAATATGGGCCTTTCCGCGCGCTGTGTGGGCCAGGGGCGGTATCAAAGGTGGCGTACGGACGTACAGACGTACAGACGTACAGACGTACAGACAGACGACAGCCAGAGAGTTTTAAAAGTATACTAGTCCAAGTGCAGACCCGTTGGGTCTGGTCCCCGAAAGTGCTTGACTCCCCGGGGTGTTGTCCCCGAACGTGCTTCAGACCCCGGGGTGAAAATCGACGAAAAAAAGATGGCGTCGTTTTCGGAAAAAATCGGAGAAAATCGGCGAAAAAAAGATGGCGTCGTTTTCGGAGAAAATCTGAGAAAAAAGATGGCGTCGTTTTCGGAGAAAATCGGAGACAATCGGAGAAAATCGCGTGGGGGTGGGGGGTGGGATGGATTTTATTAAAAAACGTGTACATAAACAGGACCGAATTTAATCAGGAGTGGCTATTCGTAAAGATAAAGGTCATCTCTTTGGAAATGATAAAAAATATGGGCCTTTCCGCGCGCCGTGTGGGCCAGGGGCGGTATCAAAGGCAGCGTTGGGACGTACAGACGTACAGACGGACGACAGCCAGAGAGTTTTAAAAGTATACTAGACCAAGTGCAGACCCGTTGGGTCTGGACACCGAACGTGCGTTTGCGGGGGGGAGGGGCTGTTGCGTCACACTAACCACCCCCTTTCCTCCAAAGCACGGAATCCTGCATCCACAAACACACACACTCATCACACCCCTTGATATTACATTAATTTTTAAATTTGATTCTTTTATCCCATCTCCACCCTATCCACTGATGAATAGCCCTCACCTCTCAGGTGCTTCTAGAGGGGGGTGGCAGAGAGACAAAATTTAATGTTAAAAATTTGAAGAGGGATGGAGGAGGGGGGCAGAGAAAGGTGGGGAGAGAGGAGGGGGAGAGAGGAGAGTGGTGGAGAGAGGAAGGAGACGATGGGGAGAAAGGTGAAGGGGGTGTTTGGAACGGGCGTGCATGAGTCGAGCCGCGGGCTGTGAAGAGAGAAGGGCAGAGAGAGAGAGAGAGAGATGGGAGAGACAGAGAGACTGGGCCGAACGAAATAGGAAACGTTTCAGGTAAAAAAAAAACTGATGATGGGCTTCGGCCCAAGCTTTGCCTATTTAATTCGCTCCATAGATGCTGCTGTACCCGCTGTGTTTCTCCAGCTTTTTTTTGTGTATCTTTGATTTTCCAGCATCTGCAGTTCCGTGTTAAAGACAGAGAGACTGTTGGTGGGCTGTTTTCCCAACGCGCTTTTGCGGGAGGGGGGGGGGGGGTGCTGCGGCATCACACACACTAACCACCCCGCAAACACACTCGGGGGAAGGGGAGAAAGACGTGGTGTGGAGAGAAGAGGAGAGGGGGAGGGAGGGTAGAGGGCGAGGAGGAAAGGGGAGAGATTGGTGAGGTTGAAGAGAGTAGGGTAGGGGAGAGGGATGGGGAGGAGAGTGGTGAGTTAGGAGGAGAGCGTGGAGGGCAGGAAGGGTGGAGAGGGGGGGAGGGGATGTTAGAGGTGGAGAGGGGGGGATGAGGGGAAGGGGAGAGGAGTAGGTGGAAGAGAGGGAGAGAGGGAGGGGGAGGGAGAGAGGTGGGGAGGGAGAGGGGAAGAGTTGGGAGTGAGTGGTTGCGGGGAGTGGTGCAAGAGAGAGTGGAAGGGGTGGGGGGAGATGGGGGTGAAGAGGGGGGGTGGAGGGGTAAGAGAGGGTGTGGGAGGGGAGAGAGGGGGAGAGGAGAGAGGGGGTAGAGTGGGGAGGGAGAGTGGAAGTAGGAGGGGTAGGGACAGTCGGGGGTGGGGGGAGAAGAGGAGAGGGGGGAGGAGGAAGGGGAGAGATTGGTGAGTGAGAAGAGAGCAGGGTGGGGGAGAGGGGGGGTGGAGAGTGGGGGAGTGGTAGGAGAGCGGGAGGGCAGGAAGGGGGAGAGGATGTTAGAGGTGGAGAGAGGGGATGAGGGGAGGGGAGAGGAGTAGGGGGAAGAGAGGGAGGGGAGGGAGGGGAGAGGAGAGAGAGGGGGAGGGAGAGTGGAAGTAAGAGGGGTAGGGACACCCCATCTGTTCCCCATTCCCTATCACCCCCAATCATCTTCTCTATTCTCACACACGTGGCAACGCCCTTCGACAGAGTCTGCGGGGGTGGGGGGGAAGGGGCTGGGGCTGCTGCCAAGGCATATGTAAATTGGTCCATTCCGATTGGACATCTGTGAGCATCGGGCATTGTGACATCACACAATGGAATCTTTACTAACATTCTATGGCTGAGCTGTTTTTTTAAACATTTTGAAATGTTTGGTTTGGGGGGGAGAGGTATTTTATTTTAAAAAGCGTACCTAAACACGACCAAATTTAATCAGGATCGTCTATTCGTAAAGATAAACGTAACCTCTTTAGAAACGGTAAAAAATATCGGCGTTTCCGCGCGCCGCGCGGGCGCGGGGCGGTATCAAAGGCGGGACAGGTCAAGCAGAACGTTGTACGTACAGACGTACAGACGTACAGACGGACGGCAGCCAGAGAGTTTTAAAAGTATATAGAAGATAGATAGATAGATAGATGTGAGGGGGGTTGGGGAAACTTATTTTAACCTCTTCCTTCAAGGGGATACAACCTTTTCTTTGTCGTATCTCCATCTCCGTCTGCGCTGTGGCCTAATTGTGGAGCTGGCGGCTCCAACTGGAACCGACCACGAGGCTCTGGAGGCAGAGCCAGGATTTACCATCGCCGACTTCAGGGCTGTGGTGGCGCAATGGCTGCGACCCGACTTCGGAGCTTCAGAGACTTCGGCCGCGGGCCCAGTGGACGACAACATGGGGAGCTCACAGGTCCCAGGTTGTTGACCGATTCTCCGGAGCTCACGGAATAACAGCTTAGTCTGCTGGACTGGAGGGTGGCAGCTTCGTACGCCCTGGGCTGCGGAGTTTGAATCGGCCCATTCACGGAGCTTGGATTCGGCAGCGGGACTTACCTTCCCCCGGCGGGGGGCCCAATATCGAAAGCCTGGATTGCCTCAACGCAGAGGGAGAACAAGGAAGGAAGAGATAAGACCTTAAGACTTTTTGCCTTCCATCACAGTGAGGATGTGCCTGGAGATTCACTGTGATGGATGTTTGTGTTAAACTGTGTTCATTGTGTGTTCTGTTACTTTATTTTCTGTCCTGACTGCAAGGTACCCAATTTTGTTCAAACTAATACGTTTTTCGTTCAAACTAATAAGAATGACAATAAAGGAAACTCAACTCAACTCAACTCAATCCCTCTCTCCCACCCACTATCCCTCCTCTCCCTCCCTCCCTTTGACCCTCCCTCCCTTCGCCCCTCCCATCCTTCGTCCCTCCCTCCCACTCTCCCACCATTGCCCTCCCTCCCTCTCTCCCTCGCTCCCTCTCACTGTCTCCCCCCCTCCCCCCTCTCTCTTGCCTCCCCATCCCTCCCTCCCTTTGCCCTTCCCTCCCTTCGCCCCTCCCTCCCACTGTCCCTCCCTCCCCCCTACTCTCTTTCCTTCCCACCCTCCCATCATCTCCCTCCCTCCCACCCTCTCTCTGCGTCCCACCCTCTCTCTCCCTCCCTCCCTCCCTCTCTCTCTCCCTCCCTCTCTCTCCCTTCCTCCATCTCCCTCCTTCTCTCTCTCCCTCCCTCTCTCTTCCTCCGATATGCGATTGGATCCTGAACTTTCTGACGGAGCGACCGCAGGCAGTGAGACTGGGCCCGCACCTGTCCTCCACTATCACCCTGAGCACCGGCACACCACAGGGCTGTGTACTAAGCCCCATGCTCTACTCCCTCTTCACTCACGACTGTGTCCCTGCATTCGACACCAACACCATCGTGAAGTTTGCAGACGACACAACAGTGATTGGGCTGATCACCAACGGTGATGAAACAAAATACAGAGCGGAGGTGCAGAACCTGGCGACTGGTGCGCTCATAACAACTTGTCACTAAACACCTCCAAGACCAAGGAGCTGATTATCGACTTCAGGAGGACCCATAATGGGGCATACGCCCCAATCTCGATTTACGGGGACAGTGTGGAGAGAGTGTCCAGCTTTAAGTTTCTGGGCACTCACATTTCAGAGGACCTCACATGGTCCACCAACACCGCTGCGCTGGTCAAGAAGGCACAGCAACGACTGTTCTTCCTGAGGACATTAAAAAAGACTGGTCTGCCCCAACAGCTGCTGACAACGTTCTACCGCTGCACCACAGAGAACATATTAACGTATGGCATCTCTGTGTGGTATCTCAGCTGCACGGAGGCGGAGAGGAGAGCTCTTCAGCGCGTCGTTCACAGAGCGCAGAGGATCATTGGGACAGAGCTACCAGCCTTGGAGGGCATCTACCACACACGGTGCCTCAGGAAGGCCGTCAGCATCCATAAGGGCTTATCACACCCTTGTAACGGACTGCTTGAACTACTTCCCTCTGGCAGAAGTTACAAGGCCTTCTACGCCCGAACCTCCAGACTCAGAAACAGCTTTATTCCAAGAACTATTGCGGCTCTGAACCGGCCCTGCTGAGTGCCCCCCCACCCACCCCCCCTGGACAGTCTCCCTCGGATGGTCACGTCACTGAACTTGCTTGCTTATTTATTTATTTTACTTTTCCTGTACATCGGTGGAGCTGCATACTAAATCTCGTTGCACTGACGTGCAATGACAATAAAAGATATTATTATTATTATTATTCCTCTCTCTCCCACCCTCTCTCCCTTTTTTTTTCAAGGACTTTATTCAGCAAAATGCATAATACAGTATATCAAAAACACAAGGTTTACAATACTTCAAGCAATCATTATAGTACAGTCGATATTTACAATGCTCTCGACCCCGCGTGGTGATCAGCGTTCACGGAAGGCCTCCAGAGTCCCCGTGGACACCGCGTGTTCCCTCTCCAGGGACACGTGAGCACGGATGTAGGCCCAGAAGAGCGGCAGGCAGGTGACTCTGGCATGACCATCGACCGCCCGCTGCCTGGACCCACGAATGGCCATCCTGGCCAGGCCCAGGAGCAAACCGACAAGGAGGTCTCACCCCCCCCCCCAATCAGCTCTCCCCACTCCCTGCCTTGGCCCAAACACCAGGATCGTGAGACAAAAATGCGACCAATCCTTGAGGAGCAGCCCGTCAGATATTGGTACAGGGGCAGCAACCACATTCACTCCATATACGCGTGAAACATGGTCTCCTCCTCAGCGCAGAAAATACAGGCGGCCGACGAGCCAATGAACCGACTCAAAAAGTTTATTACACGCCACCTCTCCATGCAGCATTCTCCAACCCAGGTCCCCAATGTAAAGGGGGACAACTCCCTTGTAGAGAGACCCCCACTGGGGACTGCCCACGCCTTCAGGTGGTAACACAGACTGCCAATGTGTGTCAGGATGGAAGACGAAGGCAAGGAGGTGCAGAATGTGCAGGAGCATTCTGTACAGTATGCGTCTCTTCGCATCACGAAACAGCACGCAGGGCATCTCGGAAAGGCGGCTCAAGTTGTGTGGAGCCGGCGCCTGAGAAATATCCCGGAGCCTAGGCCCAATGAGCAAATCCGACGGAGCGGGGGTTAGCTCAGTCAGAACCACTGTAAGCACACGCCTCTCCTCAACACTCGCCATGACAGGGTGCAGACCGGCCACTCCCGCAGCCACAGCATCCCCCCTCCCCCTGTGGAGCAACACGCTGGCTGAAAACAACCAAGTTCCTCACTCGTAGCACATTACGATAGAAACTAGGCAAACCCTGTAAGGCGGGTTGACTGATGCCCGCCACCGGGAGCCGCGAAACCCCCCTTAGGGCAACGACCCCGACAGAAAAAATACATGGCCAGAACGTTCCATCTGTGGAGTTCTCCGCTTACATATACCTCCGCAGAGTCCCGAGACGGAAAGCCACCACCTGGGTACATAAGCATACCAACGACTGGCCGCCCTCCTCTAACGGGAGACTCAGGACCGCTGAGGAAACCCAGTGCTTCCTATCTCCCCAAATAAATGCACCAGCTTCTTCTGTATCGTGGTTGCAAAGATAGAGGCCGGGACAAGAGTAGCCAGCCGGTACCAGAACATGGAGGCCACCCGCTGGTTTATGACCGGCACCCTACCCTGGAAATAAAGAACTCTAAGGAGGCCTGATCAGCGCCCCAGCCGGGTGAGGACTTTTGTCTCCAGCTCAGCCAGTTCACCGGCCAAGCATCATCAGTGAGACTCAGGTGGACCCCCAGGTAGAGGATGTGAGTGCTGCTCCACACATACAATGTCATCTCCTCCGGCAGGGAGACCACCTGCCACTGACCAGACATGGGGCACCCCTGGCATACCCCACTCCCAAAGTGAATGGGAGACACCGTTAACCTTCACGAGACACTCCACTGCAGCGTACAAAAGCCGGACCCGGGCCACAAAATGCGGCCCAAATCAAAACGTTTGCAGCATCCCGAAGAGGTAGTCATGATCTACCCTGTCAAAAGCCTTCTCCTGATCAAGAGACAGAAAAGCAGCTGACTGACCAGTACCCTGTGATAGATGAATCAGGTCCATAACCAGGCAGATGAGCTGTTTGCGGGCTCCCCACTCTTTCTCCAGAGAGAAAAAGAAAGATGATGCGCGGTCCAGATCGTGCAGCATCTGGACCCACGACCTCACGTAAGCACCTCGGGACCGCTCAAGCAGCAGATTCCTCAAAGCTTCCTTCCTCTCCTGATATTCTCCCCACTCACATGAGTCCTCACCAATCCGACCCAGGCGACACTCTGCGTCGAGTAACTCCCACTCGAGTCTCTCGACCGCCGAGTCCCGCCTTCCGGTCGACCCCCATGTGTATTCCTGAGATGTAAGCCTTTCCCACATCCTCTGCCTCACTCTCCAATTCACCCAAAACCGACTAAATGACACCCGGAAACACCATTCCTCCAGCAGCTGGTTATTAAAGTGCCAGTATATGGTCCCAGCCCATTTGAGCACTGGATTAAAGTCCACTCGTACCAGACAGTGGTCCGTGCATGGCAGCAGCCTCATTGAGGCCGTCGAGACACGGGAGACATACGCACCGGAGATGTACATGCGATCGATGCGGGAAATATCCCCCTCAACCTTCGTGAAAAAGCGTTGAAATCAGGGTGGAGGTTCTGCCACTCAACCAACTCAAAGGAATCAATCAAACCTCTCAACTTCTTCACTACAGCAGGGGTGTCATGGTCCAAATATTTTTAATCAGACAGAAATGCAAATAAAATCAGTATAAGCAGTAAAATCTATTTCGCCAGGCAGGTGTGGTAAAAACTCTTTACAGTATGCTGATAACAGACTATACAGAGAAGTCCCACACAAAGGGACAATGATCTCAGTACATGTTTATATACCCCACTAATTGACTATTCAGCAACGTGTTATCTACAAAGCATAGTACAGCCTCTTGCTTCTTAGGAGGAAGGGTTAGCCGTGTTGTGAGTTTGGAGTTGCTGCCTGCACCCTGCTTGGATTGCTGTGAGGTTGGACTTGCTGCCTGCAGGGCCGGCCTGAAGCCGATTGGACCGATTGCTACCAATTGGGCCCCGCGCCAGAGTAATCTACTCTCGGCACAGATAGATCTACCACGGGTGGAGGGGGGAGGGAGGGGTGGAGAGAGAGTAGAGGGGTGGAGGGGGAACAAAGGGGTAGATGGGGATGGGGGTGTGAGAAGGTGAATGGAGACGGGGGAGGTGGGTCGTTTGCTCATGGTCCCGGGGCAGCGCTCCCGCCCATCCAGTCACCATGCTTCACGCACACAGCCCCGGCTCCACACCTCTCTCCCCCCGGGGAGATGCGGTGAACACTACAGGGAGGGCCGGGCCGGGGGTTGGAGCAACGTTTACATACATCAGCCTCAGCTCACACCCATCTGCCCGGACCCGGCATCCGCTCCTGCCGCCGGCCCTCTCCCTCCCTTCCATTCTTCCCTCCTTCCCTTCTCTCCTCTGCCCTCCCTCCCTCCCTTCTCTCCTTCCCTTCCCTTCCCTCCCTCCCTCCTCTCCTTCCTCTCTCTCTTTTCCCTTCTCCTTTGCTCCATCCCTTCTTTCTCTCCTTCCCTCCCTCCTTTCTCTACTTCCCTCCCTCCCTTCTGTCCTTCCTCCCTTCTCTTCCTCCCTCCCTTCTCTCCATCCCTCCCACACACACACACATAACGCACAGACAACTAACACACATACATCATGCACAGACAACTAACTCCCACACAACACACCACTTAGTTAGGGTGGGGAAGAAGCCCAAAGGGTAGGATGGGGCTGAAGCCCAAAATATAATGCCTGGACTCGTTTTTCGCCAATGGTTATTGGTTTTCCAGGATCTATTTAATTAAATTACTTTTTTTTTCATTTCACAGTCACTAAAACAAGTGGTATTGTAACTATGTACTTTTCAGAGGTGATCTACACATTTTGTTTGTTACTTGTAGGTTTACATGTATGCAATTTTTAATTAAAATGTAGCTTCGATCTGTTTGGTCCATTACGTCACATGCACTTATATGAAGTCTATAATAGACTTTATTTATATTTCTGTGATTCTACAGACCTTGGCTAGGAACCTGGGGCTCACCAAAATTGTTCCCAATTAGGCCCCGCACCTCCTAAAGCCGGCCCTGGCTGCCTGCACCCTGCTTGGAGAGCTGTGAGGTTGGATTTGCTGCCTGCACCCTGCTTGGAGTGCTGTGAGGTTGTAGTTGCTGCCTCCACTCTGCTTGGAGATTGGATTTGTAGGCCTGCACTGAATGATGACTTTTGAGGTAAATTCTCAGATTTCATTTGACTGCTCAATCTATCTATATTAAAATTGTCTTGTTTTTAATCAACTGCAAAGAGACATCAAGAGGCAATGAGCAGCAGAACACAATAAGAGACACAACAAGAAATAACTTAATAGATCTCATCTTTAGCATTTAAATTGTTGTTTTATTTTAAGTCATTCACATTTTAAACTTTAATATATCCTTTTTCCACAGGCCATGCCTGCGTGTTATTCATCACAATGGGAACCTAATAGGCAGGAATGGCTGCGATGTCTGAGAGTCACTAAGAGTGCTTGGGGGGGAGGGGGAGTTGGACTGAATGCGTGGGGAGGAGGGGAATAGCAAGGAGCAGAGTTGGGGGGTGAAGGGAGGAGGGGTGACTGAGTGAACTGCCACCACACCAGCTGTGAGTGAATGAACTGCCAGCCCACCAGCCATGACTCACTGGACTGCAAGTCGTAGAATCCTTTCAGCCCACAATGCCCATACTAGCCCTCTGGAAACCAGTCCCTTCAGTGCACAACACCCATACTAGCGCTCCAGAGATCCACGCAAGGATAGACTTTCCTCCTTCATGTAAAAAAGATGAAAAATGTCTAAAATTGATTGTCCACACTCTCCCCCTTCTCTATCACAGAGTCTGTCACCTGTTTACGACTGAATTTCTGGCAGTTTCTGAGCTGCCAGCCTGCCAGGCCTGTAACTGAGCTGCATGACCTAATTTTCTGAGCTGCCAGGCCTCAGTGACTAGCCCTCTGGTAACCAGTCCCTTCAGCCCACAACACCCATGCTAGCACTCCAGAAAGCCCCCCCCCCCCCCCCACTGGCCAGCAATATTAGAATTGTTGGAGAGGTGGAATATTACGTTGGGGGACCAGCCCTCTCGTGTGATGCTGGGACCCAATGGGGTCTAGTATATTTATATTTCTATGTCTAGTATATTTATATTTCTATGAAAATTGTTCCCAATTGGGCCGCGCACCTCCTTAGGCCGGTCTGATAAGACCTAAGCAACTCGGCACACTTCTCAGAGGCCTAATGTAGAGGCTCAAATGAGCCAAGATTGGCAGAGGCCTGCACACCATGATTTTGTACCCAATGAGGGATTTCAACGTGAATTCTGTAACAGAGAGGAATCAAAATAAAATTAACAAGCTTCTAGCTGAACAAAATCTCCCTTTTACCTTACCTCCAAGAGAAATGTCTAAGTATAACGGTGATCCTTTGCAATATGAAACTTTCATAATAGCATTTGAGGAAGGAGTGGAAATGAAAACCACTAATGAGAGAGATCGCTTAAATTTTCTGGAGCAATACACAAGCGGACATTCAAAGCAGATTGTTGAAAGTTGCCGACATTTGCTTGCAGGTGAGGGCTATCAAACGGCAAGAGAATTGCTTAAAGACATTTTGGTAATGAACAGAAGATTGCTAATGCACACATGAAGAAGGCCTTTGCTTGGTCAGTTATCAAGGCAGAAGATGTGAAGGTATTGAATGAGTTTGCGCTGTTTCTTAGAGGTTGTTGTAACTCGATGAGAAATCTCACCCACATGGAAGAATGAATGTTGTTAGTAACATGAAGACTAACATTCTAAATCTGCCCTATAGGCTTAGAGAAAAGTGGAGGGATAGAGCAGGTCAGATACAGGAAGACCAGATGCGAAAAGCCATGTTTCCTGATCTGATGAATTTCATGGAAAGGGAAGTATGGTTAATGTCTAATCCATGCCATGGGAGTATTCAAGATCTTGAACCAATAGGATCTAAGGAAAGCAGTTTTGCTGCCGCTGTAATACCTGTAGAACTGACAGGTGGAATGAAAGGAGATGCATCTACTATTAAGCCACAAAGGTTTTGTTTGTCATGTGATGAAGCTAGGCACACCATTAGGTGGTGTCCAAAATTCAAGAAGAAGGAATATAAAGAAAAGATGGATTTCTTAAAGAAGGGAATCTGCTATGGATGTTTGAAGAAAGGACACATGGTTAAAGACTGCAAGAGTCGTATAACTTGTAATGTGTGCAAACAAGATCATCCTGAATTATTTCACACTGAACAGAAGATTACAGAGGAGAAGCCATCCGCGAGTGATGCTGTTACCTCACCTCAGATAAATGCGCATATTGGGGCCGGGGCAGAAACCTGTATTTTCTCAATCTTACCAGTACAGGTAAAGAGCAGCAAGGTGAATACAGTGTTACAAACATATGCATTTTTGGATAATGGAAGCTCGGCTACCTATTGCACAGATAGCTTGATGAGAAAGCTGGGCAATGCAGGAGAAAAGACTAAGATTCTCTTGTGTACCATGAAGGCAGAGAACTGCTGTGATAGTCATCACATTACAAGTATGTAAATAAGTAGTCTGGATGAAGACAATGTTATACAAGTACCTGATGTGTTTACACATGAGACCATGCCTGTTTGTCATCTAAATAAACCCAAGCAAGAAGACTTGAAACAATGGCTTTACTTGAAGGAGGTCCAGATACCTAATATAAATTCTAGTATTGACCTACTGATTGGAACGAGTGCTTTGAAGGCATGGGAACCAAAAGAGTTTGTCATCAGTCAAAGGGATGGGCCATTTGCTGTGAGGACCCTACTCGGATGGGCAGGGCCGGCCTTAAGCCGATTGGACCGATTGCTCCCAATTGGGCCCCACGAGTAAAGGGGCCCTGCGCCGGAGTTATCTACTCTCGGCTCGGGTAGATCTACCCCGGGTGGAGGGGGGAGAGAGGGGCGGAGAGAGAGTAGAGTGGTGGAGGGGGAACAAAGGGGTAGACGGGGAGGGGTGTGATGGTGAATGGAGAAGGGGGAGAGGGGGAGGTGGGTCGTTCGCTCACGGCAGTGTTCCCGCCCCTCCAGTCGCCATGCTTCACGCACACAGCCCCGGCTCCACCCCTCTCTCTCCCTGGGGAGACGTGGTGAACAATACACGGAGGGCCGGGCCAGGGGTTGGAGCAATGTTTGCAGACATAGGCCTCAGCTCACACCTGTCCGCCTTAAGCCGATTGGCCCACTCCCGCTGCCGGCCCTCTCCCTCCCTTCTCTCCTTCCCTCCCTCCTTTCTCTCCCTCCCTCCATCCTTCCTCTCTTTTCCCTTCCCTCATTCGCCCCATCCCTTCTTTCTCTCCTTCCCTCCCTCCCTTCTCTCCCTCCCTCCCACACACACATAACGCACAGACAACTAACACACACACATCATGCACAGACAACTAACACACACAACCGTTAGGATGGGATAGAAGACCAAAGGGTAGGATGGGGCTGAAGCCAAACATTTAATGCCTGGACTGGTTTTTCACCAATGGTTATTGGTTTCCCCGGATCTATTTAATTAAATTACTTTTTTTTTTCATTTCACAATCACTAAAACAAGTGGTATTGTAACTATGTACTTTTCAGAGGTGATCTACACATTTTGTTTGTTACTTGTAGGCTTACATGTATGCAATTTTATATTAAAATGTAACTTAATCTGTTTGGTCCATTAAGTCACATGCACTTTTTAAATGCACATTTTGATTACTTTCCATTCTACCATAGAGATATAAAGTCTATAATGGACTTTAATTATATTTCTATGAATCTACAGACCTTGGCTGGGAACCTGGGGCTCATCAAAATTGTTCCCAATTGGGCCCCGCAACTCCTAAGACCGGCCCTGTGGATGGGTTATCTATGGCTCCTTGAGGCGGAACAACAGAAGCAGGAATAAGAATAATTACCATACGACTGCTGTCAATCGAATATCTACTGTAAGCTTAGAGGAGTTGTTGATCAAGCAATATGATCACGACCAATGAAAATACCAGTAAGGAATCAGGAGAAATGTCCAGAGATGAGGTAAAGTTCTTGGATATTATGAATCATTCATTAAAGATAATAGATGGACACTCTTGTCGAGACACCTTTCAAACAAGAAAGTGCTAGTCTGCCGAATAACCATTGCACTGCAGAGCAGCACATCCAGAATCTGAAACACAAGTTTAGCAAGAATACAAAATTTCATGATTTCCTATAATACATATTTCCTAAAGGAAATGATTGACAATGATTATGCCAAAATGGTACCAACAGAAAAGCTGAATCGAAGTGATGGAGAGCTTTGGTATCTTCCACATCACGGGGTGTATCACTCAAAGAAAGATGTAGGGTAGCTGGCTAGATAAATTGGTACAGTACAAATACTTATAGAAATGAGAATAGGTTGTGGTTTATATTTGGATTTGGGGTTTAATTACATTAATTTTTTTATTTTTTTTAACTCTTTAATATTTTATCTTTGCATATTTTTGTTATTATTATTATTATTATTACTAATTTTTTTTAAAATTATTTTTTGGGGGGGCATTTTACTAACACTAGTTTGATAAAGTTATACAAGAATAAACAAGACGGTTTGTAGTATTTTTTTTTTTTACGAGGTGTTAAGGGATTGGGGCTCACTGTAAAATAACATAAAGGAAGTCTATAATTCTTTCACCACCTTAGGTGGCTATTTGTCTTTAAGGTACCTGCTTTTAGATACCTTAATTTCACTTTTTTTTAAAAAATCACTTAATTAATTGTAAATCACAACTTTTCTTGCTTTATCTAAGGCACTTTTGGAGAAGGAGATGTAATGTAAACTTAAAAATTTGGAATGACCACCCAACGTCCAGAACACGGAGGTATTTGTTTGCACCATATGTTTCAAGAACATTACTTTGATATACAATGCAGGACGATAGGCAAATAAAGAATGGAGGAATCACATTCTGTAGTTGGAATATAAGGGGTGCCAATGAACCAATAAAGAGGGGTAAAATTTTTGCTCACCTAAAATCTTTGAAAAGCGGCATAATCTACTTGCAAGAAACTCACATGAAACAGGAAACACAAATGAGATTAAAGGCGAAGTGGATAGGCCAAACATATTATTCGTCATTTACTTCTAAATCTAGAGGTACGGCTATTCTTATTCGAAAAGGTATACCGTTCAAATTAAAGAATACTATATCAGATAAAGAGGGAAGGTATATTATAGTTTCGGGAGAAATTTATGCTACCCCAATAACTATGGTAAATATTTACGCTCCGAATTTTGATAACCCTCAATTTTTTGAGAAAATTATAGATATAATACTGGAGTTTAATTATCAAAATGTCGTAATAGGAGGGGATTTCAACTGTGTTTTAGATCCTTACTTAGACAAATCAGCAAAACAAAGAAGGAGTAATACAAAATCTAAGACTAGTGAATTTCTAAATACATATATAAAAAATACTAACATAACAGATGTATGGAGATCTGCTAACCGAGCAGGAAGGGAATACTCGTTTTACTCTTCGGTACATAAAACATACTCAAGAATTGATTATTTTTTAGTGGATAGGAAATTAATGCCATATATAATTAACCCAACTTACCATATTAGTAGTATTTCTGATCACTCTCCATTGACTTTTTTAGTAAAATTTGAAGGAATGCCGGGAAAGAATTTTTTTTGGAGGGTTAACACATATATATTAAATGACTTACAGGGTTATCAATATTTGAAACAACAAATGATATCATTTTTTGAGATAAATGATACACCAGGTATCTCACCTTCTTTAATATGGGAAACTTTTAAAGCATTTATTAGAGGAATTATAATTTCATATGAAATTTTTCAAAATAAGAAGAATAAAACAGAACAGATGCTGTTAGAACAAGAAATAAGACAGTTAGAGTTAGATAATGCTAAAGATCCCACTATAGATAAACATAATAAGATAATACTACTGAAATTTAAACTTAACCGAATTGCCTCGGCAAGAGTAATAAGATTATTCCAAGTTACAAAACAGGAACATTTTGAGTTTGGTGACAAACCACATAAGCTGTTTGCGCGTCAATTGAAAAAACAGGAAAAGGAAAATACCATAAATAAAATTAAATCCGAGAATGGTGAATTACTAACACTACCTAAAGATATCAATAAAAGATTTGTTCAATTTTATCAGAATTTATCCACATCAAAAACCAAAACAGAAGATAGTAAAATTACAAATTTTTTAGATAAATATAATCTACCAAAACTTGACCTTTTGGAACAAGAAGAACTAGGAGTGCAAATTACAATCGAAGAAATAGGTGAAACAATAAATTTGCTGAAACCAGATGGTTTTAGTAATGAATTTTATAAAAAGTTTCATGAGATAACGACCCCCTATCTATTTAATTTATATACTCACGTTTTTAAAGAAAATAAATTACCTGAAACATTAGCAGAATCAACTATTACGCTTATTCCAAAGAAAGATAAAGATCTAGAGGAACCGGGCTCATATAGAGCTATATCACTTTTAAATACTGACCAGAAAATTCTAGCAAAGACTTTAGCTAGAAGACGAAGCAAATATATTAGTAAATTGATAAACCCTGATCAAACGGGGTTTATACCCAAAAGATATTCATTTAATAATTTGAGACGCCTGTTTAATATAATGTACTCACATAAAAAGGAAGAAAAAGACTTAGCAATTATTTCTTTGGATGCAGAGAAAGCATTTGATCAGGTAGAATGGCAGTATTTATACATAGTATTACAAAAATTTAATATGGGAGAGAATTTTATTGCATGGGTGAAATTATTATATGATAAACCGATGGCAAGAATATTAACTAACAGCGTGTTATCTCAAAAAATTCAATTATCAAGGGGTAATAGGCAGGGATGTGCTTTATCACCCCTGCTATTTGCCCTTATGATAGAACCTCTGGCTGAAAGTATAAGAAGCCATCCGAATATTCAGGGTTATAATACTAGGGACTCAAATAATAAAATTTCATTGTATGCAGACGATATTTTGTTATATATAACAAATTCACAAACGAGCATACCAAATTTATTAAATTTAATAGAGGAATTTGGGTCCTTTTCAGGATATAGAATAAACTGGAACAAAAGTGAAATTATGACGTTAAAACCTCAAGAATCCACACACTTATTGAAATTCCCCTTTAAAATAGCAACAGAAAAATTCAAATATCTGGGTATACAGATTACTAGAAAACATAAAGCTTTATTCAATGCTAATTTTATACCCTTAATAAATAAACTTAATATAATGATAAAATTTTGGAAAACATTCCCTTTATCATTAATAGGCAGAATAAATGCTATTAAAATGAGCTTCTTACCACAGTTATTATACCTATTTCAATCTATACCAGTATATGTACCAAAATATTTTTTTTCTAAACTGAACGCTAATATTACTAATTTTGTTTGGGATTACAAATCACATAGAATTAAAAAAGAACACTTATGTAAACCAAAAGATGTCGGGGGACTTTCACTCCCTAATTTTTTGTATTACTATTGGGCAATACATATTAAGAATATAATTTACTGGTTGGATAGTTCAACTCAACAGACAGAATGGATAAAAATGGAGAAAGAGGATTGTTATCCTTGTAATATAGGAACAATCCTCTTCTCCCCGAAAAAAATGAACAATACAATATATAAGAAAAACCCAATTATACAAGATACAATAAGAATATGGAAACAAATAAAACTATCCTTAAAATTAAGAAACCTATCATTGTTAACACCGATAGCGAATAATCCTTTATTTAAACCATCTATGATGGATAAAATATATAATCAATGGGAAAGTTTAGGAATTAAAAGGATCGGGGATATGTATGAAATGGGAGATTTATTATCATTTCAACAATTACAATTAAAATTTAAACTGAAAAACACTCATTATTTTAAATATTTTCAGATTTGTAATTTTTTGAAGACATACATACAGGGATATCAAAAAATAACTCCTGATTTACTAGAAGAAGTAATGAATATAAAAGCTGATACACAAAAATTAATTGCATATTTATATAATAGTATCTTAAATATACATTTACCTGTGACCGAGGTAATTAGAGCAGAGTGGGAACGGGAATTATTGATAAAAATTACGAAGGCTACATGGGAAAAGTATTTGACATACATTCACAAGTGTTCGATTAACGCAAGACATAATCTAAACCAATTTAAAATTTTACATAGATTATATTACTCAAAAACAAGATTAAATAAATTTTATCCAAATATATCGCCCATTTGCGATAAATGTTTAACCCAAGAAGCAACTATAACACACTCTTTTGTTTCTTGTATAAAACTTCATGGATTTTGGAGTGATATTTTCAAAATATTTACAAAACTATTTGAGACAAAAATGGAACCCAATAATGAATTGATTATATTTGGGGTAATGGAAGACGGGAACAAATTGAGCTCATCTCAAAAGTCAATTTTTAATTATGGTTTAATAATAGCAAAAAAATTGATATTGAAATTTTGGAAAAATACACCAATACCAACGCTCAAAATGTGGATTGCAAGTATGTTGGATACCGCACATCTTGAGGAAATGCGATTCCTCCTAATAGATAAATTTGACCAATTCATAATGAGTTGGTCTCCATTTGTCGTCTTTTTGGAAACGTATGGTGCAAAACAGGTGTAAAAGCTATTCCGTGACTGCGGATGGTCAAGATTATAAATGATCTCCTTCTATTTTCTTTTCTTCTCATCTTTTCTTTTATTCTCTCTCTTCTATTTTCTATGTCTCAACTTTCTTATTTCATTCTTTATTTTTCTTTTTCACACACTATATATCTCACATTTTTCTATTTTTCATTATCTAACTTTTTTCTTTTTCTTCTTTATTTAAATTTTTTTTTAAATAGGAAGCTGTACATGAAAGGTATTATGAAAATATGATTGTATACAATTGTACTTACTTCTAATAAAATAAAAATTAAAAAAAAATCACTCAAAGAAAGGGACCTTGAGGGTGGTCTTTGACTGTGCTGCAATTTTCAAAGGAACATCACCGAATGGCCCTGTCTCACGGTGCGAGTCCACCCACGAGTGATCCCGAGTGAAAGAAAAAATCAAACTCGTGGTTTTCTATGAGATTCCAAGTTTATGTTCACGAGTTTAAACGAGTTCCCACGTGTATGTCTAAGTTTGCCGTTTACTTCTCATTTCTGCGATGTACCAAGTTCCTCTCCCGAGTTACCAATTTCCTCTCCCGAGTTACTCTTGAGCCAACAACGACTACCGACATGTGGAAAAATCATCGCATGGTAAAAATGATGTCATGCAGTTTTTTTCACTATAAAAAGCCACCCATGTTTAAATTTCTTAGGGTTACGGAATCAAGGGATATGGGGAGAAAGCAGAAACTGGGTACTGATTTTGGATGATCAGCCATGATCATATTGAATGGCAATGCTGGCTCGAAGGGCCGAATGTGATCACTTCCATTATGTAGAGAGTCTCAGAATGTTAATAGAGATTCCATTCCGTTTACATTGTGCTTTGTGCAGGGATCAAATCTTAGCCCAAAGTGTACATTAGGCTGCGAGGATTAATTTCAAAACTTCAAATTATTTCAAACAGTGTTTTATCCGAACAACAGAACAGGGCAGATGCCAGCCTCTTTAAACATCACGGACAGCTCAGTGTGAAGTGGTGCTGGAATTATATATGTGAAATAGTCTTGGGAATTTTATTATCGATTCTAAATGCTCTATTTAAATTATAGGTCGTTAATATTAAAAATATTACAAATATGAATTTCTGGTTGGAAGAAATAGAACAACAACCAGATTGGTTAAAAATGGAAAAGGAAGATTGTTTGCCTTTTGATATCGGTTCGATATTATTTGCTACATCTAAATTAAACAAAAAAAATTATAGGGAAAACCCTATAATATTTAGTGCCATACGAATTTGGAAACAATTAAAAAAGACATTAAAATTAGATAATTTATCACTTTTTCTCCCAATTGTGAATAACCCTTTGTTTAAACCCTCATGGTTGGACAGGGGTTTTACACAATGGAAGAATTATGGAATTAAAAATATGGGACAACTTTATAAGGAAGGCACTTTTCTGACATTTCAGGAGTTGCAACAGACTTATGGACTTCGAGGAAATGATTATTTCAGATATCTTCAACTCAGAGATTATGTAAAATCGAATACTCAAAACTTTCGAATTAGAAATTCAGAAATTCTTGACGAATGTTGGAATAAACATCCTAATACAGAAAAATTAATATCTTATATATATAATATCTTATTAGGCAGTGACATTCCATCGACGGACTTACACAGACAAACATGGGAAAAAGAATTAAATCAAATAATAACGAAAGATACTTGGGAAGAAAGTTTACAACATATACATCAATGTTCATTAAATGCCAGACATTCTTTAATACAATTTAAAGTAATACATAGATTACATTATTCAAAAACAAAATTACATAAAATCTTTCAACATATCTCACCTATATGTGATAAATGTCCACATTTAGAAGCTACCTTATCTCATATGTTTGCAAACTGTACAAAAATTAAAACATTCTGGGTAAATATTTTTAGTATAATATCTAAAGTGACACAAGTGGACCCGGATCCAAAATTTATAATACTCGGAACATCAGAATTAAATCAAACATTTACAACAACACAAAGAAACTTTATTGATTATAGTATAATAACAGGAAAAAAATTAATTCTAAAATTTTGGAAAGGCCCTACGGCCCCCACAATCAAAATGTGGATTATAGAAATGACGGAGACCTTAAACGTGGAAAGAATCAGATTTTCCCTGTTGGACAAACAGGAATTATTCGTTGGAACATGGTCTCCCTTTATTGATTATTTAAAGGGTCAGAATGGTTCAGCACGGGAACCTGACTAATGCTCGGGCTAAAAAATGGATGAATTGCTATATTCTGAAATGTACGAATATATCTCGAATGAAGTTTTTTATTTTAATAAATTTTTCCACTCTTCTTTAACTATCTTTCTCTTTTTTTGTTGTTGTTGTTGTTGTTGTTTTTTTTTTCTCTTTTTCTTCTCTCTCTTTTCTTTCTTTACTTCATCTATCTTTTTAGTTCTATCTAGTTTAAAATAAAAAAAAGGCAAAAGGTATTGGAGACAATGTAATAATAATTGATATTATCAATTTAAAAATGTAAGACTGTAATGATGTTAATAGGTTATGTACTTATCTCCAATAAAAAATATTTTCAAAAAATAAATAAATTATAGGTCGTTTAGTTTGTTGTGAAGTGGTGCCGGACTTAACACCTCCGTCTATTAAAATTGAATTGTCTCACTGAACAAAAACATGCAATATGTTTCCAGGCAAATATCCAGTGGTTGAGAATTATAGAGCAGTCATTTTAAACGGGCGGTTGTAGTCGGTAACCGAATGATATTTATTCATTGCTGGAGAGGACGATGTAAACATAGTGAGGTTAGTGAGCAGCATCTAACATTAACCGCTCCTCGTACTGTTCTGTTGTGTAGGAAGGAACTGCAGATGCTGGTTTACCTCGACGATAGACACCAAAAGCTGGAGTAACTCAGAGGTTCAGACAGCATCTCGAGAGAGAAGGAATGGGTGAAGTTTCGGATCGCGACTCTCCCAGTTGCTACCTGGACCTACCTGATCTCCCGGTTGCCAAACACTTCCCATTCCCACACTGACCTTTCTGTCCAAGGTCTCCTCCAGTCAGAGTGAGGCTAAATGCAAATTGGAGGAACAGCATTTCATATTTCGCTTGGGCAGCTTACAGCCCAGTGGTATGAATTTTGATTTCTCTCACTTCAAATAACCCCAGCATTCTCTCTCTGTCTATCCCTCCTCCACCCAAGTCGCACCAGCTGCTCGTTTTCACCCAACGAACAGCGAACAATTGTCTGTTCCCTTTATCATCGTAACTTTTTTGCATTCATTGTTCTTTATCTCTTTACAATACATCATCATCTATATCTTTCGTTTCCCTTACCAGTCTGTCGAAGAGTCTCGACCCGAAACATCACCAATTCCTTCTCTCCAGAGATGCTGCCTGTCCCGCTGAGTTACTCCAGCTTTTTGTGTCTATCGTCGCCCTTCTTCAGACTGTTCCGTTGTATTGACCAAAAACGAACGATGTGACGGTACCGGCAACTTAATGAATGAAATGGAGACATGCGGAATTAAATGGACTTGTAATAACTGGGGCAGTCCGGTTTTATCGAAAAGTGACTACATGAAATCGGTGGAAGGAAACCGGCAGGCGAGGTTTTGGGTCAGGGTCCTTCTTCAGACTCCATGATCCACTGAGTTCTTCCAGCTGTCAAATGGAGACATGGGGGACCACAGATGCTGGCATGTTGAGCGAAACACAAAGTGTTGGAGCAACTCGATGGGCTGAATGGCCTAATTCTGCTCCTATGACATGAACTCACGAAGTGTCCAAGTAAGCCAGCGGGTCAGGCAGCATCAGTGGAGGGAATGGATAGGCAACGTTTCAGATCGGGTCCCTTCTTTTCGAGCCGAATCAACGTCTGTCCATTCCCTCCGTTGATGCTGCCAGTCCTGCTGAGTTACTCCAACGCTGTGTGAGTTCCTCCAACACTTTGTGTGTGTTTTATGAGCATGATTCCAGCATCTGCAGTTTCTTGTCTCTACATAAAATAGGCCTCAGCAACACTGAGTGTACTAACCGGGAGATTATGTTGCTGCTGCCAAAACAACAGTTGGCAATGTATGCATGGTAGATGTCACATTGCGTGGGAAATTAGGTCTCCAGGGAGACAGACGCAAAGTGCTGGTGTAACTCCGCGGGACAGGCAGCATCTCTGGACATTTATAAAGCATTACATTTTGGAACACAAGGAACTACAGAAGCTGGTTTACAAAAAAAAACAAAGTGCTGGAGTAACTCAACGTGTCAGGCAGTATCTGTGGAGAACATGGACAGATGACGTTTTAGGGTGAAAGAAGGGTCCCGACCCGAATCGTCACCTATCCAAGTTCTCCGGAGATGACTAATCTTCAACATTTCACTTCTGGCACTCAGGCCAAACCCACGGTTGACTCACGAGTCACTACGGTAAACTCACGGGCTACTATGTTCTTACGAGTTTAAAAGTTTAAAATTTTCACTTCAAGAGTAAATTTCACTTGTGGAAATCTTTCATCATGTTGAAAGATTTTCACGAGTTAACAAGTTTCCCGTGTACCTGCCATTAGCGTTACGAGTCGCTAAGTTACGTCCACGAGTTCCGACATTCCCGCTACGTTAATTCTACGTGATTACCATGAGTTTGATTTGTTTTAAACTCGGGATCACTCGTGGGTGGACTCGCACCGTGAGACAGGGGTTTAACAGCCAACAACTGCAGGGTCCAGACCTACCAACTCACTCATTAGACTTCTCATTAGACAAGAACCGGTTGCTTTGCTGGCTGATATTAAAGCAATGTTTCATCAAGTGAAAGTATCAGGAGAGCATATTGACTATTTGCAATTCCTATGGTGGCCTGATGGTGATGCACAACAAGATCTCGTTGAGTACCGGATGAAGGTACATCTCTTTGGAGCAGTGTCATCACCAAGTTGTGTAAACTTTGCATTAAGGAAAGCCGCCGAGGACAATAAAGCTCACTTTCCAGAAGAAGTGACAAGCACAGTAAAGAACTACTTCTATGTGGATGATTGTTTAAAATCCATGTCTTCGGAAGAGGAAGCAAATCAAATGGTAAAACATCTGACTTCCCTCTGCAATAAGTGAGGATTCATGCTATCAGCAACAGCCGTGTTGTATTGGAAACCATTCCACCCAATAACTGAGCCAAGGAAACCAGAGAGTTGGATTTGGACAAAGACAATCTGCCAATGGAAAGAGCACTGGGATTGCACTGGTGTGTTGAAACAGATGTGTTCAAGTTCAGAATCTCGATTCAGGTGCGACCATGCACAAGAAGGGGCATCCTATTCATGTTTGTTTCTGTTTACGACCCTTTGGGATTTCTTGCACCATTTACACTGCCAGCGAGTTTCCAGGATCTCTGCAAGAAAAAACTTGGATGGGATGAGATTATAACACAAACCTTCTCCCAGCGATGGACAGAGTGGTTGGCAGATCTCGACACGATCTCGGAATTCAAAGTGGACCGGTGTATGAAGCCCACAAACTTTGGTCAAATCAGAAATGCACAGCTGTATCACTTTACAGATGCAAGTAGAAGTGGCTATGGTACTGTTTCGCATCTAAGACTGGAAAATTATAACAATGAAGTACATGTTGCATTCTTAATGGGAAAAGTCAGAGTGGCACCATTGAAGCAAATGACGATTCTCAGAATGGAACTTACAGCCGTAGTCTTAGCTGTTAAAATTGCCATAATGCTGCAAAAAGAACTGCAGCTTGAGCTGGAGGAATCTATCTTCTGGACAGATAGTACTACAGTGCTTAAGTACTTCAACAATGAGAACAAGCATTTTATAACATTTGCAGCAAACAGAATCTCTTATGTAAGGGGTGCAACTAATGTATCACAGTGGAAATATGTTAACACAAAGGAAAATCCTGTGGATGAAGCTTCTGGAGGACTAACAGCAGACCGCTTCTTAAGCAATAAGAGATGGATCAATGGACCAGAGTTTTTCTGTAAGCCAGACATAGAATGGCCAAAGCTTGAAATGGGATTTGAAATCTCAGCTAATGATCTGGAAATTAAACAAGGCATCACAGTGAATGTTATTGTTAAGGATTCATCGAACCCAACAAACATTTAATTACCCACTAAAGGGAAAGGTTGAAAAGAAGATGCTAGTCTTTAGAGCATCGTACCTCGTACAGGATTTACATCTTGATTATCTTCTCAAGGCAGAAAACGCAATTAACTCTTTCTGTCAAAGACATAGATAAAAAGAAGAGATATCGACGTTAGAAGCTGGAGTACATGGTTTCGCAAGAAACAGTCATTTGTACAAGCTTGATCCGGTACTGGAAGAAGGACTTCTAAGAGTAGGTGTTCACCTGAATAGACTAGCAATGCCTGAAGAGGCTTAGCCAACTTTTTAGGTGAGTGCAGGAGACTGTGCTCGCCTCATGATCTCTACATGGTTGCCACATGTCCGCTGGTGGTCTCTGGTGAGTCTCCTTCATGGTCGTGAGGAGTTCCCACATTCTGGGAATTAGTCGTGGCCTGAGTATGGTTGCCGAAAATTTTTCAACATGTTGAAAAAATTTCTGCGACCAGAAATTGGTCGCCATGGAGAAAATCGATAATCCTGCAGTCGTAGGTAGTTTTAGTTAATCGCCTTTGCTGGCCAGGCATTTTCATTGGCTCATTGGGGGAAAAAAACGCAAGCACGAGTTTTCAGAACAAAGGATAACTGCCTGGTAATGATAAACGCCCGCTAAACTTCACAGCTGTTTATCTCTGGCTTATTAATAGTTGTATCTACTCCGTCTCTACTCCTTCTCCCCTCTTCTCCTTCTTCTCCCTCCCCCCTTCACTACACCCCCCTCCTCCCCTCTTTTAAAGGATTTACCTGTGCTAGCCGTATTAACCTTCCTGTTCATCGTGATGTGTGTCTGTATCACCTTGGCTTTGCACCATGTGAATTTCAGACAGCGCTCCCCCGTTTTCCCTGGCCCCGCCTTTGCGATGAGTTGTGTGTTCCACTCTGACACTCGCCGTTCCAGTTCCAGGTTTTTCAGCGAGTGCCGTGAACTTGACAGTCGCCGGCAGTCCGCTGAAAAATCACCCAAGTGGGACAGGCCCTGAAGAACAACATCTTGGTAAGACAGATAACCAAGATATGTCTGCGTCCAGAAGGCGAAGAGGAAGATAGAAGAATCGCGAAAGGTCTTTAAATGAGTAAATTGACTCCAGCTGTGAGCCCTCAGAGAGCTGTGAATAAACTGTCGAAACAGTTCGAAACTGAAGTTACCTCTGAAGTCTCTGAAGTGGCTGCAGAAATGGATACAAGATCTAAGAAAGACTTTGATGACTTGAAAAAATCAATGAAAAATTTGAAAGATGAGATCTCGGATAATAGGGTGGAAGATAAGAAGGAAATGAAGGAAAATTCGGCAAAAATGATGGAAGGAATGCAGAAGATGATGAAGGATTTAAATGCTGGTAACCAGAAGAATATGACGGATTTACTGGACACTATGAATAAACGAATTGATGAGGTGAAAGATGGACTATCAGAGAAAATGGATAAGATGGATGTAATTACTACGGATAAGTTCACGGCTGTACTTGAAACAGTAGCTGCAAGTATGCAGACAATCACGGAATTGGAGAAAAATACGGCACGACTTGTTGAAGACATGGCGAAACTGAGGCAAGAACATGAGCAAATGAGGCGAGAAAACGAACAAGCATCACTACAAATGGGGACTCAATTAGAGAAAGTCTCATTCAAATGCCTGGACCTGGAAGCTCGTTCTAGACGCCAGAATCTGAGGATTCTTGGTGTTTCAGAGGGGGCAGAAGGGGAACAGGTACGTGAATTTGCCATGGGCTTGTTGAAACAACTGTTGAATCTTCCCAAGGAACCGAAAATCGAAGTGGCTCATCGTGTCCCAAGATTTGGAAAAAGATTTGATGCGGGAAAAGCTTATCCACGACATATTATAGTGAAATTTCGAGATACTGCAGAACTGGAATATGTTATGACCCATATCAAATATGGTGTACAATTACGGCTGGACAAAGACACTATTAAGATATTCAGGGACTACCCACATGAAATTGTGCAAAAAAGAAACAAATTTGATAAGGTTAAAGATCTTTTAAGAGGGAGAGAAGGGGTCAGATTCGGGGTTTTTTATCCCGCTAAAATGCGTATTTCTTTTAATGGTCTTGAAAAGTCATTTGTTAAGCCTGAAGACGCTTTCAAATATGCCCAAACGATTGTTGAAAGACAGAAATAAAAGGGAGCTTTGGCAGATCCGAATAATTCTCAGCTATGTTTTGTCTGGGGATAGTTACACTGTTATCTCCGGAATGTTGAAGCAAGGACATTTTCTGTTCAAAACGTGTAAACAACTTTATAACGGGATATGAATTAGAAAATAATTGCTTATTGATTAAAATGTTATAACCAATTGTAAGAACTTATCCTATTAACAACTTTAAAAGTTATGCAGGTTAGATTAGAATACTAACAAAAAAAACAAAAAAAATAATGAACTAACATACTAATATGAATTTTTAATAAATTGTAACCTTGTCTATAAGCAGGAGGAGGGGATGAGAAACGAGCTCCTGGCTTATGTCCAGGAGCACGTCTCGTTAACCCCTTCAACCAACAGCTGATTCTTATTGAAATCAAAAATATTGGTTTAATAATTAAACTCTGATATATATATATGTTATAAGGAAATATCAGGGTAAAATTGTATTATATATATGAATGTGAGGCCTCGTTTTAATATTTTAATATGTTATGATTAACTAAGAGAGCGGAGCGAGTTGAGCAACAACGCAATGGAAGTCAAAATAAGGTTTTTTCCCACCTACAGGTGGGTCACTTGCTACAGTGCCGACTATAGACACTGTAGCCTCACTCTTTTAGTTTTTTTTTTATTACATAAAATCACTTGTTTGTGTTTTGTGTTTAGTGATAAGAATAATATGGACATACCAACAAAAGTTAATAATTCAAAAACTCCCCCAATACCTAAAGACCTGGGATATGGACGCACCACAAGATTCAAAGGTACTATAATTATTCAAAATGCATGACACCACACAAAAGAACCTAGGAGGAGTCTCATTTTGTAGTTGGAATATAAGAGGCATTAATGAACCTATCAAAAGGGGTAAGATATTAGCTCAGCTAAAAATGTATAATTCTGACATTACCTTCCTACAAGAAACACACCTAAAACCTCAGGACCAAGTTAGGCTGAGGGCGAAATGGATAGGTCAAACATACCACTCTTCATTCACTTCAAAATCTAGAGGCACGTCAATTATCATAAGAAAAGGTATACCATTTAAAGCAAAGAATATTATAACAGATATAGAAGGGAGATACCTAATAGTTAATGGAGAAATCCATGACACTCCACTTACTTTGGTAAATATATATGCCCCTAACTTTGATAACCCCCACTTTTTCAATAAAATCTTCAATATAATTGCAGAGTCAAACTATCAAAATGTTATAATAGGCGGAGACTTTAATTGTGTTTTAGACCCGTACTTAGATAAATCAAGTCAAAAACAGAGAGGGAATATGAAATCGAAAACTGGGGAACTCCTCAATACCTACATAAACAACACTAATATAGCAGATGTTTGGAGAATTGTGAACCCAACTGGCAGGGAATATTCGTTTTACTCAATGGTACATAAGACATACTCACGTATAGACTACTTTCTGCTGGATACAAAATTAATCCCCCAAACATCTAATGCAATATATCATACAAATTCAATTTCAGACCATTCTCCACTAACTTTCTTTTTAAAACTGGAAGGATTGTCTAAGAATAATTCATTCTGGAGATTTAACTCTCAAATTTTAAAAGATCCACAAGCGAGTATATATTTAAAAGAACAAATGGAGGTCTTTTTTCAAACAAATGATACTTCAGATATATCGCCTACTTTACTTTGGGAATCTTTTAAAGCATACATTAGGGGTATTATAATTTCATATCAAGCTTTTCAAAATAAAAAGAATAAGAATGAACAAAGACAGTTAGAAGAACTTATTAGACAAATGGATATAGATAATGCTAAAGATCCAACAATAGATAAACATAATAAAATAATAATTTTAAAATTTAAATTAAATAAATTATTATCTGCCAAACTTATAAGACTTTTTCAAATTACAAAACAAGAGCACTTTGAATTTGGGGATAAACCGCATAAACTTTTGGCTCGCCAGCTAAAAAAACGAGAAAAGGAACATACTATACCAAAGATCAAATCAGATAAAGGGGAATTATTAACAACACCGAAGGATATTAATAAAAGATTTGCGCAATTTTACGAGAATTTGTATACATCTAAAACGATAATTGATTCCAATAATATCACAAAGTTCTTGGATACCTGTAATCTTCCAAAGTTAGAGCTGAAGGAACAAGAGGAACTGGGTGCACAAATCTCAATTAAGGAATTAGAAGATACAATAAACTCACTAAAAAATGGAAAAACACCAGGCCCTGATGGATTTACTAATGAATTTTATAAAAACTTTTATGAAAAAATAATACCAAGATTACAAAAAATGTACCAATACGCTTTTAAAAAACGAATACTACCTGATACATTAGCGGAATCAACGATTACATTAATACCTAAGAAAAATAAGGATTTAGAAGATCCTGGCTCATATAGAGCTATAGCATTGTTAAACACAGATCAAAAAATATTAGCGAAAACATTAGCCAGAAGATTAAGTAAATACATTAGTAAATTAATAAACCCAGATCAGACAGGGTTTATCCCTAAGAGATATTCTTCTAATAATATGAGACGTCTACTCAACATAATGCACTCACACAAATCTGAAGATCAAGAATTATCAATTATTTCGCTGGATGCTGAAAAAGCATTTGATCAAGTAGAATGGAACTATATGGATAAAGTATTACAAAAATTTCAACTGGGAGAGAATTTTATTTTATGGATTAAGTTACTATATAACAAACCTACAGCTAGAATACTTACTAATAACATATTATCCTCGAAATTTCAACTATCAAGGGGAAATAGACAAGGATGCTCATTATCACCACAGCTGTTTGCTCTCATTATTGAACCGCTAGCAGAAAAAATTAGAATACACCCTGATATTCATGGATATAATACTAAAGACTCATATAATAAAATATCTTTATACGCGGATGATATATTATTGTATATTACAAAACCTCAAATCACTATACCAAATATATTAAATTTAATTGAAGACTTCGGATCTTTTTCTGGATATAGAATAAATTGGAATAAAAGTGAAATTATGTCAATAAAACCGAAAGATTCAACACATCTTTTAAAATTCCCTTTTAAAATAGCTACAGAAAAATTTAAATATTTGGGAATCGAAATTACCAGAGCATATCAAGGTATGCTCAGGGCAAATTTTGACCCCCTACTTAATAAACTGAATACATTAATTAAATTCTGGAAAACGCTTCCGATGTCTTTAATAGGCCGAATAAACGCAATAAAAATGATCTTTTTACCACAAATTTTATACCTATTTCAATCAATTCCTATATACTTACCTAAGAAGTTTTTTAAAAAACTCGACTCAGATATCATTAATTTTATATGGGACTATAAATCACATAGAATACAAAAAACCCATCCGAATAAATCTAAAGTATTGGGGGGTCTAGCACTACCCAATTTTATGTATTATTATTGGTCAGTAAATATTAAAAACATGATTCAACTGATGGATAACTCCGCCCAGCAAGTAGACTGGATTGTAATGGAGAAAGAGGATTGCTCCTCTAGAAACATTGGAGCGATCCTCCTCTCTCCAATGAAATTGAATAACATAAACTATAATAAGAACCCAATTATTCATAGTACAATCCGTATTTGGAAACAAATAAAACAAAATTTAAAATTAAGAAACTTATCACTTTTATTACCTATAGTCAATAACCCTTCGTTTAGTCCTTCTATTATAGATAAAGCTTATACACAATGGGATAGACTAGGAATTAAAACGCTTGGTGACTTGTATGAAACTGGAAAATTACTTTCATTTCAACAATTACAAATAAAATATAAACTCGGAAATAATCAATATTTTAAATACTTTCAAATATGCGACTATTTGAAAAAATATATAAAAGATCATCATAATAACCCAGCAGATGTACTGGACGAGGCAATGCAGACAAAAGCGGAATCAGCAAACTTAATATCATATTTGTACAATATTATCTTAAATGTACAAATACCATCTACGGAGGGTATCAGAAGAGACTGGGAACAAGAGTTAGCTATTAAAATTTCAAAGGAAAGTTGGAATGAATACTTATTAAAAGTACATAAATGCTCGATTAATGTAAGACACACTTTAATACAATTTAAAATTTTACATAGATTATATTATTCGAAAACTAAAATTCATAAAATTTTCCCAAACGTATCATCTATTTGTGATAAATGTCAATCCCAAGAAGCAACTATAGCGCACTCATTTGTCTTCTGTACAAAAATTCAAAAATTTTGGAATGAAATTTTTGAAATCTTTACAAAGTTATTTAAAACAAGACTGATACCCAAAGCAGAATGGATTATCTTCGGAATAACGGAAGATGATCCAGAACTAAATGTGTTTCAAAAGAAATTAATGGATTATGGGTTAATAACTGGAAAAAAGCTAATTCTAAAATTTTGGAAGAAGGCTCCAATACCAACTATAAATATGTGGATTTCAAATATGTTTGAAACACTACACCTTGAAGAGATAAGACTCCTCCTAGCAGGTAAACCAGATCACTTCCACCTGACGTGGTCTGCATTTATAGAATTATTACAAACATAGGGTGCAAAAGTACTTTAAAAAAATAAAAAATTGAGGTCGGGTAAGGGGGGATGATAGTTGAAGAGTTGGTATGTCCTATTTACGTGATGCTCAAAAAAAAAACATTTGTTTTTCTTTTTTTCTCTCTCTCTTTTCTTTTCTTAGGGCCTATTTCTTAACTCTTTTTTTTTTTTGTTTTTAATTTCGCTTTCATAGGGTCCTCGTCCTTTTTTTTTTTTTGTTGTTACATTTTCTACACTTTTCTACACTTGCACTTTTTCCTTCACTTTCTTCTCTCTTTCAATCTTTTCTTTCTTTAGCGTAAAAAAAAAAAAAAATAAATAAAGGGAGTACATTAATTGTAAGAAGATATAAATGACGAGTATTAATGTATGTGGCTGTGATGTAATGTACTTCTAATAAAATAAAGTTATGTATTACTTCAATAAAAGACCAATTAATCAAGAAACAACGTTTGGAAGATTTGTTTTTGCTTTCCTAAGAGTGCGGTGAAGGTGTAAGCTATATCCCCACCACATCCCTGAGAAGTAATGGCTATCGAAGTTGGACTTTGAGAAGGTATAGAAACTGCCATCGGCAGCGACGCCTTACTTTATGTGTCCGTCTTGTCTGTCGCTTGGCGCTATCATCGGCTGCCGCAGCGACCTCTTCACAACTCTGCCGGGTCCTCTCCAGACACCTGTACTATGACAGTCCCAATCTACATCGGTACAGTTCAAACATTCTATTATGACAACCCTATTAGTCTTGCAGCTGACTGCATTCTCACGGCATATTTTTTCTTCTAATTCTCATTGACTATCTAGGGTACACTCCCAACAAGGTGATCATCCCCTTTTTATTTATCAGCGCCACCCATACAGCCTCATTTGAGAAAGTATCAGTAATGTCACCTTGGAATAGTGCCCTGACATTTTCCTTAAACAGAAAAGCAACTCTTTAGCATGAGGGCAGTGGAGGCCAAGTCAATGTTTATTTTTAAAACAGAGATGAACCTGTTCTTGATTAGTGAGGGTGTCAAAGGTTACTGGGAGAAGGCAGGAAAATGAGGTTGAGAGGCAAAGATAGATCAGCCATGATTGAATAGAGGAGTAGACTTGATGGGCTGAATGGCCGGATTCTTACGATTTATGAAACCCCCAACCCTCTCTTTTACCCCCACCTGTCTCACCTGTGACACCTGTAGCCTGAAACATTAAGCTGCCAGTCCAGTCCCTCCATTATCTTGGTTTCAATAGCAGCTATAACATCCCAGTCATGCCTACCTATCCACACCCAGAGTTCACTGCCTTTTCTGTTCAGCCCCTGTGGAAGAAATTAATTTAGAGGGAAATTAATGGAAAATGAACAGTGGTGACTTCGCAGGGTTGCTTCAAGAGACTTTATTTTATGATATTTTAAAGCATTAAATGATTAATAACTTTGGAAATATAGGTCGGAATGCGACGGGAAAATGGTTATCGCTTCGACGGTAAAAATGTGAGTAGAATATGTGAAAATGGGAAGGCTGTGGCATAGCGTTTGGAATAAGATAGGAAAAAGCAGCACAGAGTGACACATTGCATAACATTTTTGTTATGTCGAGCTTATTCAATAACAGATGGTTAATACAAGTTGTACTAGCCATTCATGCCCAAGATAGTTGCTGTTATAATATTTTATTATTTTGTCTAGATATTTCTAGCTGTATTGTTTTGTATGCTTGAGGGTAGGATTTTGATATGTAGATGGGCGTGACTTACATTAAACTAAGCAAATCGACAGGGAGTGGTCAGATCAGACGGGAGTTGGCACGGGAAGAGAAAACACATTTTTTTATCAGTTCAGATAGTAAGAACAGAAAGCTACAATTTGTATAAGACACTTCTTTATGTTTACAACAAATTCGATTAAAATCAATGAAACTGGAAATAACGACTGGAAGATTTGTTTTTATTGTCGATTGCTACTCCTATTCTACTCCTTCCCGCCAGTGTGGTAACAGCAATTTAAAGTTGGACTTTGGAAAGATAAGAAATTGCCATTACACAAGTCAAACATAATACAAGGGCGTCTTGACATTCTTCTATCTCACCTTTTAGGCGGACCGCGCCACCATCCCCACTCTGAGTCAATCATAAATCCCCCATTTACTGCCACATTTCTATGCTACTAGTGGTAGGAGGCGCGGGTGGTCTATTGTAACTTCCTACAGATGAAAACAAGCTTCCTTATCTCTATCCTATCTTTGTTATGTTTACATTCACCATTCCCAGACAAGAGGTAATGCATCGAAAGCTAATTTTCCTAATTCTCATGATCCTCTTCTGCACCTGGTCAATGAGAGATGCCAATTGCCACGTCCGCACACCCTTTCGTTACCTTGTTCAATTCCAATCAAAATTAAGTAAAAAGTGATTTAAATATTTTCTTCCACAGCCTCTCACATTGAAGTAAATGCTATTTTAATACAACAGTCCCTCCACGCTCCCTGCTGTGCTCATGCCTCTCCTGTCTACTGAACTTGTTTTCATCACTGTCTGTACTGACTTCTGCAGCTTCAAACCTGCCTCACTCCTACAGTGGACCCAGTCCTCCTGTTAATTTAGTTTAAGCCTCTGTCGTACTAGCAAAGCTGCCCAAAACATAGTGGTTCCTATCCAGTTCAGGTACAACCCAACCCTCTTGTACAAGTCACCTCTGCCCCAGGAGAGATCCCAATGGTTTGAACATCTGAGTCCCTGCTCCCTGCACCAACTCCGCAGCCATACACGCAGCTGTTCTGTCTTCCTGTTCTCAGCCACACTAGCAAGTGGGTCCAGGAACAATCTGGAGATTACTACTCTGTAGTTCCTGCTTCTTCATCTTTTGCCAAGCTCCCTGTATATTCTCTGCAGGATCTCAACCTTTTTCCTACTCATCTCATTTGAACGACTTCCTTCCACTTGAGAATGTTCTGCAGCTCTGAGACATCCTGAACCCTGGGGACAGGGAGGCAACACACCATCCTGGAATCTCATTTGCTGCCACAGAATCTCCAGTCTGTCCACCTGTCTTCACCCTTCATTCACTGTGCCTCAGAGGAAGGCATATCACCACAACCTGACCACTGCTGCTGCTCTCTGCTGACGACTCATCATGCCCAACAGTATCCAAAGGGGCATACCTGTTGTTAAATGGAATGGCTCCTTGGCATCCCTTCACTCTCTGTCTACTTCCTTTCCTGGTGACACCCATCTACTTTCTGCCCATAACCTAGATGTGAATACATCACCGTAACTTCTGTCCATGAAATCCTCACTCCCCGATGATCCTGAGGTTTAGTTCATTTTATTATTGTCACGTGTACCGAGGTACAGTGAAAAGCTTTGTTGTTGCGTGCTATCCAGGCAGAAGAATCCAACACATGATCATAATCAGGTCATACACTGATATAGTATAAAGGGAATGATAATTAATAGAAGATAAAGTCAAGTAAAGTGATTTAAGATAGTCTGAGAGTTTACTGTGAGGTAAGGTGGAGGTCAGGACCACTTTATAGTTGGTGATAGGATGGTTCAATTGCCTGATAACTGCTGGGGAGAAACTGTCCCTGAATCTGGAGGTGTGCATTTTCACACTTCTGTACTTCGTGCCTGATGGGAGAGGGGAGAAGAGGTAGTGACCAGGGTGAGACTCATCCTTGATTATGCTGCTGGCCTTGCAGTGTAGATGGAGTCAATGGAAGGGAAGTTGGTTTGTGTTATGCTCTAGGCTGTGTCCGCAATTGTGTGCAATTTCTTCCGGTCATGGATGGAGCTGTTCCCACACCATACTGTGATGCATCCCAATCAAATGCTTTCAACGGCGCATCTATAGACGTTGGTGAGTTGCAGAGGACATGCCGAACTTGCTAAGCCTTCTCAGGAATTAGACGCACTGGTGTGCTTTCTTGACCATTTTTTTATATGGCTGGTCCAGGTCAAGTTGCTGGTGATATCTACTCCTAAGAACTTGAAGCTTTCAACCATCTCTGTCCTGGTTCAGCTAAAAATAAATGGTTATAAACTACAGAATGTGAAGCAACATTCTGAACCATTAGGAAATATATTTATTGTAAAACTTGTTTTTGATTTAGAAGCTATCGCCTTACAAAACTGCCAAGTTGCATCACAATGTGTAATCATGTATAATAGTAAGATTAAATGAGAACTTACCAGTTTGAAGTTTGATCTTTATTTTATGAGGAGTTACGTTGGTGATAACGTGAAGACGACCCGTCAGGGTGCATGCGCGTCAATCTTCAAAGCAGCGGTATGAAATCACAGATAACACAATATTTGAAGTAACATAATAAGATGAGCAACATGAGAACTACCATATGACCTTTTTATGAGAGAGGGTTGGGCGTGGCGGGCACGTAATCACCAACGTAACTCCTCTTAAAATAAAGATCAAACTTCAAACTGGTAAGTTCTCGTTTAATCTTACTATTTTACTTTGGAGTCACGTGAGTGACTACGTGAAGAGTTCAAAGCTCTGTGATTTTATGCCGCAGATTCAAATCCCGACTTCTCACTGCCTTGATTGACTTCGGATGAGAAACAATCAATAATGCGTTAAACATGAAATTTGAATATCATGCAGTAACAATTGATTTGAATAATCAAAACAAACAGTAACCCCTCTATCCCAGGGGAAACTAAACAGAACTTAATACTGAATCTGCAAACAGCCTCTCGCCGATCGGCCGATGGTAAAAAAAAAATTAAACAATTCATTTGACCACCCGGCACCTGTAAGAATATGGCCGATGGGAACATCCATTGCCCTAGCCGACGACGTTGCTGCTGCACTAGTGGAAAAGGATATATACACTTCAGTGTTAATAACTGCCTGAATCAACATTTGCTTTAAACCACCTTGAGATAGTCTGCACTGACACTCTCCTGTGTGGTTTCATGTAACTGATAAACAATGTTGTTTCCATATTTCTTAAGGTACTTGTAGCTTCAATATAATGAAAATAAATGTGCCATTACACATAAACATGGATCAGTAGGTTATGCTGAAACACAATTTTAACAAACCTGTGCCACCTGGCCTGCTCTGTTTGAGCAGGGCGCAAATATATAACATAACATTCTCTTCAGCAACTTCATCCTGTCTAGCAGAAGCTTTTGCAAAATCTGCACTCGCTATGCTGAACCAATGCCATGAGCATAACCACTTTCATGATTAGTTTGGCAAATTCAGAGACGTAACAGGTACCTACTGTCAAAGCATCTTGAGGACCATACTTACATCCCAGATCGCCATATACCTGGGTTTTGGAGGTTTAGAGTTGAAATTCCTTTCATCAATCGAGCTATGATATGATGAAACCCAATAGGATTTTTCCTGACCCCATCAAAACAATACGAGGACAAAGCACTTAACGCTGTATTAATGGTGCTATAACTGAGCCCCTCATCATCGTAGAGTGTCAACAGGAACTCTAAAATATCCACAATACCTGCAGTACTATAGTCAATATTATTTTGTACACAATATTGCTCCCATTTTTTACATAAGTAATATACCCCTTTTGAGTACTCTTTCTCCAGGCTACAGTGAGCATGTCCACCGTTCGCCCAGACAGTCCTTGCCCCAGGTATGGCCTTCTTAAAACCTGCAAATTAACAAGTCAATACGATCACACAACGGATGACTTTCCCATGTTATCGGATGCTCCAGTAAATTCCTACGCTTGGGAACCACCAAAGGAGGTTGGATCCCTAAATGTAACATCAAAGGGAACCATGCTTGATTCGGCCAATTAGGTATTACAAGCAACCCCAAAGTGGCATCCTGCTTGATTTCTTGCAGACTCCGACCTATTAGGCAAAATGGTAGGAAAAATATATTAAAACATACCACCCCAATGTAACGACAAAGTGTCAATTGCAACTGCCCCCTGGTCTGGTTCCCATGAAAACTATTTAGGCTGCTGATGGTTGAACCTTGATGCAAAACAAATCAATATCTGGCATTCATATATAAGTATTATATTATTGAACACCTCCTGGTTCAACATCCAATCTGTGTTGTCATGGAACTTCCGTGACTTGGCGTCTGCTACTATGTAGAATCTGAATCAGACATAGAATCTATGTCTGAAGAAGGGTTTTGGCCCGAAACGTTGCCTATTTCCTTTGCTCCATAGATGCTGCTGCACCCACTGAGTTTCTCCAGCATTTTTGTGTACCTTCGATTTTCCAGCATCTGCAGTTCCTTCTTTAACACTATGTAGAATCTACCTGGTAGATAAATAGCTGAAACCCAAATATCTTTTTCAATGCACCAGGCCCAAATTTGATTAGCCAATCTGTCACAAGATACCGACTTGATTCCACCGATGTGATTAATATATATGCCACTTGCGTAGTATTGTCAATCTGAAACTGAACATGCAGATTACATTTGTTAGAGCAATAAGCCTTATCCATAAAAACCTCTTAATAGTTAATTGCCCATGTCTGCAGAAGCAATGCCTCTTGCACAGTCCATCTGCCTCCACAGCTGAAACTCATATCCGTGACACCCCACCCGAGTGCACTGACATTCATCTGCAAAATCATGGAAGGCTGGTCAAGCATTACCTTGCTATAACTCCTGGACACATGGTGAATCCACCATTGCAAATCAGAAACAGCCTTTGCTGATAACTGCATAGGTCTATTATAATGACCCGAATGTATCTTTAATGCCTCCATTAGCTTGATACAGCTGTCAATTATCTCTACCACTTTTCCCTGGGCAGAGTCACTTAATTGAATCAATTGTGACCCAAATAGTCAGGTGTTAATTTGGATTTCTCTGGATGGATATAATGCCAAATCTTTGAAAATTGGATTTAACAACTACCACCGGTTACTTCAGCTGTTCTCTTGGATACCCCTGTAATCAAGATATCATCGAGATAAGCCATGAGCACCTGACCCTGGCCTCTCAGCATGCCTATTATAGGTTTTAACAATTTTGTTGCCATAGTTGATCCATCCAGGTGAATTTCAAATATCCTCTATCCTGCAAATAAACAGACATTGAGTAATGCGCATCTTTAAGCTCTATAGTCGACATATAGCATCCTCTTGACCCAGTTGCTTGGCAATGACAATTCCATCTTACAATGTGTATATTATACCCCCCATCATTTTTTGGCCTGGGAAAATATTAGACATAAATTGATGGGGTTTGTGAATCTACTTTATAATTACACCTTTATCACATAAGCTTCCAAGCGCAGTCTAAACATCCATCTGTTCTGTTAATGAAAACTGAATAGATCTCCCAGGAACATGCTGAATGTGCAAATCACAATTTGGATTGAACTCCATTCGAAACCATTGATTAACACTCTGTATAAACAGAGCTGAGATAATCTGCTTCCATTCATCCCAGAACAGATGTAATGTACCCCCAGATTTAAGTTGTGTCACATTTGATATGTGCACCTGAGAACCAAGCCCACCTACCTCCTTGGTACCTGGTGGATCACATTGTCCCCGGCTCCTGGCGGGAAAGCCGACGTTTGACCATGTTCCCGCTGCAGAATGCACCTGCGCATCTGCATTGCCGGCCGACTTTTTCCTGGTCCAGCCTCGTTTGTAGGGGTACTTTCATTTTTGGAAACTTGCCGACTGCCGGTGGCTTGATCAAGCCCACCGTCTTTGCCTCGTCATCCATGTCCTTGACACTCTTGGCGAGGTCCTCTCCGAAGAGTAGGTTGGCCAGCTGTATGTTGCTGGGCTGGCAGAGTACTGCAATCTTAGAATTAATGGTGGGTGGAATGGCACTTTCCCTGAGACAATTTATCTCAAAATGGATGCTACAAAGCAACCCTAGTACCTCTTGCTGCGTCTCCGACATATGCCCTCCATCCACCGTTCTTGCGAACGCCGTGATTCCTGAGCCAAGTAATTTCAGGATTCTCTGCAGCTTCATCTCCTGGGCACTACACGCCCACGCCCATCTGGCTCCATATCACCCGGTTCACTGCTGGCACCTTCAGCAACTCGCAGTTACCCCGGTCTCCTGTTTCTTGGTGATTCCAGACTCTGACTGGACAGCGAATTGTACTGCCGGAGATGGGAACTCTGACAATGGCCGTCTTCGCTTTCCCAGTGGCACTCCATACTCTGACGGGACAGCGAATCATGCTGCCAGAGATGGACCTCTGACAACGGCCGTCTTCGCTAGTCAACGAAGTCTCTGTCAGAGTCGGGTCAGAACTGAGCTGACCGTCTGCAAGCGCCTTTTCAATGAGGGTGCAATCCAGCAGCCTCTATATCGTGAAGGCCAGCTCTTCTCCCAGTGGCACTCCATACTCTGACGGGACAGGGAATCGTGCTGCCAGAGAATGGACCTCTGACAACGGCCGTCTTCGCTAAGTTCCAAGTCTCCGTCAGAGTCGGGGTCAGAACTTAGCTGACCCTCTGCACTCACCTCATGCATGAGGGTGCTTTAAGCAGCCCTCTACCAGGTGATGCTGGCGCGGCCTTTCTGCAGCCTACCGCCCACACGACTCCTCCCCCCGGAGTGTGCGTTTCTGGAGCAACCTCTGTATGAGGTGCTCCATTTGGGAGAACCGTTTAAAAAATGTCTCCAGCCCCGTACAGGCTCGTTGTGGCCTGACTCAGTTGAGTCCGAGGGCCTTCCAGACTTCCCCGTGCCTTACGCCCGACTGGCGTAGGCTTTGGTGCTTTTTAGCACCAAATCTGAAATCGATCCGCTCCCTGTCGGCGACTGTGCAGGGGTACGAGGCAGCCGCTCACAGACCGCATTCCCGCGGCTCTCCTATGCTTTACCTGCGGCTGCCCTCCCCCTGCTCGTCTTCACCATGGTGCTACCTGTAACAAAAAACACAGAGCACGGCACCACAGCAAAGGTACTTTTCACTCCAGCTAAGTTTCCCACTTAGCTGGAGTTTTAAAACTACTTTAAAACTACTTTAAAAGTACTTACCACAGGAGGTCCGTGCGCAAATGCGTCAGACGTAATGATGCACATGCGCCCTGATGGGTCTTCTTCACGTAGTCACTCACGTGACTCCGAAGTAAAATCTCTTCTTTGACTATATAACAGGCAACAAAAATGCTTTTAACTATCTCGGTGCACGTGACAATAATAAACTAAACTAAATTTAATGATTCCAAAGTAGTTTGATGCAACTATCAATAATTAATTCAACTGTTAAATCAATGGTTACAAACAACTTTATGTAAATAATTAATCTCCTCATTTATTGGTCTGGAGCAGGTGGGGGCTGAAGTGGGGAGCGAGCAGCAGCATTAAGTCTGGGTCTGGGCAGCAGATTCCCCACACGGTGGTGGATCAGGTTATCAGACGTCTCCTCCTGCAGGACTGCCTGGAACAAGAAACACAGATGAGCTCCATCAGCTGTACTCACGCCAACATTCCCCCTTGCAGGAGGGAGAGCACAGTGCAGGATCACTGCAGTGTTGTGTGAGAACACGGAGATGATGCACACGTCCCCACTCTGAGCCTTCCCACCACATCCCCTGTGCTCAGTCACACTGGCACCCATGGACATTAATAAGGTCACACTGATGTTAACGCAACCCTGGGCTCCTGTGCAATGGGACAGAGTGGGAAAGTACAGGAGTTATGTTAACATTGTCAGCAGCCCTGGCCAGAACACACTTGGGACACAGCACATGTTTCTGGTCACCGTGGAGCTGAAGAAGGGTCATTACAGATTTACAAGGAGTGGTCCCAGCCAGAAACACTGACCAGCCTGGGAATGAGAAGGATGAGAATTGATGTGGTGGACGTTCTCAATGTTACAAACGGGTTTGATGGTGGAAGATGCTTCCACTAGTGGCTGGAACTGGATGCAGGGTCACTGATACAGACCTGTCACTGAGAAATCAAACACAATTCAGTGGAAACGTCACCCCAGAGAGAGGCAGGAAGGTGAAACTCCCTCCCACTGGGAGAGGTTGGAGAAAGGGAAGCTGGATAATTGGTCAATGGGAGAGGATTGGAAGGACACACTGAAGGTGTGAGAGAGAGGGATGGTGGAAGCTGGTGGTGAACAGAAATACCAGCATGAACCAGTCAGGACAAGTGTCCCGATTCCCTGCTGTAAATAATGTCTTTGGAACAATGCCCAATGCAGATAGACACAACTTGTCCAAGCTTCAGTGATGAATTGTGGACTGGTCTCAATGCTAAACAACCATCTCCTTATCCTGAGACTGTGACCCATTCATCACTATTCATTGTGGAGAAGAGGAGTGGAAACAGGGAATCTCTGGCTACTCTGCTTCCAGGATATCACTGGAATCCAATGTGAGGACACAGTAACGGGAAAATAATCGGACAAAGTGGTTGTTGTTTTCCTGAAGGAAGGTGATATCTGATGAACCTAGGTTTGAAGAATGGAATCCTGTGGGTCTGGAGTCACCTGTGGACCAGACCAGGAGAGGACACCACTAGTACTTTCCAATGGACATCACTAGAGCCAGTATGTTTAACCACTAAAAAACTCTGAAATAGGCAGGCAAAAAGGAATAATACAATTACCAAAAAGGCACAAAAAAGGCATTTATTGACAGAAAAAGGCATAACAATGCATTTATTTCCACCACCCTAATATGGTTAAAAATAATAATATAAAGGTATACTACATTAAATGACCAAAGTTGCCTGGTTGCACATAATTACTAGCATTTTTTTCAAATGATCTGGTGTTAAACTATGCTGTCTGTCAGACAGAATATGCTTCAGTTGTGAAAAACCTCTGTCTACCCCAGCTGAGATCACTGGTGCATACCCGAAACAAGCTACAGACTCTATATTTATGTTGACATCTTGTGCATTACAACTACCTTTGAGAACTTTAGCTATGTTTTGTATTTTTTCAAGATCTTTGTTAGCTAAAATCACTCTCTCACATTTTCCTTGTGTGTCTTCACATACATCACCAAGAACTTTACGAATATCGTCAGTTCATTTGTTGAAAACCTGCAAGTTATTCACTAATATTTTGCCACGTTTCTCAAGGGACGTGGTAGCTTGTGGGAAGTTTTCAAAATTGGAAGAAATAAACACAAGATCGCGGTGTAGGGACTTTTTCTGCATGATTTCACTGACGATCCTGACTGCAGCAAATTCTTCTTCTTCAAAATAGTGCAGCATAGTAGAGTACAGCAGTTAGTCATGTACCCCACCTAGTCAAAACGGGCTGAGGAGGTAGCAGAATCACGGGTGCCATTTCCTTGAACAACTGCACAGGTGATGGTATTTTGATGAAGATTTTCTTGAAATTGGAAACTAGGCGGTCAACATTTGGAAACAAGCTACATATGTGCTTGGCAATTCAATGAAGTCCATGTGCTAAGCATGTCAAATGCAACATTTTGGGGTATAAAACGTTAGGTCACAAACAGAAATACATTCTCGTGTTTTATACCTTCTGGCCAAAGAGCAGCAAGTGAAGATGTAAACAACTGAGCAATAGTTGAGCTGTTTGACTTCTCCAATACTTCAATGTCAATAAATACTCCTTTGATGGTTGACCTGTCTCCAGTTTACCGATGATCACATTGGCAACATATCTCACCACAGCATTGGTTGTCTCGCATTAGGATCCATATTTTGTTGTTGCAACTTCATCTCTAATTTTCTGCAGAACAATGTTGAAGTTGCTGTCAACATAATTTTTCCATAATGACAACTGGCTTGGTATATGTTCCTCTGTGTATTTCTATAAAAAACCTCTGAGATTTGTTTTCCAATTTCCACAGTGGAATTCCAGCAGCAATGAATGCCTTGCATAGTTCACTCAAACTCAAATTTGCGACTGGAGCCAGCAGAAAATGTAATGAGGAGACCCAAGGCTTGTGTATTTCACTTGGGTAGTCTACAGCCCAGCGGTATCAACATTGACTTCTCTAATTTTAGATACCCCTTGTCTTCTCCCTCCTCCCCCTCCCCAGCTCTCCTTCTAGTCCTACTGTCTCCGCGTCTTCCTTTCTTTTTCCCGCCCCCTCATCAGTCTGAAGAAGGTTCTCAACCCGAAACGTCGCCTATTCCTTCTCTCCATAGATGCTGCCTCAACCGCTGAGTTTCTCCAGCATTTTTTGTCTACCTTTGATTTTTCCAGCATCTGCAGTTCTTGCTTAAATAGATCTTGGAGAAAACTGAATCAGAGGGCAGCGGCACGAACAAATGAATGACCGACAGTGGCGCTCGGGTTTTGCCCCGGTGGTGGACATATTTCTTGTAAGTTATACTATGTTAACACGTTAATAATAACATTAATATTAACATGTTAACATAGAAAACGTCATTGTAATCACCGTACAACTAGAGATAATTGCACGATCTTTTAGCAAAACGGTAAAAAAAGGCATGAAAAGGCACATGGCATTTATGGCAAAATCTTGGCTCTAGACATCCCTGATCCAGGGAGTTTGACCACGGTCACTGCTTTCACTGTTACAGAGAGACCAATGAGATGGAGGAGGGAGATGAATGGCCACAGTGCAACAGTGTGGGGAGGTCCAGGGTCACAAGACCTGTTCCTGCAGCAACTCACCGTCACCTCCCCACAACCCCATCGCCGGGTGCTGCAATGATGGCAGGCACAAGGGTATCGTAACCAGCTGCTCATCACACACTGGCATTACTAAATGCTAAAAGCTTTGCCTTGAAACCTGTACTCACTCTGCCACCCCAGGATGCTCTGTTTGATTCTGTCCATCACTCTGTTGGTGCTGGGACCCTTCTGAACCTTCCCACGTGATCCATAAAAATAGATGTGCTGATCCCAGAGAATTCTCACAACTGCAGTTTTCCCATCAAACATTTCCAGGTGAGCAACTTCCACCGGTTTCTTGTCTGTATCTGAAGACTTCTCCAGGAGGATCACAGCACATATGTCTTCTCCCTTTCTTCCTTGATTGCCTATTGTGAAATTAATCATTGATGAAATTGCTTAACCTTGAGTCTTTATACCTCACTTATTTCTACATGCTTAGACACTTCCTGCAAAATGTCAACACTAAACCAGGTGACTGACCTCCCAGTACCTCACAGCTCTCCCCCTATCCCAACTTAGGGTATCAGTGAGATCACATCTCTCTGTTCTGAGGTCCAGTAAATATTAGCCAATCTTCCTCACCCTTTCCTCAACACAATGCCTCACCCCGGGAATCCATTTATTTTACTGTGCTGCCCAGGGATATCCTTCCTTGGAGTTTTCCAGGTGTGTTCTCCCCACATGGTGACCATCTCAGGTCCCAGAACAGAGCTTCATGATATTTCACTTGTAACAGTGCAGCGGCAGGCGAGGCAGCACTTGAGGGGAACAGGTAACGTTTCAGATCTCTGATGAGCTCATTGACCTGAAACATGAACAGTTTCTGCCACAACAGGCTCTGCCTGACTTGGTCAGCAGGAGATGAAGAATTAATGTGGCAAGCAATGTAGTTCAGGGTTGTTCTTGCTGCTGGACTGAAGTTTAAACTTGCCAGCTTTCTTACTGTAAAGTTATGATGATAGTCCCTGAAGTAACCATCTATTGTTTAATGATTCAGATATCTCCACCTTAGATACATATATTTCCACAACTTTCTGGGGCAGGGAATTCCAGGGATTATCACCTTCCGAGAGCGAAATTTCAACACATCTCAGTTTAAAATATCCAGCCACCTTTATTGTATTTATAGCCCCTCATTTGTAGCTGTCCCACTACTAGAAATGTCTCAATATCTGTCACATTCCCTCAGGAGCTTCTATGTTTGAATAAGGTCACAACTCATTCTTTCACACGCCAACAATAAACAGACCCAAACTGGTCAGTGGACGTAAACAGTACAAAGTCTTCCAGGTGTGCCCTCATCAACACTGTTTCACAATAAAGATAAAAATGGCTGTTTAGTTCAGTCAGTTTAGTTTATTGCCATGTGTAGTTTATTGTTTATCAGTCAGTTTAGTTTATTGCCACAGTGAAAAGCTTTTGTTGCATGCTAACCTGTCAGCAGAAAGGCAATACATAATTACAATCGAGCCATTTACAGTGTATAGATACGTGATAAGGGAATAATATTTAGTGCAAGATAAAGCCAGCAAGGTCTGATCATGGATAATCCAAGGTTCACCAAAGTGGTAGATGGTAGTTCAGCACAGCTCTCTGTTTGTGCTAGGATGATTCAGTGCCTGATAACAGCTGGGAAGAAACTATCCCTGAATCTGGAGGTTGTAGCGGCACCCAGTTGTTGTTATGTATGCAGAACCCTCGTCAGATGTTGGGACTTCCACATGACAGGGTTTTTCACGGGGTTTTGGGTTAAGCAGTTTGTTCAGTTAGTTAATGTTCTTTGCAATGACAAGACTTAAAAATACATTTTCTCTCGACTAAATACGCATGTATTTCAATGCCGTTTTATCAATAACACTATTTGACCTAGTGCGCGCCTACCATCAGATCCCTGTCCACCCGGATGACGTGCACAAGACCGCCATTATCACCCCTTTTGGTCTATTTGAATTTTTGCGAATCCCTTTTGGCCTCAAAAACTCCGCCCAAGCTTTTTATTGGCTTATGGACATGGTCGGCCAGGTGTTGGACTTTTTATTCATCTACCTCGATGACATCCTTGTTGCCAGTTGCTCTCGTCAAGAGCACTGTGCACACCTCCGGTTACTTTGCCAGTGCCTCAGTGACCATGGCCTCGCCTTTAATCCAGCCAAGTGCCAGTTTGGCCTTAACTCGATAATCTTTCTCAGCCATCATGTCACCCAACATGGCGCATTCCTGCTCCCCGCCAAGATGTAGGCCATTTGACAGTTTCCTCGGCCAGCCACAGTGAAAGTTCTCCAGGAGTTCATTGGCATGATAAACTTCTATCATTGTTTCGTAGCAGCGGCGGCCCGGATTATGTGACCTTTGTATTAGTGTTGGGCAGGCAAGCAGTGGGATCTGGTGTGGGATGTCGAAACCACGGCCACGTTCGATGGCATGAAGGAAGCGATGGCAAATGCAACAATGCTTGACCATCTGTGGACCAATGCCCCTACCAACTACTCAAGCCTGGCTGCCGCACAACAGGACGATGACGAGATGCTAGCATATCGCACCGCCATTTCGCGTTTTCTTCTGGAGGACGGCCCGCTTGGATCCACTGACATCCCCGTCCTCTGCGATGTCTCCACTGGGCAACCATGACCCATTGTCCCTACAGGTTGGCGACGTCGTATTTTCAATTCAGTCCACGGGTTAGCCCACCCTTCTATCCGGGTAACTACAGCACTGGTAGCGGAAAAATTCGTGTGGCATGGACTACGTAAGCAAGTCAGTTCCTGGGCCAGGGCCTGCATCCCTTGCCAAACATCCAAAGTCCAACATCACCTGAGAGCTCCTCTGCAGGATTTTGCCATCCCACAACACCGTTTCGACCACATCTTGTGGCCCCCCTGTCATCGTCCCGTGGCCCAATGCTGTTTTATCATTAACACTATTTGCTCTACTCGATTGGTCTCGCTACAAGGTGTACCTTTTCACACTTCTGTACCTTTTGCCTGATGGGAGAGGGGAGAAGAGGAAGTGCCCATGGTGCGACTCGTCCTTGATTATGCTGCTTGCCTTGCCGAGGCAATGTGAAGTTTAAATGGAGTCAATAAAAGGAAGGTTGGTTTGTGTGTGATGGTCTGGGACACATCCACAATGCGCTGCAATTTCTTGCAGTCTTGGATGGAGCTGTCCCCACACCAAGCTGTGATGCATCCTGATAAAATGCTTTCTGTGGTTCATATGAAACTTTTAGAGGAGTTTTAGGAAAGTTCCTAAACCTTCTTAGGAAGTAGAGGATTTGGTTCTAAGGGTTCTAAGAGTAAACCTAGCAATTATAGACCTGTTAGTTTGACGTCAGTGGTGGGAAAATTAATGGAAAGGATACTTAGAGATAATATATATAAGCATCTGGATAAACAGTGTCTGATTAGGAACAGTCAACATGGATTTGTGCCTAGAAGGTCATGTTTGACTAATCTTCTTGAATTTTTTGAAGAGGTTACTCGGGAAATTGATGAGGGTAAAGCGGTGGATGTTGTCTATATGGCCTTCAGTAAGGCCTTTGACAAGGTTCCACATGGAAGGTTGGTTAAGATGGTTGAATTGTTGGGTATTAATGGTGGAGTAGTGAGATGAATTCAACAGTGGCTGAATGGGAGATGCCAGAGTGTAATGGTGGATGACTGTTTGTCAGGTTGGAGGCCAGTGACTAGTGGGGTGCCTCAGGGATCTGTGTTGGGTCCACTGTTGTTTGTCATATACATCAATGATCTGGATGATGGTGTGGTAAATTGCATTAGTAAGTATGCAGATGATACTAAGATAGGTGGTGTTATGGATAATGAAGTAGATTTTCAAAGTCTACAGAGAGATTTAGGCCATTTGGAAGAGTGGGCTGAAAGATGGCAGACGGAGTTTAATGCTGATAAGTGTGAGGTGCTACATCTTGGCAGGACAAATCAAAATAGGACGTACATGGTAAATGGTAGCGAATTGAGGAATGCAGTTGAACAGAGGGATCTAGGAATAACTGTGCATAGTTCCCTGAAGGTGGAATCTCATGTAGATAGGGTGGTAAAGAAAGCTTTTGGTGTGCTGGCCTTTATAAATCAGAGCATTGAGTATAGAAGTTGGGATGTATGTTAAAATTGTACAAGGCATTGGTGAGGCCAATTCTGGAGTATGGTGTACAATTTTGGTCGCCAAATTATAGGAAAGATGTCAAAAAAATAGAGAGAGTACAGAGGAGATTTACTAGAATGTTGCCTGTGTTTCAGCAACCAAGTTATAGAGAAAGGTTGAACAAGTTAGGTCTTTATTCTTTGGAGCACAGAAGGTTAAGGGGGGACTTGATAGAGGTCTTTAAAATGATGAGAGTTGACATGGATAAGCTTTTTCCATTGAGAGTAGGGAAGATTCAAACAAGAGGACATGATTTGAGAATTAAGGGACAGAAGTTTAGGGGTAACATGAGGGGGAACTTCTTTACTCAGAGAGTGGTAGCTGTGTGGAATGAGCTTCCAGTGGAAGTGGTGGAGGCAGGTTCGATTTTATCATTTAAAAATAAATTGGATAGGTATATGGACGGGAAAGGAATGGAGGGTTATGGTCTGAGTGCAGGTAGATGGGACTAGGGGAGAATAAGTGTTCAGCACAGACTAGAAGGGCCAAGATGGCCTGTTTCCGTGCTGTAATTGTTATATGGTTATATGGTTATATGGGTGGTCCAGGAGAAGTTGTTAGTGAAGGTACACAAAAATGCTGGAGAAACTCAGCGGGTCCAGCAGCATCTATGGAGCGAAGGAAATAGGCAACGTTTCGGGCCGAAACCCTTCTTCAGACTGATAGGGGGTGGGGAGAAGAAAGGAAAAAAGGAAAAATGCGGAGGAGGAGCCCGAGGGCTGGGGGAGGGGAGGAGACAACCAGAGGGCTGATGAAGGGGAGGGGACAGCAAGGGCTAGCAGAATTGGGAGAATTCAATGTTCAAGCCCCCAGGATGTAGACTGCCCAAGCGGAATATGAGGTGCATTTTTTTTCAAGCCCCCAGGATGTAGACTGCCCAAGCGGAATATGAGGTGCATTTTTTTCAAGCCCCCAGGATGTAGACTGCCCAAGCGGAATATGAGGTGCATTTGAATTTGTTAGTGATATTGACTCCTAGGAATTTGAAGTTTTCAACCTTCTTTACTTCGGCACCATTGATGCAAACTGTATGTGTACTGCTTTCTTTCTTGGCATCGATCACTATCTCCTTTGTCTTTCTGACATTGAGGGAAAGGTTGTCGTCTCAACACCAGGTTACGCGGGCCTCAATATCCTTCCTATACTCTGTTTCATTATTATTTGATATCCGGCCCACAATGGCGATGTCATCTGCAAATTTGTAAATTGAATTAATTTTATACATGGCTGTACAGTCGTGGGTGTACAAGGAATAAAGAAGGGGGCTGAGAACGCATCCTTGAGGAGCCCCTGTGTTGAGGATTATCATAGATACATAGATACATAGAAAATAGGTGCAGGAGTAGGCCATTCGGCCCTTCGAGCCTGCACCGCCATTCAATATGATCATGGCTGATCATCCAACTCAGTATCCCGTACCTGCCTTCTCTCCATACCCCCTGATCTCTTTAGCCACAAGGGCCACATCTAACTCCCTCTTAAATATAGCCAATGAACCGGCCTCAACTACCCTCTGTGGCAGAGAGTTCCAGAGATTCACCACTCTCTGTGTGAAAAAGTTTTTTCTCATCTCGGTCTTAAAGGATTTCCCCCTTATCCTTAAGCTGTTACCCCTTGTCCTGGACTTCCCCAACATCGGGAACAATCTTCCTGCATCTAGCCTGTCCAACCCCATAAGAATTTTGTACGTTTCTATAAGATCCCCTCTCAATCTCCTAAATTCTTGCGAGTATAAGCCAAGTCTATCCAGTCTTTCTTCATATGAAAGTCCTGACATCCCAGGAATCAGTCTGGTGAACTTTCTCTGCACTCCCTCTATGGCTATAATGTCCTTCCTCAGATTTGGAGACCAAAACTGTACGCAATACTCCAGGTGTGGTCTCACCAAGACCCTGTACACCTGCAGTAGAACCTCCCTGCTCCTATACTCAAATCCTTTTGCTATGAAAGCTAACATACTATTCGCTTTCTTCACTGCCTGCTGCACCTGCATGCCTACTTTCAATGACTGGTGTACCATGACACCCAGGTCTCGCTGCATCTCTCCTTTTCCTAATCGGCCACCATTTAGATAATAGTCTGCTTTCCTGTTTTTCCCACCAAAGTGGATAACCTCACATTTATCCACATTATACTGTCCAATGATTTCACCACTTTCCAAATGTGCTGCTATCCCATCTTTAATAACTGACTCTAGCATTTTCCCCACTACCGATGTTAGACTAACTGATCTATAATAGGGGACTCTATAGTTAGGGGGTCAGACAGCCGATTCTGTGGACGCAGTCGGGAGACCCGGATGGTAGTTTGCCTCCCTGGTGCCAGGGTCTGTGATGTGTCTCAACGTGTCCAAGATATCCTGAAAGGGCAGGGAGAGGAGCCCGAGGTCGTGATACATATAGGTACCAATGACATAGGTAAAAAAAGAGAAGAGGTCCTGAAAGGAGAATTTAGGGAGTTAGGAGGGGAGTTAAAGAGAAGGACAGCAAAGGTAACAATCTCGGGATTACTGCCTGTGCCACGCGACAGTGAGAGTAGGAATGGAGCAAGGTGGAGGATAAATGCGTGGCTGAAGGACTGGTGCAGAAGGCAGGGATTCAAATTTCTGGATCATTGGGACCTCTTTTGTGGAAGGTTCGACCTGTACAAAAAGGATGGGTTGCACTTGAACCTGAGGGGGACCGATATCCTGGTGGGGAGCTCTGCAAAGGCTACTGGGGAGACTTTAAACTAGAATGGTTGGGGGGAGGGACTCAAATAGAGAATGCTATTAGACAGTGTGTGAGGCAGGAGGCAGAGAAGGAAAGCACTCAGACCCAACATGTAGGGGGGAAAAAAGAAAACAATAATAAACAGAGAATAAGAGGTGGTGGGGTTCTTAAATGGGTGAGCAGAGAAACAGAGGGGTGTAAAATGCGGGCGGAAGCAATAGGTAGCAAGGTGAAAAGTAAAAGTGGCAGGCAGACAAATCCAGGGCAAAAATCAAAAAGAGCCACTTTTCAACATCATTGTATAAGGGGTAAGAGCGTTGTAAAAACAAGCCTGAAGGCTTTGTGTCTCAATGCAAGGTGCATTTGTAATAAGGTGGATGAGTTGAACGTGCAGATAGCAATTAATGATTATGATATAGTTGGGATCACGGAGACATGGCTCCAGGGTGACCAAGGCTGGGAGCTGAACATCCAGGGATATTCTATATGCAGGAGGGATAGAGAGAAAGGAAAAGGAGGTGGGGTTGCGTTGCTGGTTAGAGAGGAGATTAACGCAGTGGAAAGGAAGGACATTAGCTTGGAGGATGTGGAATCGGTATGGGTAGAGCTGCGAAACACTAAGGGGCAGAAAACGCTGGTGGGTGTTGTGTACAGGCCACCTAGCAGTAGTAGTGAAGTTGGGGATGGCATCAAACAGGAAATTAGAAATGCGTGCAACAAAGGCAAAACAGTTATAATGGGTGACTTCAATCTACATATAGATTGGGTGAATCAAATTGGCAGGGGTGCTGAGGAAGAGGATTTCTTGGAATGTATGAGGGATAGTTATCTAAACCAACATGTAGAGGAACCAACGAGAGAGCAGGCTATTCTAGACTGGGTATTGAGTAATGAGGAAGGGTTAGTTAGCAGTCTTGTTGTGCGTGCCCCCTTGAGCAAGAGTGACCATAATATGGTTGAGTTCTTCATTAGGATGGAGAGTGACATTGTTAATTCAGAAACAACGGTTCTGAACTTAAAGAAAGGTAACTTTGAGGGCATGAGACGTGAATTGGCCAAGATTGACTGGCAATTAGTTCTAAAAGGGTTGACGGTGGATATGCAATGGAAGGCATTTAAAGACTGGATGAACTACAAAAATTGTTCATCCCAGTTTGGCAAAAGAATGAATCAGGGAAGGTAGTGCATCCGTGGATAACAAGGGAAATCAGGGATAGTATCAAAGCAAAAGATGATGCGTACAAATTAGCCAGAAAAAGCAGCATACCAGAGGACTGGGAGAAATTCAGAGACCTGCAGAGGAGGACAAAGGGCTTAATTAGGAAAGGGAAAATAGATTATGAAAGGAAACTGGCAGGGAACATAAAAACTGACTGCAAAAGTTTTTATAGATATGTGAAGAGAAAGAGATTAGTTAAAACAAATGTAGGTCCCTTGCAGTCAGAAACAGGTGAATTGATCATGGGGAACAAGGATATGGCTGACCAATTGAATAACTACTTTGGTTCCGTCTTCACTAAGGAAGACATAAATAATCTGCCGGAAATAGCAGGGGGCCGCGGGTCAAAGGAGATGGAGGAACTGAGTGAAATCCAGGTTAGTCGGGAAGTGGTGTTGGGTAAATTGAATGGATTAAAGGCCGATAAATCACCAGGGCCAGATAGGCTGCATCCCAGAGTACTTAAGGAAGTAGCTCCAGAAATAGTGGATGCATTAGTGATAATTTTTCAAAACTCTTTAGATTCTGGAGGAGTTCCTGAGGATTGGAGGGTAGCAAACGTAACCCCACTTTTTAAGAAGGGAGTGAGAGAGAAAACGGGGAATTACAGACCAGTTAGTCTAACATCGGTAGTGGGGAAACTGCTAGAGACAGTTATTAAAGATGGGATAGCAGCACATTTGGAAAGTGGTGAAATCATTGGACAAAGTCAGCATGGATTTACGAAAGGTAAATCGTGTCTGACGAATCTTATAGAATTTTTCGAGGATGTAACTAGTAGAGTGGATAGGGGAGAACCAGTGGATGTGTTGTATCTGGACTTTCAGAAGGCTTTCGACAAGGTACCACATAAGAGATTAGGATACAAACTTAAGTCACACGGTATTGGGGGTTCAGTATTGATGTGGATAGAGAACTGGCTGGCAAACAGGAAGCAAAGAGTAGGAATAAACGGGTCCTTTTCACAATGGCAGGCAGTGACTAGTGGGGTACCGCAAGGCTCAGTGCTGGGACCCCAGCTATTTACAATTTATATTAATGATCTGGACGAGGGAATTGAAAGCAACATCTCCAAGTTTGCGGATGACACTAAGCTGGGGGGCAGTGTTAGCTGTGAGGAGGATGCTAGGAGACTGCAAGGTGACTTGGATAGGCTGGGTGAGTGGGCAAATGTTTGGCAGATGCAGTATAATGTGGATAAATGTGAGGTTATCCACTTTGGTGGCAAAAACGGGAAGGCAGACTATTATCTAAATGGTGGCCGATTAGGAAATGGGGAGATGCAGCGAGACCTGGGTGTCATGGTACACCAGTCATTGAAAGTAGGCATGCAGGTGCAGCAGGCAGTGAAGAAAGCGAATGGTATGTTGGCCTTCATAGCAAGAGGATTTGAGTATAGGAGCAGGGAGGTTCTACTGCAGTTGTACAGGGTCTTGGTGAGACCACAGCTGGAGTATTGCGTACAGTTTTGGTCTCCAAATCTGAGGAAGGACATTATAGCCATAGAGGGAGTGCAGAGAAAGTTCACCAGACTGATTCCTGGGATGTCAGGACTTTCATATGAAGAAAGACTGGATAGACTTGGCTTATACTCGCAAGAATTTAGGAGATTGAGAGGGGATCTTATAGAAACGTACAAAATTCTTATGGGGTTGGACAGGCTAGATGCAGGAAGATTGTTCCCGATGTTGGGGAAGTCCAGGACAAGGGGTAACAGCTTAAGGATAAGGGGGAAATCCTTTAAGACCGAGATGAGAAAAAACTTTTTCACACAGAGAGTGGTGAATCTCTGGAACTCTCTGCCACAGAGGGTAGTTGAGGCCAGTTCATTGGCTATATTTAAGAGGGAGTTAGATGTGGCCCTTGTGGCTAAAGGGATCAGGGGGTATGGAGAGAAGGCAGGTACGGGATACTGAGTTGGATGATCAGCCATGATCATATTGAATGGCGGTGCAGGCTCGAAGGGCCGAATGGCCTACTCCTGCACCTATTTGCTATGTATCTATGTATCTATAATTCCCCGTTTTCTCTCTTCCTCCCTTTTGTAAAGTGGGGTTACATTAGCTACCCTCCAATCCTCAGGAACTACCTCAGAATCTAAAGAGTTTTGAAAAATTATCTGCAATGCATCCACTATTTCTGGGGATACTTCCTTAAGCACCCTGGGATGCAGCCTATCTGGCACTGGGGATTTATCCAGGTGCTGGTTTTGGATGATCAGCCATGATCATATTGAATGGTGGTGCTAGCTTGAAGGGCCGAATGACCTACTCCTGCACCTATTTTCTATGGTTTCAGTTATCAGTGGGGTCTCTATATCTCAGACAAACAGGCATGGGCGGAAATCGTTTTTAAAGCATGGGGAGACACAATGAGGTCTGTCATCTGGGACGGGGTGGGAACCCTACGGCTCACGGGCCGAATCCGGCCCGTAACCCGAAATCATCCCGCCCGCAGGCGTATTTTTTTCAATTAGTTTTCGCGACCTAGTTTTCGCAAGCGAGCCGACCCTAACGCTACAGCTAGTCCCGGAACACGCAGGCGACTTGAACGCTACAGCCAGTCCCGGGGCACGCAGGCGACTTGGGCGCTACTGCCAGTCCCGGGGCAAGCGAACCGACCTGGGCGTTACGGCCAGACCTGCCAGCTGATCTGGGCGCTACAGCCAGACCCGGGGCAGGTGAGCCGACCTGGGCGCATAGGCGACCTGGGAACTGCAGGTGCTTTGGCCCACCGTGTCCGCGCCGACCTGCAATCACCCCGTACAGTCGCACCATCGGACACACTAGGGATACTTTACAATTTACCGAAGCACTTATCCTACAAACATGCACGTCTTTGGAGTGTGGGGTAGGCGAGCTGACCTGGGCGTTACAGCCAGTCCCGGGACAGACGAGCACACCTGGGGGCTTTGGGGGGGACAGGTCAATGGGGGGGGGGACAGGTCAATGGGGTGGGGGGGACAGGTCAATGGGGGGGGGGCAGATGACATCACATTCCCAACGCTCGGTTTCTGGAAACACTCAGCGTTAGGCAGTTGAGCGGAGAGAAAAACACTGACACTTAATCGGTGATCCTGCATCAGAAGTGCGGAAGTAAAAAAAACGAGATGTAGAGAGTTTGGAGGCTTTCTCTCGCCTGCTATTTGTCAGCAGACAGCGGGCCGAATGATGGGCGGGGGGTTGATCCAACCGCTAGTGGAGCAAGGACTTGCATCAGCGTCTATCCTGCTCTGGGACTATTGGCAGCTCAGACCCGGGTGACAGGAGAACGGGCTGTAGAGCTGCAATTTTGTGCAGTAAAGTAGATGGAATCCAGTAACTTTAGCCGGAACCAACCTTGGGCTTGCGGGTCCCTGATTGTCGGGGGCCTTTTCCTGGTCCCACTCTGCCTCTGGTGTTGGTGTAAACGTGCGGACATTCTGCCTGTTCTCTCCACAGCTCTTCAGACAGTTATCCCCGCCAGTTGCAGAACATTGCGACAATCTCTCCACTGCCAAGGTGGGAAACAGCACAAGGTCTAGACGTGTCAGAACAATTGAGGGGCGGTGGGGAACTAGGACAGGAGATGAGAACTGGAACGGATCTGCCGTGATGGCGCAGAATGCTGCAGGGAGGTAGAGACGCCGAGTGGAGGCCTCTGGTGATCTTGTGAAGTGAGAGTGTGCAGGGGAAAGAGACAACAGCCGGTCAGGATGGGGAGGAGGGGGTGTGTAATGGATGTGAAAGATGCTGAATGATTAACACATTGTTTTCTGTACCAGTGATGTGTTACGGTCAAGGCGATGTCCACACAGATATTGTGAAATCACTGAACATTTCCGATTGTGAAAAGCCGGGGATTCCACTTGTTCTCTTTGTCTACAAAGTGTCCCGTGAAACGGAGGATCTCCGCAACGCTCTGCAGTGGATTGAAGGTAGGATGTGCATTCGTGCCTCTGTACATTTCTGTGTCTCGTTGTCCAGCAGATGGGTTGGAACACTACTCCGACCTCTATTCGAGAGGGAACACTGTGTCCCCCTCAGCCCTTCATGCAATTGATTGCCTACCGACCATGGGGCCTGTCCCACTTCGCGATTTTTCGGCGACTGCGGAGCGTCAGTGACTGATGCCCGTAAGTTAGTGACTGATGCCCGTTAGGGTTAGTGACCACAGATGGGCTGTAAAATATTCTTCTTTCAATGCATGGATTCCCGCCCCATCCCTCCTTCTCCACCCCCACCCGTCACCCCTCACCTCCCCATTTTCTTCCATACCCCCTCTTCCTCCCTTCTCCACGCTCCACTCTTCTCCCCCATCTCCACCCCCCTCCCCTTACATTCCCTTCTCCCATTCTCCCCCCCCCCCGCACTTTCCCCGACGCAACCCATTTGTGGACCCAGCCTGCGACCAGCGATCTCCCGCACACTATCCCACAGACGATAGGGACAATTTATACAAACCTGTGCGCCTTTGGAGTGCGGGAGGAAACCCTAACCCTAACTCTAGGTTGATAGGCTTGGTATACGTATAAATTGTCACTAGCGTGTTTGGGATAGTGTGCGGGGGATCGCTGATCGGTGCGGTCTCGGTGGGCCGAAGGGCACTGTATCGCTGAACTAAATGTGACACAGGGGCCCCAGGGGTTGGACTCGAACCCCCAATGTTCTGCATGGGAACTAAACGGTTGGCCACGAGTTGTCCCAGAGGCAGATCTATCTTCCAATGGTCTCTTCAAACCGCCAGAGGGAGTGGGCTTTTCAACTGGGTCCAGGCAATGTTGCCAATGTACCAGTGCCACTCACCTGCTCCAGCCACTGTCTAAATACCCACCACTCATTTTGAAGCACGGCGAGAGGTGGAGGGGGGGGGGGGTGTTGTTCCCAAAGTCTGCATTTATCCCATAGTCAATGTTACTAAAATAGACGATGTGACCTTTGTGTAGTACTATTAGTGGGATCTAGCTGTCGTAGGCTGCGTCCACAAATGGGAGGGCATCGGGGAAAGTGGGGGGGGGGGGGGGGGTGATGGAGAATGGGAGAGGGGGAGGAGGGGATGTGAGGGGAGGGGAGGAGAAGAGTGGAGCGGGGAGAAGGGAGGAAGAAGGGGGTAGGGTAGGGGAGGGGTGAAGGGTAGGGGGAGTGGAGAAGGAGTGGGTGGGGGGGAGGGGAAAGGGGAGTTCAGTCTACACTCACTGAATCCATCCCTGTGAAAAGTTAGGCTTTCCTCCCGCACTCCAAAGGCGTGCAGGTTTGTATAAATTGTCCCCAGTGTGTGTAGATTGGTTATTTCCTACTAACCAATTGTAGTGCTTGTTAGTAGTTGCTCCGCCTAATATGCGATTCATATTACCAAGAGCTTGCCTACGCCATTCAGTATGAGTAGCTGCTAGGAACTGTAATGTCCTGCAGACCGATGCTGTAGGTAGATTTAAGAAACATGTGTTGCATGTTGTATCTTGATATGTGTTTGACTCGACTCATTACATGGTGTCAGAGAATAAGTCTCACCTACTCCGTTCATGTTTATCGTTTTTTAAAATTTTTTTATGTGCCAGTTATCTCGATCATGGCAAACTCGTCTCGCCGTCTTAGTCCTCTGATCTTTGACTCTTGCATTGCTGAATGCTGGTGTCTTTTCGAGCATGACTACACTAACTATGTTCCCAGTGTTCATCGCAACGATCCTCCAGATGTACCTGCTTCTGTATTACTCAACCTAGCTGGCCCAGAGGCAATGAAATGTGCCAATAGTTTCACCTTTGAGCCTGCTGTTTTTGATGCAAATGGACAGATCCAAGTGCCTGCAGAGATGATTGATGCAAAGTTCAGACAGTTGTGTGACCTCCCCTCGAACTACATTATTGACGTACCAAGTTTTATGCTCGTATGCAACAGATTGATGAAGCGATAGAATGTTTTATCAGCAACTTAAAACACATGGCTGCATGCTGCCAATTTCGTGATTTGTGTGATGAACTCATCCGTGACAAGATTGTTGGAGGTATGCTTAATAACAAGTTAAGGGATGAACTGCTCCGTAACACTGAACTGACCCTTAATCAAGCCAGGCACGCCTGTCGGATTGTTGAGACAACATCTTCTCACACTATGTCTGTGATCTCTGGTCAGCGTTCATAGTATAGTGTCAATCTGACAGACAACTCCTGTCATAACAGCCATTCCCAGCCTTCCCCAGCCTGGCAGCAGAGAAGTTCTGCTGCTTGATGTCCTAATTGCAACTATTTTCATGCTACAGGTCGAGAGTTCTGTATTGCTTATGGTAAAACCTGTAATTTCTGCAAGAAACCAAATCACTTTGCAAGATGTTGCTGGTCCCGTGCGACACAATCCGCCTCAAGGACGAGCTTGCACCTGTTGCAACATGAGCATGCTGATAACGAATACTTGCCATCCTCCACTCAGCTCTCTGAAAGTACAGTACTCCTCCCTTCCTCTAATGAACAACTTCACCCTGAGGTAACCATGTTTGTGGATAACAGGCCTGTGATTGCTAAGGTTGATACTGGCGCGAAATGCAACGTCATCTCGTTATTAGAGTTTTTGAAAATTCATAATGCTGAACCTATTGAAAAGGCCTCGGCCACACTTCGGGCCTGTGGGGGAGATGTTCTACACCCGCTTGGACAGACTAATTTAAAATGCACCATAGACTCACAGTCCCATCCCTAAAGTTTTATATCGTCAAGGGGGATTCTGACACTGCTCAGTATCAATGCATGCCACGATCTCAGCCTGGTATACATTAGCCGTGCTGTCCATCAACTCTTTCTCGCTGAGGGCCCCACTCAGCAAATACTCTCTCAATACTAAGAACTTTTTAACAACTTGGCAAGTTGCCCTTCAATAGACAATAGACATTAGGTGCAGGAGTAGGTCATTTGGCCTTTCAAGCCAGCACCACCATTCAATGTAATCATGGCTGATCATCCCCAATCAGTACCCCATTCCTGCCTTCTCCCCATATCCCCTGACTCCGCTATTTTTAAGAGCCCTATCTAGCTCTCTCTTGAAAGCATCCAGAGAACCTGCCTCCACCGCCCTCTGAGGCAGAGAATTCCACAGACTCACCACTCTCTGTGAGAAAATGTGTTTCCTCGTCTCCGTTTTAAATGGCTTACTCCTTATTCTTAAACTGTGGCCCCTGGTTCTGGACTCCCACAACATCGGGAACATGTTTCCTGCCTCTAGTGTGTCCAAGCCCTTAACAATCTTATATGTTTCAATGAGATATCCTCTCATCCTTCTAAACTCCAGAGTGTACAAAAGGCCTCGGCCACACTTCCAGCTGCTCCATTCTCTCAGCATATGACAGTCACGCCATCCCCAGAATTAACCTTGTAAACCTACGCTGCACTCACTCAATAGCAAAAATGTTCTTCCTCAAATTAGTGGACCAAAACTGCACACAATACTCCAGGTGTGGTCTCGCTAGGTCTGTGCAACTGCAGAAGGACCTCTTTGCTCCTATATTCGATTCCTCTTGTTATAAAGGCCAACATGCCATTTGCTTTCTTCACTGCCTGCTGCACCTGCATGCTTACTTTCATAGACTGATGTACAAGGACCCCCAGATCCCATTGTACTTCCCCTTTTCCCAACTTGATGCCATTTAGATAGTAATCTGCCTTCCTGTTTTTTATACCAAAGTGGATAATCTCACATTTATCCGCATTAAACTTCATCTGCCATGCATCTGCCCACTCCCCCAACCTGTCCAAGTCACCCTGCATTCTCATAGCATCCACCTCACAGTTCACACTGCCACCCAGCTTTGTGTCATCTGCAAATTTGCTAATGTTACTTTGAATCCCTTCATCCAAATCATTGATGTATATTGTAAATAGCTGCGGTCCCAGCACCGAGCCTTGCGGTACGCCACTGTTGACTGCCTGCCATTCTGAAAGGGACCAGTTAATCCATACTCTTTGTTTCCTGTCTGCCAACCACTTCTCTATCCATGTCTATCCATATTAAAGTTATAATGGATGACTTCAATCTACATATAGATTGGGTGAATCAATGTGGCAGGGGTGCTGAGGAAGAGGATTTCTTGGAATGTATGCGGGATAGTTTTCTTTTTTTTTCTTTTTTTAAAAATAAATAATATTTTTATTAGAGGCAAGTACATATCATATTGAAAACATTTCATGTATAGCATTCCTACATTGCTAATATTATCGATTGATATTAACTCTGCTTCTAGTATTTTTTTAATTTTTTTAAATATAGGTAGAAAATAAGAGAATAAAAGAAAAAAGGGAAGAAAAACATGATAAAGAAGAATGGAGTAAATTACTAAAAGTACAACATTGGAGATAAATTCGTAAATTTTAAAATATAACTTTTCATTTAATCCTTAATTCGAGTTTCAGTCAGGTTCTCGTGCCGAACCAGTCTGTCCCTTCAAATAGTTAATAAATGGAGACCATGTTCTGATAAAAAGTTCTTGTTTGTCCATTAAGACAAGCCTGATTCTTTCCAAATGTAAGGTCTCCAACATTTCCATAATCCACATTTTAATTGTGGGGATTATAGGACCTTTCCAAAATTTTAATATACATTTTTTTCCAGTTATTATACTATAGTCGATGAAGTTTCTTTGAGTTGTTGTAAGTGTTGGACTTTATTCTGATATTCCTAGTATTATTAATTTTAGGGAATAGTTTTCTAATTCAACATGTAGAGGAACCAGCGAGAGAACAAGCTATTCTAGATTGGGTATTGAGTAATGAGGAAGGGTTAGTTAGCAGTCTTGTTGTGCGTGGCCCCTTGGGCAAGAGTGACCATAATATGGTTGAGTTCTTCTTTAGGATGGAGAGTGACATTGTTAATCCAGAAACAATGGTTCTGATCTTAAAGAAAGGTAACCTTGAGGGTATGAGACGTGAATTGGCCAAGATAGACTGGCAATTGATTCTTAAAGGGTTGCTGGTGGATATGCAATGGAAGGCATTTAAAGACTTCCCGTGGCGCTATGGAGTAAGGGAGACTCGCGCAGACTAGCTCAACAAAAATCTGCTTGAAAACGGGGGAAAAAATCGGGACTGACCTGTAGATAACGGCACCGGCTGCTTGCAGAAACGTGTGACGGTATCAGGCGCGCGACAACGGCGGTATGTCTACACAAAATACCCCCCCCCCAAGACGAGAAAAGCCGGTAAGGGCAGAGAAGTAGGCCCGACAGAAGCCTCGGGCTCAGTTTTACCGTCGTCCCAGGAAGACATCTCAAAGAAGAAAAAAACAGAGGTAGAAGAACTAAGAAGTTTCCTCTCACAAGAAATCGCAAAGATAATGGAAGAATTGAAAAACCTTAAACAGAACTTTAAGGAAGAATTGAAAACTTTTAAGGAAGAAATTAAAGAAGAAATTACAGAAGAGGTCATAACCTCTGTACATGATGTACTGGATATCTGGAAGTTAAACATGGAAGAACATCTTAATCAAAAGATTGAAGAGGTAAATGCTAAATTGAATTTGATGAAATCCAGATTTAATTCTAAGTTGGACCCCATCACTCAGGCATTAGATCAACAACATAAAATTGTAATGGAATTAGAGCAAATTGCTGAAACAAGCTCTAAAACTACAAAAAAGCTTCTTGCCGAGAACAAGCGTTTATCAGACTTATTGCATAAAATAAATGAAAAACGTACTGACTTGGAGGGACATCAGAGATGCCAGAATTTAAGAATTGTGGGCGTATGGGAAGGCAGAGAGGGGAATCCTGACCCCCGTGAATTTGCTGCAGATCTATTGAAAAAAGTTTAAAATCTGGATCAAGTACCTTTACTTGCTCGGGCACACAGAACATTGAGACACCGTCCAAAGGAGGGCGCCCCACCAAGACAACTGATAGTGAAGGTGCAATATGATCATGTTTTGGAGGATATGATGAAGAAAATCGCTCGCAACAGAAATCTTGTATTTGAAGGAGATAAGGTCAGTATATTTTGAGACTACCCCGAGGAGGTCGTCAAGAAAAGAGCACTGTTTACAGACACAAGAAGTATAATCAAGAATATAAAAAATCTGAGATATGGACTGATGTATCCCGCTACACTGAGTATCACCTACGACAAGAAGGAATATTTCTTTATCAAACACACAGAAACTCTTGAATTTGCCCAGAACATCGAGAACATCGAGCGCGATTCTGAGTCCGAGGATGAATAACACTCAACACTTAACATACACCTGACGGTACCGGTTATTGTTACCCCACACAGAAGAAATGGAACTTTAAATTGGTATACTTAAAGACTGCTTAAAATGTATAATGTGAATTGAGTAGTTATCTTGCTATTGATATATAATATTTATATTTCTGTACAAATTAATACTAATTACTACTAACCATGATTACTAATTATTATTAATTATTGTTAACTGGATCAACTCAGAATTTGGGTGATTCAGGCAATTTATTAATATAAATTTAGGAGGTTTTTCTTTTTTTTGATACTTTTGACTAACGTTCGACTAATATTTTTGCTATACTTGACTAATATTTTACTTTGAGACTAATAATTATTCCACCAATGGAATATAACTATGGTTCCCCCCCCCCCCCCCCCCCCATATACTGTTTTTATTGAAATTGTAACTTTTCTTTCAAGGAAAGTACGGAGCTAGTAATACTTGTTTTTACCAAAGGCTACGGAAGTCCTTAGATGTCTAGCCACATTAGGGTGGCTATCATTAACTGCACTTACTGTAGATGTAGTTTTTTTCTTTCTTTTACACTTTACTAATATAATACTTTTAAATTTTTTCTATTTTATATTATATCATAATTTTTATTTAGAATGGAACTATAAATCTTACTCAAGGAGATATGTCCGGGAGGAAAATCTACGAGATCTAAAATTCATTTATCTGATGTTCGGGTGTAAGGTAGGGTTTAATGTGCTGAACCATTTGCTCCATCATAGACCACCATAATCATAAGATGCAAGACGTTAATATGAAAATTGGGGGTGAAGTAATTACATTTTGCAGTTGGAATGATAAGGGAATTAATGAACCAATCAAAAGAGGTAAAGTATTAGCTCATTTAAAATCACTTAAAGCAGATATAATATTCCTCCAGGAAACACATCTTAAAAAGGAAGCGCAGCACAGATTGAAAGCAAAATGGATTGCTAAAACATATCACTCGTCATTCTCACATAAATCTAGAGGGGTTGCAATATTAATCCGTAAAGGTATACCGTTTAAACATATATCAACTACAGAAGATATTGATGGCAGATATATTGTATTAGTAGGTGAGTTATACTCAAAAGGAGTGACTCTTCTTAACGTATATGGACCAAATTTCGATAGCCCATTGTTTTTCAAGAGAATACTCAATACTATCCCGGAATGCACACAATATAACTTAATAATTGGTGGAGATTTAAATTGTACACTAGATTCTTATTTAGACAGATCATCGACTCAAAGCAAACTAAAATCTCAGTCAAGTGAATTTTTAAACTCATATATTAATACTACCAACATCAAGGATGTCTGGAGAATTGAAAATCCAACCGGACAAGAATATTCATTTTATTCACCGGTGCATAAAACTTACTCAAGGATAGACTATATCTTGGTGGACCCTAAACTTTACCTATAACTCGCAATATCATAATATTATAATCTCGGACCATGCTCCACTGACATTTATGATTCAACTAAACGGAAGGGCCAAGAAACAGACACAATGGAGACTTAACCCCCAAATATTAAATGAAAAGGTATGTCATGAATACCTTGTAAAACAGATTAATATGTTTTTTGAGGCTAATGACCACCCTGAAATTTCTGCTTCCCTTCTTTGGGAAACAGTTAAAGCATTTGTATGAGGAGCATTAATCTCCTCCCAGGCATTTCTTAATAAAGAGAGTAGGGCTAAACAACAGACATTGGAAACGGAAATAAGGCAATTAGACATAGAAAATGCAGTAGCACTCTCTATGGCAAAACATAATAAAATTGCAGCACTGAAATATAAGTTAAATAAAATATACTCAGACCAAGTTATAAAACTTTATCAACATACAAAACAATTAAATTTTGAATTTGGTGATAAACCACAAAAACTTTAACACATCAACTTCGTAAACTGGACGGGGGAAAAACAATTTATAAAATTAGATCAGACAATGGAGAAATATTAACACCGCCCAAAGATATCAATGACAAATTTTTACAATACTACCAAAAACTTTACTCAACTAAAGTGACAGAACAATCAGCAGGAATGGAAGCATTTTTACAGAAATGGAATCTTACGGGTCTAGATCTGAATGAGAGAGAATTACTAGGGGCTGAAATAACGGTAAAAGATATCGAAGAGTCAATTAGATCTTTAAAAAACGGAAAGGCCGCAGGTCCTGACGGCCTTAGCTCTGAATTTTATTAAAAAAATTATTATCTGATCTCCCCACGCTTACAGACACTGTATAAATATGTTTATATTCAACAGAAACTCCCAGAAACTTTAAACGAATCTACAATAACACTCATACCAAAAACTGATAAGGATCTTGAAGACCCAGGTTCATATAGAGCTATAGCTCTCTTAAATACTGATCAGAAAATATTAACTAAAATCCTATCTCATAGATTGAGTTTAGTGATTAAGAAATTAATACACCCCGACCAAACAGGTTTTATTCCAAAACGTTACTCATTTTATAATCTGAGACGACTATTCAGTATTATACACTCAAATAAAATATCTAATGCTGATCTAGCAATTATTTCGTTAGATGCTGAAAAAGCATTTGATCAGGTAGATTGGTCATATTTATTTTCGGTGATGGAAAAATTTCAATTGGGAGAGAAGTACTGTACATGGGTTAAACTTTTATATTCTAACCCAACAGCTAGAATATTAACAAACCAAATGTTATCAACTAAATTCAACCTTTTTAGAGGTTGTAGACAAGGATGCACGCTATCCCCATTATTATTCGCTCTTGCAATTGAACCATTGGCAGAAAGCGTTATAGCCCACCCAGAAATATACGGGTATAATACTAAAGACACAATGAATACAATCTCTTTATATGCAGATGATGTATTAATATATATTACAAAGCCAGAAACTAGTATTCCAAACCAATTAAATTTAATAACTCAATTTGGTCAGTTTTCGGGATATAGAATTAATTGGAATAAAAGCGAAATCATGCCAATAACGGAACTCAATTTACATACACTACAAAAATTTCCTTTTAAAATAGTTAAGGAAAAATTTAAATATTTAGGAATTTATGTAACTAAGACATATACTCTTTTATTTAAATGAAACTTCCCACCTTTACTGAATAAACTACATAAGAATATTTAGTATTGGAAAACACTTCCCATTTCAATGTTTGGTAGAATTAATGCTATAAAAATGATTTTTTTACCGCAATTACTGTACCTATTTCAATCAATTCCGATATATATCCCAAAAGTTTTTTTTTTTAAGTCGATTCTATTGTTACAAGTTTCATCTGGGATTATATGAATCATAGAATAAGCAAAAAAACATTTATATAAATCAAAGATAAATGGAGGTTCAGCTTTGCCAAATTTTTTGTTTTATTTTTGGGCAGTCCATATTAAAAACATGAATTTCTGGCTGGAAGAAATGGATGAGCAACCAGATTGGCTAAGGATGGAAAAGGAAGACTGTTTGCCTTTTGAAATTGGTGCGATTATGTTTGCTCCCACAAATTGCACAAAAAAACCTATAGGGAATACCTATAATACATAGTGGTATACGAATCTGGAAACAATTAAAAAAGGCTTAAAAATTGGATAATATATCACTTTATTTTCCCATTGTAAACAATCCTTTATTTAAACCTTCCCGATTGGATAAAGGTTTCACACAATGGAAAAATTATGGAATTAAAAAGATGGGACATCTTTATAGGAAAGGCACTTTTCTTTCATTTCAGGAGTTACAACAGATCTATTGACTACACTCAAATAATTTTTTTAGATATCTACAATTTAGAGATTATGTAAAATCTAATGCACAAAATTATAGGACTAGGGAATCAGAAATCCTTGACGAATGTTTGAATAAACATCCTAATACAGAAAAATTTATAACTTATATTTATAACACCCTATAACTTATATTTATAATGAGGTCCCATCGATGGAATCATATAGACACACATGGGAAAATGAATTAGGCCAACCTATAACAAAAGATATTTGGGACGAAAGTCTACAATATATACATCAATGCTCGTTAAATGCCAGACATGCTTTAATACAATTTAAAGTATTACACAGATTACATTATTCTAAAGCAAAACTAAATAGAATTTTCCCACATAGCTCTCCTATTTGTGATAAATGTCAGCATCTAGAATAACTAAACACATACTGTACCTTTGCAAATTGTATAAAAATTAAAATTTTCTGGATTGATATTTTTAGAATAATTTCTGAAGTTGTCAATACTAAATTGGATCCCAACTCAAAACTAATAATACTTGGAATATCAGAACAAAGTCTAACACTCACAACAAGTCAAAGAAACTTCCTAGATTACAGTATAATAACTGGGAAAAAATTAATATGAAAATTTTGGAAAGGTCCTATAACCCCCACAATTAAAATGTGGATTATGGAAATGTTGGAGACCCTACACCTGGAAAGAATCAGACTTGTCTTAATGGACAAACAAGAACTTTTTGTTAGAATATGGTCTCCATTCATTGATTATTTGAAGGGGTAGATTGGTTCGGCACGGGAACCTAACTGAAGCTTGAACTTAGGATAAGATGAAAAGTTATACTTTATAACCTACGAATCTATCTCCAATGATGTATTATTAGTAAATTATTCCACTCTTTTTTTTATCTTGACATTTGTGTTTTCTTTTTTTTCTTTTCTCTCTTTCTTTCTCACTTTTTATCTATAAAAAATCTAGAAACAGAATCAATCCACAGTTGATAATATTAATAATGTATGATTGATATACATTAAATGTTTTTTTTATCATAATATGTCTTTGCTGCTAATAAAAATATTATTTAAAAAAATTAAAATAAAGACTGCATGGATGAACTACAACAATTGTTCATCCCAGTTTGGCAAAAGAATAAATCAGGGAAGGTAGTGCATCCGTGGATAATAAGGAAAATCAGGTATAGTATCAAAACAAAAGATGAAGCATACAAATTAGCCAGCAAAAGCAGCCTACCAGAGGACTGGGAGAAATTCAGAGTCCAGCAGAGGAGGACAAAGGGCTTAATTAGGAAAGGGAAAATAGATTATGAAAGAAAACTGGCAGGGAACATAAAAACTGACTGCAAAAGTTTTTATAGATATGTGAAGAGAGAAAAATTAGTTAAAACAAATGTAGGTCCCTTGCAGTCAGAAACAGGTGAATTGATCATGGGGAACAAGGACATGGCAGACCAATTGAATAAGAACTTTGGTTCTGCCTTCACCAAGGAAGGCATTAATAATCTGCCGGAAATAGCAGGGGACCGGGGGTCAAATGAGATGGAGGAACTGAGTGAAATCCAGGTTAGCCGGGAAGTGGTGTTACATAAATTGAATGGATTAAAGGCCGATAAATCCCCAGGGCCAGATAGGCTGCATCCCAGAGTACTTAAGGAAGTAGCCCCAGAAATAGTGGATGCATTAGTGATAATTTTTCAAAACTCTTTAGAATCTGGAGTAGTTCCTGAGGATTGGAGGGTAGCTAATGTAACCCCACTTTTTAAAAAGGGAGGGAGAGAGAAAATGGGGAATTACAGACCAGTTAGTCTAACATCGGTAGTGGGGAAACTGCTAGAGTCAGTTATTAAAGATGGGATAGCAGCACATTTGGAAAATGGTGAAATCATTGGACAAAGTCAGCATGGATTTATGAAAGGTAAATCATGTCTGACGAACCTTGTAGAATTTTTCGAGGATGTAACTAGTAGAGTGGATAAGGGAGAACCAGTGGATGTTTTATATCTGGACTTTCAGATGGCTTTCAACAAGGTCCCACATAAGAGATTAGTATACAAACTTAAAGCACATGGTATTGGGGGCTCAGTATAGATTTGGATAGAGAACTGGCTGGCAGACAGGAAGCAAAGAGTAGGAGTAAACGGGTCCTTTTCAGAATGGCAGGCAGTGACTAGTGGTGTACCACAAGGCTCAGTGCTGGGACCCCAGCTATTTACAATATATATTAATGATCTGGACGAGGGAATTGAATGCAACATCTCCAAGTTTGCGGATGACACGAAGCTGGGGGGCATTGTTAGCTGTGAGGAGGATGCCAGGAGGCTGCAAGGTGACTTGGATAGGTTGGGTGGGCGGGCAAATGCATGGCAGTTGCAGTATAATGTGGATAAATGTGAGGTTATCCACTTTGGTGGCAAAAACAGGAAAGTAGACTATTATCTGAATGGTGGCCGATTAGGAAAAGGGGAGATGCAACGAGACCTGGGTGTCATGGTACACCAGTCATTGAAAGTAGGCATGCAGGTGCAGCAGGCAGTGAAGCAAGCGAATGGTATGTTAGCATTCATAGCAATAGGATTTGAGTATAGGAGTAGGGAGGTTCTACTGCAGTTGTACAGGGTCTTGGTGAGACCACACCTGGAGTATTGCGTACAGTTTTGGCCTCCTATTCTGAGGAAAGACATTCTTGCCATAGAGGGAGTACAGAGAAGGTTCACCAGACTGTTTCCTGGGATGTCAGGACTTTCATATGAAGAAAGACTGGATAGACTCGGCTTGTACTCGCTAGAATTTAGAAGATTGAGGGGGGCTCTTATAGAAACTTACAACATTCTTAAGGGGTTGGACAGGCTAGATTCAGGAAGATTGTTCCCGATGTTGGGGAAGTCCAGAACAAGAGGCTCACAGTTTAAGGATAAGGGGGAAGTCTTTTCGGAACGAGATGAGAAAAACATTTTTCACACAGAGAGTGGTGAATCTGTGGAATTCTCTGCCATAGAAGGTAGTTGAGGCCAGTTCATTGGCTATATTTAAGAGGGAGTTAGATGTGGCCCTTGTGGCTAAAGGGATCAGGGGGTATGGAGAGAAGGCAGGTACAGGATACTAAGTTGGTTGATCAGCCATGATCATATTGAATGGCGGTGCATGCTCGAAGGGCCGAATGACCTACTCCTGAATCTATTTTCTATGTTTCTATGTTTCTGTGTCAGCACTCTACCCCGAATAGCATGTGCCCTAATTCTGCCCACTAATCTCCTATGTGGGACGTTATTAAATGCTTTCTGAAAGTCCAGGTACACTACATCCACTGGCTCTCCCTTGTCCATTTTCCTAGTTACATCTTCAAAAAATTCCATAAGATTAGTCAAGCATGATTTCCCCTTCGTAAATCCATGCTGACTCGGACCGATCCTGTTACTGCTATCCAAATGTGCAGCTATCTCATCTTTTATAATTGACTCCAGCATCTTCTCCACCACCAATGTCAGGCTAACTGGTCTATAATACCCAGTTTTCTCTCTCCTGCCTTGCTTATAAAGTGGGATTAAATCACAACTTTTCTTGCTTTATCTAAGGCACTTTTGGAGATGGAGATGTAATGTAAACTTAAAAATTTGAAATGACCACCCAACGTCCAGAACACGGAGGTATTTGTTTGCACCATATGTTTCAAGAACATTACTTTGATATACAATGCAGGACGATAGGCAAATAAAGAATGGAGGAATCACATTCTGTAGTTGGAATATAAGGGGTGCCAATGAACCAATAAAGAGGGGTAAAATTTTTGCTCACCTAAAATCTTTGAAAAGCGACATAATCTACTTGCAAGAAACTCACATGAAACAGGAAACACAAATGAGATTAAAGGCGAAGTGGATAGGCCAAACATATTATTCGTCATTTACTTCTAAATCTAGAGGTACGGCTATTCTTATTCGAAAAGGTATACTGTTCAAATTAAAGAATACTATATCAGATAAAGAGGGAAGGTATATTATAGTTTCGGGAGAAATTTATGCTACCCCAATAACTATGGTAAATATTTACGCTCCGCATTTTGATAACCCTCAATTTTTTGAGAAAATTATAGATATAATACTGGAGTTTAATTATCAAAATGTTGTAATAGGAGGGGATTTCAACTGTGTTTTAGATCCTTACTTCGACAAATCAGCAAAACAAAGAAGGAGTAATACAAAATCTAAGACTAGTGAATTTCTAAATACATATATAAAAAATACTAACATAACAGATGTATGGAGATCTGCTAACCCAGCAGGAAGGGAATACTCGTTTTACTCTTCGGTACATAAAACATACTCAAGAATTGATTATTTTTTAGTGGATAGGAAATTAATGCCATATATAATTAACCCAACTTACCATATTAGTAGTATTTCTGATCACTCTCCATTGACTTTTTTAGTAAAATTTGAAGGAATGCCGGGAAAGAATTTTTTTTGGAGGGTTAACACATATATATTAAATGACACAGGGTTATCAATATTTGAAACAACAAATGATATCATTTTTTGAGATAAATGATACACCAGGTACCTCACCTTCTTTAATATGGGAAACTTTTAAAGCATTTATTAGAGGAATTATAATTTCATATGAAATTTTTCAAAATAAGAAGAATAAAACAGAGCAGATGCTGTTAGAACAAGAAATAAGACAGTTAGAGTTAGATAATGCTAAAGATCCCACTATAGATAAACATAATAAGATAATACTACTGAAATTTAAACTTAACCGAATTCTCTCGGCAAGAGTAATAAGATTATTCCAAATTACAAAACAGGAACATTTTGAGTTTGGTGACAAACCACATAAGCTGTTGGCGCGTCAATTGAAAAAACAGGAAAAGGAAAATACCATAAATAAAATTAAATCCGAGAATGGTGAATTACTAACACTACCTAAAGATATCAATAAAAGATTTGTTCAATTTTATCAGAATTTATACACATCAAAAACCAAAACAGAAGATAGTAAAATTACAAATTTTTTAGATGAATGTAATCTACCAAAACTTGACCTTTTGGAACAAGAAGAACTAGGAGCGCAAATTACAATCGAAGAAATAGGTGAAACAATAAAATTGCTGAAAAATGGTAAGACACCGGGACCAGATGGTTTTAGTAATGAATTTTATAAAAAGTTTCATGAGATAACGACCCCCTATCTATTTAATTTATATACTCAAGTTTTTAAAGAAAATAAATTACCTGAAACATTAGCAGAATCAACTATTACGCTTATTCCAAAGAAAGATAAAGATCTAGAGGAACCGGGCTCATATAGAGCTATATCACTTTTAAATACCGACCAGAAAATTCTAGCAAAGACTTTAGCTAGAAGACTAAGCAAATATATTAGTAAATTGATAAACCCTGATCAAACGGGGTTTATACCCAAAAGATATTCATTTAATAATTTGAGACGCCTGTTTAATATAATGTACTCACATAAAAAGGAAGAAAAAGACTTAGCAATTATTTCTTTGGACGCAGAGAAAGCATTTGATCAGGTAGAATGGCAGTATTTATACATAGTATTACAAAAATTTAATATGGGAGAGAATTTTATTGCATGGGTGAAATTATTATATGATAAACTGATGGCAAGAATATTAACTAACAGCATGTTATCTCAAAAATGTCAATTATCAAGGGGTAATAGGCAGGGATGTGCTTTATCACCCCTGCTATTTGCCCTTATGATAGAACCTCTGGCTGAAAGTATAAGAAGCCATCCGAATATTCAGGGTTATAATACTAGGGACTCAAATAATAAAATTTCATTGTATGTAGACGATATTTTGTTATATATAACAAATTCACAAACGAGCATACCAAATTTATTAAATTTAATAGAGGAATTTGGGTCCTTTTCCGGATATAGAATAAACTGGAACAAAAGTGAAATTATGACGTTAAAACCTCAAGAATCCACACACTTATTGAAATTCCCCTTTAAAATAGCAACAGAAAAATTCAAATATCTGGGTATACAGATTACTAGAAAACATAAAGCTTTATTCAATGCTAATTTTATACCCTTAATAAATAAACTTAATATAATGATGAAATTTTGGAAAACACTCCCTTTATCATTAATAGGCAGAATAAATGCTATAAAAATGATCTTCTTACCACAGTTATTATACCTATTTCAATCTATACCAGTATATGTACCAAAATATTTTTTTTCTAAACTGAACGCTAATATTACTAATTTTGTTTGGGATTACAAATCACATAGAATTAAAAAAGAACACTTATGTAAACCAAAAGATGTCGGGGGACTTTCACTCCCTAATTTTTTGTATTACTATTGGGCAATACATATTAAGAATATAATTTACTGGTTGGATAGTTCAAATCAACAGACAGAATGGATAAAAATGGAGAAAGAGGATTGTTATCCTTGTAATATAGGAACAATCCTCTTCTCCCCGAAAAAAATGAACAATACAATATATAAGAAAAACCCAATTATACAAGATACAATAAGAATATGGAAACAAATAAAACTATCCTTAAAATTAAGAAACCTATCATTGTTAACACCGATAGCGAATAATCCTTTATTTAAACCATCTATGATGGATAAAATATATAATCAATGGGAAAGTTTAGGAATTAGAAGGATCGGGGATATGTATGAAATGGGAGATTTATTATCATTTCAACAATTACAATTAAAATTTAAACTGAAAAACACTCATTATTTTAAATATTTTCAGATTTGTAATTTTTTGAAGACATACATACAGGGATATCAAAAAATAACTCCTGATTTACTAGAAGAAGTAATGAATATAAAAGCTGATACACAAAAATTAATAGCATATTTATATAATAGTATCTTAAATATAGATTTACCTGTGACCGAGGTAATTAGAGAAGAGTGGAAACGGGAATTATTGATAAAAATTACGAAGGCTACATGGGAAAAGTATTTGACATACATTCACAAGTGTTCGATTAACGCAAGACATAATCTAATCCAATTTAAAATTTTACATAGATTATATTACTCAAAAACAAGATTAAATAAATTTTATCCAAATATATCGCCCATTTGCGATAAATGTTTAACCCAAGAAGCAACTATAACACACTCTTTTGTTTCTTGTATAAAACTTCATGGATTTTGGAGTGATATTTTCGAAATATTTACAAAACTATTTAAGACAAAAATGGAACCCAATAATGAATTGATTATATTTGGGGTAATGGAAGACGGGAACAAATTGAGCTCATCTCAAAAGTCAATTTTTAATTATGGTTTAATAATAGCAAAAAAATTAATATTGAAATTTTGGAAAAATACACCAATACCAATGCTCAAAATGTGGATTGCAAGTATGTTGGATACCGCACATCTTGAGGAAATGCGATTCCTCCTAATAGATAAATTTGACCAATTCATAACGAGTTGGTCTCCATTTGTCGTCTTTTTGGAAACGTATGGTGCAAAACAGGTGTAAAAGCTAATCCGTGACTGCGGATGGTCAAGATTCTAAATGATCTCCTTCTATTTTCTTTTCTTCTCATCTTTTCTTTTATTCACTCTCTTCTATTATCTATGTCTCAACTTTCTTATTTCATTCTTTATTTTTCTTTTTCACACACTATATATCTCACATTTTTCTATTTTTCATTATCTAACTTTTTTCTTTTTCTTCTTTATTTCAAAAATTTTAAAAATAGGAAGCTGTACATGAAAGGTATTATGAAAATATGATTGTATACAATTGTACTTACTTCTAATAAAATAAAAATTAAAAAAAAATCACTCAAAGAAAGGGACCTTGAGGGTGGTCTTTGACTGTGCTGCAATTTTCAAAGGAACATCACCTAATGGCCCTGTCTCACGGTGCGAGTCCACCCACGAGTGATCCCGAGTGAAAGAAAAAATCAAACTCGTGGTTTTCTATGAGATTCCAAGTTTATGTTCACGAGTTTAAACGAGTTCCCACGTGTATGTCTAAGTTTGCCGTTTACTTCTCATTTCTGCGATGTACCAAGTTCCTCTCCCGAGTTACTCTTGAGCCAACAACGACTACCGACATGTGGAAAAATCATCGCATGGTAAAAATGATGTCATGCAGTTTTTTTCACTATAAAAAGCCACCCATGTTTAAATTTCTTAGGGTTACGGAATCAAGGGATATGGGGAGAAAGCAGAAACTGGGTACTGATTTTGGATGATCAGCCATGATCATATTGAATGGCAATGCTGGCTCGAAGGGCCGAATGTGATCACTTCCATTATGTAGAGAGTCTCAGAATGTTAATAGAGATTCCATTCCGTTTACATTGTGCTTTGTGCAGGGATCAAATCTTAGCCCAAAGTGTACATTAGGCTGCGAGGATTAATTTCAAAACTTCAAATTATTTCAAACAGTGTTTTATCCGAACAACAGAACAGGGCAGATGCCAGCCTCTTTAAACATCACGGACAGCTCAGTGTGAAGTGGTGCTGGAATTATATATGTGAAATAGTCTTGGGAATTTTATTATCGATTCTAAATGCTCTATTTAAATTATAGGTCGTTAATATTAAAAATATTACAAATATGAATTTCTGGTTGGAAGAAATAGAACAACAACCAGATTGGTTAAAAATGGAAAAGGAAGATTGTTTGCCTTTTGATATCGGTTCGATATTATTTGCTACATCTAAATTAAACAAAAAAAATTATAGGGAAAACCCTATAATATTTAGTGCCATACGAATTTGGAAACAATTAAAAAAGACATTAAAATTAGATAATTTATCACTTTTTCTCCCAATTGTGAATAACCCTTTGTTTAAACCCTCATGGTTGGACAGGGGTTTTACACAATGGAAGAATTATGGAATTAAAAATATGGGACAACTTTATAAGGAAGGCACTTTTCTGACATTTCAGGAGTTGCAACAGACTTATGGACTTCGAGGAAATGATTATTTCAGATATCTTCAACTCAGAGATTATGTAAAATCGAATACTCAAAACTTTCGAATTAGAAATTCAGAAATTCTTGACGAATGTTGGAATAAACATCCTAATACAGAAAAATTAATATCTTATATATATAATATCTTATTAGGCAGTGACATTCCATCGACGGACTTACACAGACAAACATGGGAAAAAGAATTAAATCAAATAATAACGAAAGATACTTGGGAAGAAAGTTTACAACATATACATCAATGTTCATTAAATGCCAGACATTCTTTAATACAATTTAAAGTAATACATAGATTACATTATTCAAAAACAAAATTACATAAAATCTTTCAACATATCTCACCTATATGTGATAAATGTCCACATTTAGAAGCTACCTTATCTCATATGTTTGCAAACTGTACAAAAATTAAAACATTCTGGGTAAATATTTTTAGTATAATATCTAAAGTGACACAAGTGGACCCGGATCCAAAATTTATAATACTCGGAACATCAGAATTAAATCAAACATTTACAACAACACAAAGAAACTTTATTGATTATAGTATAATAACAGGAAAAAAATTAATTCTAAAATTTTGGAAAGGCCCTACGACCCCCACAATCAAAATGTGGATTATAGAAATGACGGAGACCTTAAACGTGGAAAGAATCAGATTTTCCCTGTTGGACAAACAGGAATTATTCGTTGGAACATGGTCTCCCTTTATTGATTATTTAAAGGGTCAGAATGGTTCAGCACGGGAACCTGACTAATGCTCGGGCTAAAAAATGGATGAAATGCTATATTCTGAAATGTACGAATATATCTCGAATAAAGTTTTTTATTTTAATAAATTTTTCCATTCTTCTTTAACTATCTTTTTTTTTTTTTTTTTTTTCTCTTTTTCTTCTCTCTCTTTTCTTTCTTTACTTCATCTATCTTTTTAGTTCTATCTAGTTTAAAATTAAAAAAAAGGCAAAAGGTATTGGAGACAATGTAATAATAATTGATATTATCAATTTAAAAATGTAAGACTGTAATGATGTTAATAGGTTATGTACTTATCTCCAATAAAAAATATTTTCAAAAAATAAATAAATTATAGGTCGTTTAGTTTGTTGTGAAGTGGTGCCGGACTTAACACCTCCGTCTATTAAAATTGAATTGTCTCACTGAACAAAAACATGCAATATGTTTCCAGGCAAATATCCAGTGGTTGAGAATTATAGAGCAGTCATTTTAAACGGGCGGTTGTAGTCGGTAACCGAATGATATTTATTCATTGCTGGAGAGGACGATGTAAACATAGTGAGGTTAGTGAGCAGCATCTAACATTAACCGCTCCTCGTACTGTTCTGTTGTGTAGGAAGGAACTGCAGATGCTGGTTTACCTCGACGATAGACACCAAAAGCTGGAGTAACTCAGAGGTTCAGACAGCATCTCGAGAGAGAAGGAATGGGTGAAGTTTCGGATCGCGACTCTCCCAGTTGCTACCTGGACCTACCTGATCTCCCGGTTGCCAAACACTTCCCATTCCCACACTGACCTTTCTGTCCAAGGTCTCCTCCAGTCAGAGTGAGGCTAAATGCAAATTGGAGGAACAGCATTTCATATTTCGCTTGGGCAGCTTGCAGCCCAGTGGTATGAGTTTTGATTTCTCTCACTTCAAATAACCCCAGCATTCTCTCTCTGTCTATCCCTCCTCCACCCAAGTCGCACCAGCTGCTCGTTTTCACCCAACGAACAGCGAACAATTGTCTGTTCCCTTTATCATCGTTACTTTTTTGCATTCATTGTTCTTTATCTCTTTACAATACATCATCATCTATATCTTTCGTTTCCCTTACCAGTCTGTCGAAGAGTCTCGACCCGAAACATCACCCATTCCTTCTCTCCAGAGATGCTGCCTGTCCCGCTGAGTTACTCCAGCTTTTTGTGTCTATCGTCGCCCTTCTTCAGACTGTTCCGTTGTATTGACCAAAAACTTTTTTCTTTTTCTTCTTTATTTCAAAAATTTTAAAAATAAGAAGCTGTACATGAAAGGTATTATGAAAATATGATTGTATACAATTGTACTTACTTCTAATAAAATAAAAATTAAAAAAAATAAAAAGTGGGATAACATTAGCTCCCCTCCAATCCATAGGAACTGATCCTGAGTCTATAGAACATTGGAAAATTATCGAAGGTACACAAAAATGCTGGAGAAACTCAGCGGATGCAGCAGCATCTATGACGTGAAGGAAATAGGCAACGTTTCTTCAGACTGATGGGGGGTGGGGGGAGGCGGGGAGAAGAAAGGAAAAAGGAGGAGGAAGAGCCCGAGGGCTGAGGGAGAGCTAGGAAGGGGAGGAGACAGCAAGGGCTAACAGAATTGTGAGAATTGGAAAATTATCACCAATGCATCCACGATTTCTACAGCCACTTCCTTAAGTACCCTGGGATGCAGACCATCAGGCCCTGGGGATTTATCAGCCTTCAGTCCCATCAGTTCATCCAACACCATTTCCTGCCTAATGTGGATTTCCTTCAGTTCCTCCATCACCCCAGATTCTCTGGCCACTACTATATCAGGATGATTGTTTGTGTCCTCCTTAGTGAAGACAGATCCAAAGTGCCTGTTCAACTCATCTGCCATTTCCTTGTTCCCCATAATAAATCCACCTTTTTCGGTCTTCAAGGGTCCAACTTTGGTCTGAATAATTTTTTCTCTTCACATACCTAAAGAAGCTTTTACTATCCTGCTTTATATTCTAGGCTAGCTTACCTTTGTACCTCATCTTTTCTCCCCGTATTGTCTTTTTGGTTATCTTCTGTTGTTCTTTAAACATTACCCAATCCTCTTGCTTCCCGCTCATCTTTACTACGTTGTACTTCTTCGCTTTAATTTTTATACTGTCCCTGACGTCCCTTGTCAGCCATGGTCGTCCCTTTCTCCCCTTGGAATCTTTCTTCCTCCTAGGAATGAACTGATCCTGCACCTTCTGTATTATTCCTAGAAACATCTGCCATTTTTGTTTCACTGTCATCCCTTCTAGTGTATCTTTCCAGTCAACTTTGGCCAGCTCCTCCCTCATGGCCCCATAGTCCCCTTTATTCAACTGCAACACTGACACCTCAGATCTACTCTTCTCCCTCTCCAATTGTAGATTAAACCTGACCATATTATTGTCACTGCCTCCTAATGGCTCATAAACCTCGAGGTCCTTTATCAAATCCGGTTCATTACATAACACTAAATCCAGAATTGCCTTCTCCCTGGTAGGCACCAATACAAGCTGTTCAAAGAATCCATCACAAAGGCACTCTACAAAGTCCCTTTCTTGGGGTCCAGTACCAACCTGATTTTCCCAGTCTACCTGCATGTTGAAATCTCCCATAACAACCACAGCATTACTTTTACTACATGCCAATTTTAACTCCTGATTCAACTTGCGCCCTATGTCCAGGCTACTGTTTGGGGGCCTGTAGATTAGTCCCATTAGAGTCTTTTTACCCTTACAATTCCTTAGTTCTATCCATGCTGACTCCACATCTGTTTCAATGTCACCCCTTACAAGTTAAGTTCGCAGTTCGTCAAGTTCGTAGACGACACAACGGTGATCGGGCTGATCACCAACGGTGATGAATAATAGTAATAATATTAATATCTGTTATTGTCATTGCATATATGTGCAATGTGATTTGGTATGCAGCTTCCGATGTCATAACTTAAACAACTAATAAAATTTAGATTTAGATACCCCGAGAAACATGATTTATAAAAAGAACAGTAAAACAGTAAAACAGTCAAAACAGTCTAAAGTGCAAATGTGTCTGTGCCGGGTCGATGTGTGACGTGACCATCCAAGGGATACAGTTCATGGGGGTGGGGGGCACTCAGCAGGGCTGGTTCAGAGCAGCTATAGCTCTGGGGATGAAGCTGTTCTTGAGTCTGGAGGTGCGGGCGTAGAAGGCCTTGTAATGTCTGCCGGAAGGTAGGAGTTCGAACAGTCCATTACAATGGTGTGAGGAGTCTTTGTGTTGCTGACAGCCTTCCTGAGGCACCGTGTGTAGTAAATGCCCACCAAGGCTGGTAGCTGTGTCCCAATAATCTTCTGCGCTCTGTGGACGACACGCTGAAGCGCTCTCCTCTCTGCCTCCGTGCAGCTGAGATACCACACAGCGATTCCATACGTTAGTATGTTCTCTGTGGTGCAGTGGTAGAAGGTTGTCAGCAGCTGTTGGGGCAGACCAGTCTTTTCCAATGTTCTCAGGAAGAACAGTCATTGCTGTGCCTTCTTGACCAGCGCAGACATGTTGGTGGACCATGTGAGGTCCTCTGAGATGTGTGTGCCCAGAAACTTAAAGCTGGACACTCTCTCCACACTCTCCCCGTAGATGGAGATTGGGGCGTATGCCCCATTATGGGTCCTCCTGAAGTCGATAATCAGCTCCTTGTTCTTGGAGCTGTTTAGGGACTAGTTGTTACGTGAGCACCAGTCCGCCAGGTTCTGCACCTCCGCTCTGTAGTTTGTTTCATCACCGTTGGTGATCAGCCCGATCACCGTTGTGTCGTCTGCAAACTTGACGATGGTGTTGGTGTCGAATACAGGAACACAGTCGTGTGTGAAGAGGGAGTAGAGCATGGGGCTCAGTACACAGCCCTGTGGTGTGCCGGTGCTCAGGGTGATAGTGGAGGACAGGTGCGGGCCCAGTCTCACTGCCTGCGGTCGCTCCGTCAGAAAATTCAGGATCCAATCGCATATCGGCGAGCTGAGGCCTAGCTGGTGGAGTTTGGTGGTGAGCTTGGTGGGGATGACCGTGTTTAAGGCAGAGCTGTAGCCTATGAAGAGCATCCTCACGTACGTGCCCTGTCTTTCCAGGTGAGTCAGGACAGTGTGACGAGCCAGAGAGATGGCATCCTCTGTGGATCTATTTGCCCTGTATGCAAATTGATGAGAGTCCAGTGAGGCAGGAATGCTGGATTTGATGTGGGAGAGGACCAGCCTGTCAAAGCACTTCACGGGTATTGAAAACAAACTACAGAACGGAGGTGCAGAACCTGGCGGACTGGTGCTCACGTAAGAACTTGTCCCTAACCACCTCCAAGACCAAGGAGCTGATTATCGACTTCAGGAGGACACATAATGGGGAATACGCCCCAATCTCTCAACGGGGACAGTGTGGAGAGAGCGACAAGCTTGAGGTTTCTGGGCACACACATTTCGGAGGACCTCACATGGTCCACCAACACCGCTGCGTTGGTCAAGAAGGCACAGCAAAGACTGTTCTTCCTAAGAACATTGAAAAAGACTGGTCTGCCCCAACAGCTGCTGACAACCCTCAACCGCTGCACCACAGGGAGCATACTAACACATGGTATCTCTGTGTGGTATCTCAGCTGCACGGAGGCAGAGAGGAGAGCTCTTCAGCGCGTCTTCCACAGGGCGCAGAGGATTATTGGGGCACAGCTAACAGCCTTGGAGGGAATCTACTACACACAGTGCCTCAGGAAGGCCGTCAGCATCCCCAAAGACTCCTCACACCCTTGTAATAGTCTGTTCGAACTCCTACCTTCGGCAGACGTTACAAGGCCTTCTAAGCCCGCACCTCCAGACTCAGGAACAGGTTCATCCCCAGAGTTATCGCTGCTCTGAACCGGCCCTGCTGAGTGCCCCCCCCCCATGAACTGTCTCCCTCGGATGGTTATGTCGCTCATCGACCCATCACAGACATATTTGCACTTTAGACTGTTTTACTGTTTTTGCTGTTCTTTTTTTTTAATAAATCATGTTTCTTGGGGTATCTAAATTTTATTAGTTGTTAATTTATGACATCGGATGGAAGCTGCATACCAAATCTTGTTGCACCTATATGCAATGACAATAAAATATATTATTATTATTATTATTATTATTATTATTATTATGGACTGAATTTTACTTCGGTGTCATGTGAGTGACTACGTGAAGAACCCGCCAGCCCGCATGCGCGTCATTACGTCTAACGCATGGCGCACGACTGGCTGGTAGGCGCGTTGCTCCTCCAGCGGTAAGTTTTAAACCTGAAGGTAAGTTTCGAACTTATTTTTCAGGTTGTGCTTTTTGTCTTGCAGGAAGCTCTTTTACAGAGTTCCTGCTGGATGACGTTCCGGGGTCTAAATCCTGTCTCCGTGGGGAAACCCGGCTGGGGGAAACCTGGCTACGGAGACCATGGGGAATCCCGGCTCCGCAAGGGGAATCCTGGCTCCGTGGGGAGACCCGGCTCGGCAGGCCGGTTGACTCGGACGAGTCCGGGTTCGCCTCCTGCATTGGAGAGCGTCTTCGGACGTTTTTCCCGGATAGAGCATCTCATGGAAAAGATGCTCCACCATGATATACTCCAAGGAACGGAGTCATATCAGCGCGTGTCTCGGGGGCCCGCAGCAGCGCCTGGTCCAAGGCTTCATTATATCTCCCTCTCTGAGGAGGGGAGCGTAGGGAAGAGGAAAGGAGGGTTCCCCTCCCTAGGTACTTCCTCAGACGTTTACCCATGTGGAGCATGGATGCGTCCGCAGGGCGTTCATCCCACTGAGGAGATGCTCCATCCTGATATGGTCCGTGAATGGGGCCGTATCAGCGCAGGTCTTGTCGGGGACCTGCAGCAGCGCCTGGTGCAGGGCTGCATTATATCTCCCTCTCTGAGGAGGGGAGCGTAGGCAGTCAGTTTGTGACTGACTCCAAACTCGGAAGTATGTCCGTGAAACATACTGGAGTGCATGCATGAGTTTCGAGAATTCTGTCATGGCATCAAGGGTTGTGATATCCGCGCAAACGGAGGAGCCGCTGCAAGGAAGAGTTGGCTTCCAGCCTATGGCAGAAAACCAGGGTCCAGATTTCCCCTCACATTACAAGCTTGGTAAGCATCAGTGACCTCACATCACATCATTACAGGAACAAATTGCTGGCAGTGAACAGCGCTATCTGGGGAGACTATGGATGGCGAGGCCAGCAATGTCCAGCCTCCGAATCTTCTCCTTGGTGAAGACCTAGCCAAACAGGTAAAAAAAACCTGGATGAGGAAGTAAAGCTGTCGGACTAGTCAAGGTACCTACGACGAGCAAAAGCCTCACCGTTTCAGCGACAACACCCCTACGACTAGGTATGTTACAATACTTACCTTCAGCGGCGCTGCAATTCTGCCACTGGCCGTGTGCGCGATTTTGCCGCTTTTGAGTGGGGGGGGGGGGGTGGGGTTAATACGTGGGTTTATCCTACCTTGTCCTGGATTATATTTCGTTGGAGTGCAAGCTTTTGCTGAAGAATCGTTCCGACGGGCGTTTTGTGTATTTTTTTTAAAAATTTGCCCGACAAGTTCAGCGCTGGAGTTATTTTAAAATCAGCTTCTAAAGCCGTCAACGCCGACAACGGGGACGGATTTCACGCTCGGGACAGGTAAACGAAAGCAGTTTATTTTATGTATAAAAGTGCTCCTTAAGAGGCCTTTAATTCATATTTTATGTTGCGAAACGGTGATTTTTTTCCCCGAACGCAGCTGCAGTATTTTTCATGCCGATACGGGTTTAAATTTCATGCCGATACGGGATAAATTACAGACTTGATTTTTAAAATCTCAAAATTTTGTAACATTGCTACTACGACTCCATCGGCAGTAAGTAGCAATGTTACAAAATTTTGAGATTTTAAAAATCAAGTCTGTAATTTATCCCATCAGATAAAGCATAAAAAGACGATTAATTTGACACCTAATTCACTTTCATATTTTCAGTATTAAAAAAGTGATGGCCATTTTCATACTCGGAAATTAGCATCTTGTTCCCTATTGCTTTTCCATTGACTTAACACAAAAGCTGTGATCGAGGACAGTCAAGTCCATAACTTTCTTTAAAAAAATTCTTAAAGAAATTTTCAGTAATTATAGATTGAAGCATTCCGAAACAAATATGAAACAATCTTACTTAGATGACATGAAATTAAAGCATATAATTAGTTAGTTACCTAATTGTAGCTAATTAAAAAATTCAATTACTAGATCTAAACATCTATCAATTTCTTAAGAATAGATTAACATTTTTAAATAGCCTAAGTGTCCAAATAACATTCACACAAGAATTTACAATATAACATAATTTTTCAATCTCATTGTCATGGATTTACAGGCCTAATGGAAGGAATTTAATGTTTAATACCTGTAAATTAATGGGCATTTAAATCATCTTGCGAGTGGGGTTTTCTGGAACGCGATCATTTGGAACGTTGATTTGCAGTGAATTTAACCCCATATCGGCATGAAAAATTCTGCCGTTAGTTCGGGGAAAAGAATCACCGTTTCGCATTTAAAAATGTGAATTAAAGGCCTCTTAAGAAGCACTTTTATACATAAAATAAACTGCTTTCGTTTACCTGTCCCGTGCGTGAAATCCGTCCCCGTTGTCAGCGTTGACGGCTTTCGAAGCTGATTTTAAAATAATTCCAGCGCTGAACTTGTCGATCGAATATAAATAAAAAATACACAAAACGCCCGTCGGAACGATTTTTCAGCAAAAGCTGGCACTCCAACGAAATATAATCCAGGACAAGGTAGGAGAAACCCGCGTTTTAACCCCGCCCCCCCCTCAAAGGCGCCAAAATCACGCACACGGCCAGTGGCAGAATTGCAGCGCCGCTGAAGGTAAGTATTGTAACATACCTACAGTAAGTGGTTCACTGAAGCTGGTGGCAGCTTGAAAGCTGATTCTCTGGGCAGAGGTCTTTCAGGCCAATGCCAAGCCGGCCCTGAGAGAAAATGTGCAATCCATGCACCGCAGCAGTCCTATCCTCCAATGTCAGGATGGAATTAGAACCTGAGGATGAAAACAGAACCCGCATCAGGGGCCTTTGGGCTTACCATAAGACCACCGGTAACCATGGAGGGAGGTGGGTCTGGTTCTTTCCTAACACGGGGTGTGTGGACTAGTTACGAGTTGGTAATAGATTACACTTGTTTTGCACGAATGTCACCGAATAACATCAGATCGATGGATGATGTCAGATCACCCTTGATTAACTCACATTCACATGTGCAGTATAGACTTTTTAGTATGGGAAACTTCATTACTGTCTAACAACGGATTTCCATGGGATACTTTATGGCATGCATCGATCTTAAAGATGCATGCTATTCAGTTCCCATTCACAGGTTTCACCGGAGATATTTGAAATTTAGCTGGATGGGCAACGATAGCAGTTAAAGCATTGCGAAATGGGCTAACTTCAGCTCCCACGTTATTTACCAAATTACCAAGCCAGTGCATGGGCTGCTCAAAGCTCGAAAATACATATTTATGGCCAAAACTAATATTTGAGAAATTGGGGTTTCTCACCCATCCAGCTAAATTTAAGTTGATACCAACTAGAGTTATAGATTGCGTTTTACCTTTAACTCTATTAATTGTCTGTGACTCTGCCCTGGGGCAAGAGATTAGAAATAATGAAAGCTTGTAACAATCTGGTTGTTTATTCATGAAGTGGCCAGTGTAATTGGCAATTTAGTGGCTGTTTTTCAGCTGCATGATTGGGGCCTTTGCATTATCAGAACTTACATCGTGCAAAGGAGCAAGCTCTCAAGTACCATGTAGGTCATTGTTAACAGACCTATGCTATTACCAGCTGTAGCTATAAAGTCACAATGATGAACAAACAGTATTCAGCATTGCTCCAGTACTCTTGGTCATTAAACCTTCAGTTATATTACAAACTGATGCTAGTGCTCAAAGATGGGAAATTACAATCCCATCTCTAGTCACAGAGGCAGATGGGATGTGCATGAGTTACCAATCCCTCAGTTATATGGTATCAACTACCTAAAGTCACTAGGTGCATTCTATGGATTAAAGGCTTATTGTGCGAATATGCATATCTGCATGCTCAACTACAAGTTGACATACTACAGTGGTGGCATATATTAATCACATGGGTGCAATCAAGTCAATATCCTGTGTTAAGTTTACCTAACCTCATTTGGCGCTGGTGTATCATCACGTAAATCAATGACAACACAGAATGGATGTTGAATCACAAAGTATTTAATGACATTGTGGCTCGATGGAACACCAAATATCGATTTGTTTGCATCTAGTCTCAATCACAAGTTACAAAAATATCTGGCATGGCAGCCATTCTCAGGGGCAGTGGCAATGGATGCATTCTCGCTACACTGGGGAGGAATGTTCTTTATGTCTTTCCTCCATTTTGCCTAATCAGTCGGTGTTTGTTTAAAATCCAGCAAGACTCCGCCTCAGGCTTTTGATAGTGCTTGACTGGCCTACACAGCCATGGGTCCACTCATACTGGGAATGATAACAGAGCCTTTTATGGCCGTTCCCAAACGCAGAAATCTGCTGACTCACCCCGTGACTGGGGAGAACCATCCTCTGCATGAGCAAATCAAATTGTTGGTTTACAGACTATGAGAAGACCCTTCCTGCGGTACGGACTGTCAGGTTGTACGGTGGATGTAATCACTGCGGCCTGAAGAGATAGTACCAAGAAACAGTACATCTCCTATATCAAGGAATGGGAAGTGTTCTGTTTAAAGTCCAATATATCGTATGACACGGTACGTATAACAGATGTCTTGGAATTCCTCTCAAAGCTATATTTCACGAGAGATGGAGTTATAGTGCTATAAATTGTGCCCAGAAGTGCCTTGTCGTCATACTTCCTGCTGGAGTCGGGACACCACACTGTCGGGTCTCGAACTCTGATATCCAGATTTATGAAGGGTATCTTCAACTCAAATTCCCCCAGGCCCAGGTACTCGGAGATTGGGATGTTTATGTCCTGCTGATGCTGCGTCGCTGGTGGGCTCCAGCTACATCCCTGTCCTCGGTCAAAATCACTTACAAAGTGGTGATCCTCATGGCGCTGTGTTCAGCGCAATGGGTCCAGTCGTTGCATAAGCTACGACTGGACAGGATGGTTACATCTGCAAATGATATGATACTTTATGTTCGTGACTTTGTCTTGCAGAGTAGACCAGGGGCGTCAGGTCTCAAACTAGTTTTATGGCATACCCCATGGACCTTTGGTTGTGTGTGTGGTCACACATCTACAAGAGTCATTATCTCACCTAGAGCCTTAGAGGCTCTGAATTAGCTATGATTGTTAGTTACAACAACAAAAAAACTAATACATAGGTATCAGTATAGACCATTCCCAGGTGATCAAAACGGGTTTTGGCTTGCGCAGGAGTGAACATTGATGTTTTCAAATCTCACTCATCCAGGCTGCAACAACATCAGCAGCGAGGGTTATGGATGTTTCGCTGGACCACATCCTAGCGGCTGCAGGATGGTCAAACAAGTGAATTTCCAAATGTGTTATAACTAACCCATTGCCAGACCGGGGGTATTTGCCAACTCTATTTTTAGGTTCTGTTTTATAATTCCTCCTGGATGAGTGGGATTACTATGATTATCACTTCGTCATTAAAAAGCATCAGCATGTTTAAAATCTATGCCATGCTTATTAAATTTCACTCATCCCTGGTCAATTGATGCTGTGTGTGACGCATGGACTCGTGTCCACGGCATGAAATCACAGAGCTTTGAAATCTTCGCGTAGTCACTCACGTGACTCCGTAGTAAAATAGTAAGATTAAACGAGACTTACCAGTTTGAAGTTTGATCTTTATTTTATGAGGAGTTACGATGAATGATTACGTGCCCTCCGCTCCCAACCCTCTCTCATAAAGGTCAGCTGGTAGTTCTAATTTCTCGAATCTTACTATATTCAGTTCAACAACTGTTATCTGTGATTTCACACCGCTGCTTTGAAGATTTACGCATATGCGCGCTGGCGGGTTCTTCACGTAATCCCTCATCGTTTAGAGTCCCGGAAGTTACGTACATCGGACATGTCTTCACAAGTGATGGTCTCAGACCAGACCCATCAAAAACTGCAGCTATCAACGAGATGCCGGTTCTACTGACGTTGCGAATCTACAAAGGTTCCTTGGAATGGTCAACTACCTGGGGAAATGTATTCCCATCCTCAGCGACATATCTGCCCCCCTGCGGGAACTGACACACAAAGACACTGCATGGTCCTGGTATCCGCAGCATCAAAGAGCTTTTGACACCCTCAAATTGCAGCTGGCTAACGCACCTACTTGCCTACATTGCTTTGGACTTACCAGTAACGCTCACCTGCGATGTGTCCCAGTATGGACTTGGCGCTGCTTGCCTGCAGACCACTACCGATGGCGACTGCAAGCCTGTTTCTTATGCCTCTTGCACACTAACCAACACTGAACAACGTTACGCCCACATTGAAAAAGAATTGCTCGCAGTAGTTTCCGCCTGCACAAAATTCAAAGACTTTATTTTTGGAAAGTCTGTGACCATAGAAGCAGACCACCAGCCGCAGGTTACTATTCTGAATAAACCTACTCACGCTACTCTGGCCCGCCTGCAATTGGTGGTGATGCAGCTGCAGAGGTTTGATTTCAACATTGTCTATAAAAAGGCAAGGACATGCACATAGCTGACACGCTATCAAGGGCTGAGATGTGTTGAAATTTCGCTCTCGGAAGGTAATAATCCCTGGAATTCCCAGCCCCAGAGAGTAGTGGAAATATATATATCTAAGGTGGAGATATCTGAATCATTAAACAATAGATGGTTACTTCAGGGATTATCATCAGAATTTTACAGTAAGAAAGCTGGCAAGTTTAAACTTCAGTCCAGCAGCAAGAACAACCCTGAACTACATTGTTTGCCACATTAATTCTTCATCTCCTGCTGAGCAAGTCAGGCATTGCCTGTTGGGGCAGAAACTGTTCATGTTTCAGATCAACGAGCTCATCAGAGAGAAGTTCTGATCTGAAACGTTACCTGTTCCCCTCAGGTGTTGCCTCGCCTGCCGCCGCACTGTTACAAGTGAAATATCATGAAGCTCTGTCCTGGGGCCTGAGATGGTCACCATGTGCTGGGCCTGGGGAGAACACACCTGGAAAACTCCAAGGAAGGATATCCCTGGGCAGCACAGTAAAATAAATGGATTGCTGGGGTGAGGCATTGTGTTGAGGAAAGGGTGAGGAAGATTGGCTGATATTTACTGGACCTCAGAACAGAGAGATGTGATCTCACTGAGACACTAAGTTGGGATAGGGGGAGAGCTGTGCGGTACTGGGTGGTCAGTCACCTGGTTTAGCGTTGACATTTTGCAGGAAGTGTCTAAGCATGTAGAAATAATTGAAGTATAAAGAATCAAGGTTAAGCAATTTTGACAATGATCAATTTCTCAATAGGCAATCAAGGAAGAAAAAAAGAAGACATCTGTGCTGTGATCCTCCTGGAGAAGTCTTCAGGTACAGACAAGAAGCCGGTGGAAGTTGCTCACCTGGGAATGTTTGATGATAAAACTGCGGTTGTGAGAATTCTCTGGGAACATCAGCAGAGTTATTTTTATGGATCATGTGGGAAGATTAAGAAGGATCCCAGCAACAACAGAGCGATGGACATAATCAAACAGAGCATCCAGGATGGCAGAGTGAGTACAGGTTTCAAGGCAAAGCTTTGAGCATTTAGTAATGCCAGTGTGTGATGAGCAGCTGGTTACGATACTCTTGTGCCTGCCATCCTTGCAGCAACCGGCGATGGGGTTGTGGGGAGGTGATGGTGAGTTGCTGCAGGAACAGGTCTTGTGACCTTGGACCACCCCACACTGTTGCACTGTGGTCATTCATCTCCCTCCTCCATCTCATTGGTCTCTCTGTAACAGTGAAAGCAGTGACCATGGTCAAACTCCCTGGATCAGTGATGTCCTTTGGAAAGTACGTGTGGTGACCTCTCCTGGTCTGGTCCACAGGTGACTCCAGACCCACAGGGTTCCATTCTTCACCGGAGACAAACCCAGGTTCACCAGATATCACCTTCCCTCAGGAAAACAACATCCACTATGTCAGATTATTTTCCCGTTACCGTGTCCACACATTGGATTCCAGTAATTTCCTGGAAACCGTAGTGATGCAGAGTCGCCAGAGATTCCATGTTTCCACTCCTCTTCTCTAGAATGAATAGTCATGAATGGGTCACAGTCTCAGGATAAGGAGATGGTTGTTTAGCATTGAGACCAGTCCACAATTCATCACTGAAGCTTGCTTTGGACAGGGATCAAGCCCTCTCTGGTTCCTTGAAAACTTTACTCTTCAAATCCAGGCCTTGGATAAGTCGTACAAACCATTTCCCTACTAACTGCCTCTGTCTCAGTCCTTAGGTCTGTGTTCCTCCAAAACCAAGATCAATCTCCAGGACGATCCCTTTTTCCACCCAAGTTGATGGACTTGCACTCTCTCCACAGTTTGTTTACTTTAGACTTTAGAGATACAATGTGGAAACAGGCACTTTGGCCCACCGTGATCGTGCCAACCAACGATCACCCCGGACACTAGCACTATCCTACACACTAGGAACAATTTGCAACTTATAGAAGCCAATTAACCTACAAACCCACACGATCACAGGGAGAAAATACAAACTCCGTACAGCTAGATCCCATAGGCAGGATCGAACCTGGATCTCTGGTGCTGTGAGGCAGAAACTCTACCACTGCGCTGCCCGCTTTGTTCTGGCCGCTTCACTCATTCTTTCCTTGTCTCTTTGTGAAAGAAACATTTTGAAAACGTTCTGTTCTCATTTAATTATTTCTAATTTGCAGCAACCATTGTTTTTACAATTAGGGCAACCATGACCGTGTGCTTTCCCACCAATATCTGCAATGTCAACAACGATGAGCATTCTCACAATTTCTCTGCCATCTTTTGACTAATTCCTCAAGATTACTATGATTTGAGGCAACATTGTAAGTCTCTCATGGCAACATCTTTAACTCTGACAGTGCACTGCCTGGACCCTTTATCCCACAAGGTTTATAATTCCTGAAAGGAAAGTTCATTTGAAACCCTCAGTTATTTCACTGAAACATTTGCTACTGTTTATCTCTTGGCCCTCATTATCTAGTTTCACAATTTGTCCTTGCCAGCATTGCACAGATGCTGAGCAATAAGTCAACAAAAGTTCTGACTTGTCCAGTGAGTCATCAATCCTCCAGGTTTTATGACCCCAATATCAGACTCAACTAAATCACTCTCTAACATGACGTACAATTCCGGCAGCACATGCTGCAGCCTGTGTGTGTGGCGGGGAGGTGATGGTACAAACCGTTGGTCACAAATCATCTGTTGGTCACGCTGCACATCTACCTGTTTGTTCAGTGACAGTCCCATATCCGGCATTGGACAAGTTGTGTCTATCTGCATTGGACATTGTTCCACGGACAGTGTTTACAGCAGGGAATCGGGACACTTGTCCTGACTGGTTAATGCTGGTATTTCTGTTCACCACCAGCTTCCTCTCATCCCTCTCCCTCACACCACTCAGTGTGTCCTTCCAATCCTCTCCCATTGATTGATTATCCAGTTTCCCTTTCTTCAACCTGTCCCTGTGGGAGGGAGTTTCACCTTCCTGCCTCTCTCTGGGGTGAAGTTTCCCCTGAATTGTGTTTGATTTCTCAGTGACAGGTCTGTATCAGTGACCCTGCATCCAGTTCCAGCCTCTAGTGGAAGCATCTTCCCCCATCAAACCCTTTCGTAACATTGAGAACGTCCACCAGATCAACTCTTGTCCTTCTCATTCCCAGCCTAGTCAGTGTATCTGGATGCCTGAGGACATCGGGAGCCATGGTCTCCGGGGAGCGAGTGGCCATTCCAGACACTTCAAGCTGCTGAGGAGTGTTTCTCCTGATACCAGTGCTCCATCATCTGGCAAGAGGGCCTGAAAACATCGGACTGGCTGCGGAGGCCACAAATAGGCCCTGACCTCGGGTGATCACAGAGGAAGAGGACTGAAGAGGACTGTGCCTTTCCCCACAGAGGAAATTTTTTATTCTGCTGCGGGGGGACGTTCATGTTAAATTCAATAATGTGTTGTGTCATTTTTCTTTTAAAAAAAATTCTATGGATGTACGGCAACCTAATTCTTTCTTCTATGTAAAGCACTTTGGTTTCAACGCGAGTTGATTTAAACATGCTATATCAATAAAATTTACTTACTTACTTACTTACACTCCTTGTAAATCTGTAATGACCCTTCTTCTGCACCACGGTGACCAGAAACATGTGCTGTGTCCCAAGTGTGTTCTGACCAGGGCTGCTGACTACATGTGCGGATGTGGCGTCGAAGGTCGAGAAGCCGAAGCAAAGAAGTGGAAGCCAAATAACCGAATGGAAACAAAGCCGAAACGCCAAATAACCAAAAGCGTACGTAGCTGAAACGCCAACTAACCAAAAGAGTGAGGCACCTAAAAACAAACTAACCGAAAGGGCGGAACGCCTAAAAGCCAACTAACGGAAATGCTGCATCGCCTAAAAGCAAACTCATCGAATGGCCTCTCTGCCAAAACGCCACTTACCCGAAAGGCTGCGTCGCCTAGAAGCCAACGAATTGAATGCCGCTCAACAGAAAAGTCAAATAACGGAAATAACGTTGCCGGGGGGCGGGACTTATCAGCGATTGGTCTAGCCCCCGTGTCCATCACATCACTGGCCGGTGGAGACAGGAGGGTGGGGGTCATTTTCCCACACAAGCCATAGGTGACTGGGCAATCTGAACCCAAGCACCAAGTTGTAAGCGGCCGAAGGTGCGCATCCCTCTGGACAGCCCCCACTCTTCCATGGCCACGGCCGCCCTTCGCCTTGTCTCCCCCGTGCGGCCACACTGGGACGGGCTGTGGGTCGGGTGGAGCAGAGGTGTGGGACAGGCTGGTCCCTCTGCCCACCCAGAGTCACTAACCATGATGCTCCACCATCGGACCCCAACCCCCACACCGGGTGATTCACCCCCACCCCGGCCGCGGGGACAGATGGCTCGGTGCATAGTAAATCGGTTTTAAAACATGGGGGGACACACACATTTCCTGGCGGGCCGATGACAAGTGTGTATGACAACGAACAATTTTATCATCTCCCACTCCCCGCCCCCCTTGACAACAAGAAGCACGTTTTATTTATTACCATCTTGTTGCCTGTGGAACGCACAAAAGCTCCCATGCACAAAACACCAGATAATCTGTAAACTGTTTTAACTGAAGATGGACACAAAAAGCTGGAGTAACTCAGCTTAATTAACTAGGTTCCCAAATGTTAGAACTATTTATACATGTAACATTTTTGTTTTTAAATCAATGTAACTCTTTTTTGATTTTTAATGCCGAGTTAAAACCCCGTTCTGTGGGAAGGGCTTGCGGCAGCTGGATTGAAGGAACAGCACCTACCAACAATGAAGACACTATGAAACCAGCTGCCCACAGCCCACAGGAAGGGGTTTTAACTCGGCATTAAAAATCAAAAAGAGTAACATTGATTTAAAAACAAAAATGTTACATGTATAAATAGATTCAAGATTCAAGATTCAATTTTTAATTGTCATTGTGCAGTGTACAGTACAGAGACAACAGAATGCAGTTAGCATCTCACCCAGAAGAGCGAACATAGAATAATGAACAGTAAAATATATATATGTACAAACAGTAGCAGTAGTGCAATTTTACTGGTGGGTGGGGGGGAGGTGACTGGTAATCACCAAGGTGCAGTTAAGTAGTGTAACAGCCGCCGGGAAGAAGCTGTTCCTGAACCTGCTGGTCCGGCAATGGAGAAACCTGTAGTGCCTCCCGGATGGGAGGAGGGTAAACAGTCTGTGGCTGGGGTGAGAGCAGTCCTTGACGATGCTGCGCGCCCTTCGCAGTCATCGCTTGCTTTGGACAGACCCAATGGACGGGAGTGAGGAACCGGTGATGCGTTGGGCAGTTTTCACCACCCTCTGCAGTGCTTTCCGGTCGGAGACAGAGCAGTTGCCATACCATACTGTGATACAGTTGGTAAGGATGCTCTCGATGGTGCAGCGGTAGAAGTTCACCAGAATCTGAGGAGACAGATGGACCTTCTTTAGTCTCCTCAGGAAGAAGAGACGCTGGTGAGCCTTCTTGACCAGTGTTGAGGTATTGTGGGTCCAAGAGAGGTCGTCAGAGATGTTGACCCCCAGAAACCTGAAGCTGGAAACACGTTCCACCTCCATCCCGTTAATATGGATGGGGGTGTGCGTGCAGCCCCTAGACCTCCTGTAGTCCACAATGAGCTCCTTGGTCTTCTTGGAGTTAAGGGCCAGGTTGTTGTCAGCGCACCATGCTGCTAGGAGCTGAACCTCCTCCCTATAGGCCGACTCATCGTTGTCGCTGATGAGGCCAATCACCGTTGTATCATCTGCATATTGATAATGGTGTTAGTACCATGTACAGGTGTGCAGTCATAGGTGAAGAGGGAGTAGAGGAGGGGGCTCAGTACACAGCCCTGTGGAACGTTCAGGGTGAGGGCTGAAGAGGTGTGGTTGTCCAACCTAACAGACTGGGGTCTGTTAGTTAGAAAGTCCAGTATCCAGTTGCAGAGGGAGGGGTCGATGCCCAGGTCGCTGAGTTTGGTGATCAGTTTTGAGGGGATAATGGTGTTAAATGCTGAGCTATAGTCGATGAACAGCATTCTCACTTAGGGGTCTCTGTTGTCGAGGTGGGAGAGGGTGGAGTGAAGTGCCGTTGAGATGGCATCCTCCATACTCCTGTTCTTGCAGTAGGCGAACTGATAGGGGTCCAGTGTGGGAGGTAGGCAGCCTTTGAGGTGTGCCAGGACCAGCCTCTCGAAGCACTTGGTGATGATGGGAGTAAGTGCAACTGGGTGGAAGTCGTTGAGGCTCGCCGCAGTGGAGTGTTTTGGCACCGGCACGATGGAGGTGGTTTTAAGGCATGTGGGGACAACTGCTTGGGCAAGTGACAGGTTGAAGATGTCAGTCCAGACATCTGTCAGTTGCGCAGCACAGGCCCTGAGGACGTGCCCGGGGATGCTGTCAGGCCCAGCAGCCTAACGTGCATTAGTCCTACTCAGTGCCACATACACGTCGTAGGGGGTGAATGTGAGGGGCTGGTGATCAGCAGGGAGCACAGCCTTGATGGCCATCTCTTGATTGTCCCTGTCAAAGTGGCCATAAAAGTGGTTAAGCTCCTCAAGGATGGAGGCGTCGCTGGGTGTGGGGGTTGTGTTGGTGGATCTATAGTCCGTGATGGCCTGGATGCCTTGCCACATGCGTCGGGGGTCGGAGTTATTATTGAAGTGCTCCTCAATCTTAAGCTTGTCGCTATACTTGGCCTTCTTATTTTTTTTTAATTTAATTTTATTAGAAGTAAGTACAGGAATATGGCACCAAGGTGCCTAATATATATTGACATATTACATTTTATGTACAGCTTCTTATTTTTTTAAATAATGAAAAAGAAAAAGAGAGAGTAGATAATAAAAGATAGAAAAACGTGTGATATATAGTGTGTGAAAAGAAAAAAAGGGTGAAAGGAGAAAAATGAAGAAAAGAAGAGAGAAAGAGAAAGAGTAGAAAGTAAGAGATTAAGGAGATCGTTATCTATATTCTTGACCATCCCTCACCCAGTCCTGAAACAGTTAGCTTCTACGATTCTGTTGCACCATATGCTTCCAACAAATCGACAAATGGAGACCAACTCGTTAAGAATTGATCTGATTTATCTATTAGGAGGAATCGCATTTCCTCAAGACGTGCGGTGTCCAACATGTTTGAAATCCAAATTTTAAGCGTTGGTATAGGTGTATTTTTCCAAAATGTAAGTATAATTTTTTTTGCCGTTATTAACCCATAATTTAAAAATAAATTTTCAGATGAGTTCAATTTATTCCTATCTTCCATTACTCCAAATATAATAATTTCAGTATTAGGTTCTATTTTTATCTTGAATAGTTTTGTAAATATTTCAAAAATATCACTCCAGAATTTATAAAGTTTTATGCAGGAAACAAAAGAGTGTGTTATAGTTGCATTTTGGGATAGATATTTATCACAAATGGGGGAAGTATTTGGATAGAATTTATTCAATCTAGTTTTTGAATAATATAATCTATGTAAAATTTTTAATTGAATTAAATGATGGCTTACATTAATCGAACATTTGTGTATATATATCAAATGCTTTTCCCATGTTTCCTTCATGATTTTTATCATTAATTCTCGTTCCCACTCTTCTCTAACTGCCTCTGTCGATGGTAGGTCTATATATAAAATACTATTATATGAATATGATATTAATTTCTGTGAGTCAGCCTTAATATTCATTGCTTCTTCCAATGGATCTAAAGTTAAGTTTTGATATATTTTTATGTATTTCTTCATGAAGTCGAAGATCTGAAGATATTTAAAATATTGGTTATTTTTCAGTTTAAATTTTAATTGTAATTGTTGGAATGATAACAGATTTCCCATTTCATACATATCACCGATCCTTTTAATTCCCATTCTTTCCCATTGATTATATGTTTTTATCAAAAAGAGATGGTTTAAATGAAAGATTATTCACTATTGGCATTAACAATGATAGGTTTTTTAATTTTAAAGATAATTTTATTTGTTTCCAAATTCTTATTGTATCGTGTATAATTGGGTTATTCTTATATATTGTGTTGTTCAGTTTTATCGGGGAGAAGAGGATCACTCCTATGTTGCAAGGAGAACAATCCTCTTTCTCCATTCTTATCCATTTTGGCTGTTGGGTAGAACTGTCCAACCAGTAAATTATATTCTTAATATGCACTGCCCAATAATAATACAAAAAGTTCAGAAGTGAGAGTCCCCCAACATCTTTTGGTTTACACAAGTGTTTTCTTTGAATTCTGTGTGATCTATAGTCCCAAATAAAATTGGTAATATTAGAGTCTAGTTTTAAAAAAACGTTTTTTGGTATATATAATGGTATAAATTGAAATAGGTATAATATTTGTGGTAAAAAGATCATTTTTATAGCGTTTATTCTGCCTATTAATGATAACGGAAGTGTTTTCCAGAATTTAATCAACGCGGTGAGTTTATTTAATAAAGGCATAAAATTAGCGTTAAATAATGCTTTGAATTTTCTAGTAATTTGAATACCCAAATACTTAAATTTTTCTGTTGCAATTTTAAAGGGGAATTTTAATAGGTGTGTAGATTCTTGAGGTTTTAACATCATGATTTCACTTTTATTCCAATTTATTCTATATCCAGAAAAAGAACCGAATTCCTCTATTAAATTTAATAAGTTTGGTATGCACGTTTGTGAATTTGTAATATATAAAAGTATATCGTCTGCATATAATAAAATTTTATTATTTGAATCTCTAGTATTATATCCCTGAATATTCGGATGATTTCTTATACTTTCAGCCAGGGGCTCTATCATAAGGGCAAATAGCAGAGGTGATAAAGCACATCCCTGCCTATTGAAATTGAAATTTTGGAGATAACATATTATTGGTTAATATTCTTGCTGTCGGTTTATCATATATTAATTTTACCCATGCAATAAAATTCTCTCCCATATTAAATTTTTGCAGTACTTTATATAAATACTGCCACTCTACCTGATCAAATACTTTCTCTGCATCCAGAGAAACAATTGATATATCTTCTTCCTCCGTTTTATGTGAGTACATTATATTAAACAGGCATCTCAAATTATTAAATGAATGTCTTTTGGGTATAAATCCCGTTTGATTTGGATTGATCAATTTACTAATGTATTTACTCAATCTTCTTGCTAAGGTCTTTGCTAAAATTTTCTGATCTGTATTTAAAAGTGATATAGCTCTATATTAGCCCGGTTCATCTAAATCTTTATCTTTTTTTGGTATAAGCGTAATAGTTGATTCAGCTAATGTTTCTGGTAGTTTATTTTCTTTAAAGGCATGAGTATATAAATTAAGTAAGCGTGGAGCCGTTATCTCGTGAAATCTTTTATAAAATTCATTACTAAAACCATCTGGTCCAGGCGTCTGACCATTTTTCAACGATTTTATTGTTTCACCTATTTCTTCAAGTGTAATCTGAGCTCCTAATTCCTCTTGTTCCGAAAGGTCAAGTTTTGGAAGATTACAGTTATCTAAAAAATTTATAATTTTACTATCTTCTATTTTAGTTTTAGATGTATATAAATTTTGATAAAATTGAGCAAATCTATTGTTAATATCCTTAGGTAATGTTAGTAATTCACCTTTCTCTGATTTAATTTTAGTGATAGTATTTTCCTTTTCTTGTTTTTTTTGCTTGGCCTTCTTGATGCCCCTCTTCAGGTTAGCCCTGAATGAACTGTGGGCTCGAGCATCGCCTGACCTGAAAGCGGTGTCCCGTGATTTTTGCAGTAGCCTGACCTCGCTGTTCATCCATGGCTTCTGATTCGGGAATGTGGTAATCCGTTTGAGGGAGGTGACACTATTGATGGTGGAGTTGATAAAGTCCAAAACAGAGGATGTATAAGAGTCAATGTCCGTGTGGGAGTCAAGGGTGGCCTGAGCTGCAAACGCATTCCAATCAGTGTTACCAAAACGCTGCTGAAGTGTGGAGTCCGCCTCCTCTGACCAAACTTTAACTGTCCTCACTGTGGGTTTAACACGTCTGATGAGTGGGGAGTACTTTGGGTGCAGGAACAATGAGAGGTGATCAGACTGTCCAAGGTGGGGGAGGGGGACGGCTTTGTAAGCTTCAGCCATATTTGTGTAAACTTTGTCCAGTATCTTGTCTTCTCTAGTGGCGAAGGAGACATGTTGGAGGAATTTGGGGAGTACAGACTTCAGGTTGGAGTGATTGAAGTCACCCGCAACAATGAAGGCTGCCTCGGGGTTGTGAGTCTGTTGTTTGCTAATGGCAGTATGCAGATCTTTCATTGCAAGCTTAGCATTAGCATCAGGAGGAATATAGGCTGCAGTCACAACAGTGGAGGTAACCTCTCTGGGTAGATAGAACGGTCTGCATTTAACCATGCGGAACTCTAGGTTAACTGAGCAGTGATTCTCGATGATGGTGGTGTCCGTGCACCATGCTTTATTTACATAAATGCATGGACCCCCACCTCTGGTCTTACAGGAGTCTGTTGTTCTGTCCGCTCGAAGTATATGACGCCCCGTTAGCTCGATGGCGCTGTCAGGAACGTCGGTGTTGAGCCACGTTTCAGTGAAGATCAAGATGCTGCCGTCTTTGATCCAGTTGTGGGAGGTAATCCGTAGCCAGAGTTCGTCCAGTTTGTTTGCCAGTGAGCGTACGTTGGCGAGGAAAAGGCTAGGAATCGATAGCCTGTGTGGGGCTCGTTCTAACCTAGCCTTTAACCCCCCTCAGCATCCTCGGCGGTGCTTGCGTTTGCGTCGCCGTCTGTGGGTGCTTCCGGTTGGCCGAGCTGACTTGGTACGCTCCGCGGGTCCGCCGCCTCGCAGCTCCGCAGATCCGTCGCCCCACAGCTCCGCTGTGCTGGCTAGTTCGGGAGGGAGACAGAGTTTGACCAAAACTTTGTTGTACCCGCAGGATCCGAAGTTCAGAAGTTCCTGTCGGCTGTATGATAGGAGTGCAAGACTGCTCCGTGTGAGCAGACTTGAAACAAGTAACCATTGATTTAACAGTTGAATTAATTATTGATAGTTGCATCAAACTACCTTGGAATCATTAAATTTAATTTAGTTCTTACATTCGGGAACCTAGTTAATTAAGTGGTTGGATTATTTCCCTATCCTAACTATGCCTTTGCTTTAGCCAATGGTCACATACATTCCATCCCTCCCTCGCAAAGATGTGAGATTTCATTAAGAGCCCACTTGGTTGAATAGATGCAAGTGGCATGTAAAGTGTCTCTTCCATGCGCGCAATACATGAAGCCGATGAAATGAGACAATGGTCTCGACCCGAAACGTCACCCATTCCTTCTCTCCAGAGATGCTGCCTGTTCCGCTGAGTTACTCCAGCTTTTTGTGTTCATCTTCGGTTAAAACAGTTTACAGATTATCTGGCGTTTTGTCCATGGGAGCTTGTGCGCGTTCCGCAGGCAACCAGAAGGTAATAAATAAAACGTGCTTCTTTTTGTCAAGGGGAGCAGGGAGTGGGAGGAGATAAACTTGTTCATTGTCATGCACACTTGTCATCGGCCCGCCAGGGAATGTGTGTGTCCCCCCATATTTTAAAAGCGATTTACTATGCCCCTGAGACGTCAGTCCCCGCGGCCGGGGTGGGGGTGTCAGGATCCGGTGGTCGGAGGGGGGTGCATCGCGGTCAGTGACTCTGGGTGGGCGGAGGGACCAGCCTGTCCCACACTTCCGCCCCACCCGACCCACAGGCGTCACAGTGCGGCCGCACGGGGGAGACGAGGCGGAGAATGGCCGTGGCCGTGGGAGAGTGGGGGCTGTCCCAAGGGATGTGCACCTTCGGCCACTTACAACTTGGTGCTTGGGTTCAGACTGCCCCAGTTACCTATGGCTTGTGTGGGAAAATGACACCCACCCTCCCGTCTCCACCGGCCAGTGATGTGATGGACGCGGGGATCTGGACCAATCGCTGACAAGTCCTGCCCACCGTCAACATCATGTCTGTTATTTAACTTTTCTGCTGAGCGGCATTCAGTTTGTTGGCTTGTAGGCGACGCAGCCTTTCGGGTAGGTGGCGTTTCAGCAGAGCGGCCATTCGGTGACTTTGCTTTTAGGCGCTGCAGCCTTTCGGTTAGTTGGCTTTTAGGCATCCTGCCCTTTCGGTTAGTTGGCATTTTGGCTTAATACGCTTTCGGTTATTTGGCGTTTTGGATTTGTTTCCATTCGGTTATTTGGCTTCCACTTCTTTGCTTCGGCTTCTTGTCCTTCGATGCCACGTCTGGGCACCGCTGACAATGTTAACATAACTCCTGCACTTTCCACTCTGTCCCACTGGACAGGAGCCCAGGGTTGCGTTTACATCAGTGTGACCTTATTAATGTCCATGGGTGCCGGTGTGACTGAGCACAGGGGATGTGATGGGAGGGCTCGGAGTGGGAACGTGTGCATCATCTCCGTGTTCTCATACAACACTGCAGTGATCCTGCACTGTGCTCTCCCTCCTGCAAGGGGGAATGTCGACGTGAGTACAGCTGATGGAGCTAATCTGTGTTTCCTGTTCCAGACAGTCCTGCGGGAGGAGACGTCTGATAACCTGATCCACCACCGTGTGGGGAATCTGCTGCCCAGACCCAGGCACAATGCTGCTGCTCGCTTCCCACTTCAGCCCACACCTGCTCCAGACCAATAAATGAGGAGATTAATTCTTTACATAAAGTTGTTTGTAACCATTGATTTAACAGTTGAATTAATTATTGATAGTTGCATCAAACTACTTTGGAATCATTAAATTTAGTTTAGTTTATTATTGTCATGTGCACCGAGATACAGTTAAAAGCATTTTTGTTGTCGGTTATATAGTCAAAGAAAAGATTATACGGGATTTAAATCATAGTACACATTGTGATGCAACTTGGCAGTTTTGTAATGCGATAGCTTCTAAATCAAGAACAAGTTTTACAATAAATATGTTTCCTAATGGTTCAGAATGTTGCTTCCCGTTATGTAGTTTACAACCATTTATTTTACAGCTGAACCTGGACTCTGGAAACAGGCTGTACTTCAAGCTGTATTTGGGTCCATCAGGAATTTGGGGTTAATCATTATTGAACTCAAAGTACCTTGCCTTCCCCACCCACAGCTTTTGTATTCCATACAGATCGATTTTCAGAATGCCTAGATAAGGTACTGCACGTAAGACTGCTAAAGAAGGTGAGGGCCCATGGTATCAAGGGCAGATACTAGCATGTATAGCAGATTGGCTGGATGGCAGAAGGCAGAGCGTGACAATAAAGGGGACTTTTTCAGGTTGGCTGCCAGTGACTAGCAGAGTTCCACAGGGGTCAGTGCTGGGGCCGCTACTCGTCGTGTTGTATATCAATGATTTGGATGAGGGGATTCTGGCCACGTTTACAGATGATACCAAGACAGGTGGAGGGGCAGGTAATGTAGGGAAAGCAGGGACTTTGCAGAAGACTTGAACAGGTTGCAAGAGTGGGCAGAGATGTGGCAGATGGAATAAAGTGTAGCAAAGTATGGAGTCATGCATTTTGGTAGTAGGAATAAAGGCGTAGGCTATTTTCTAAATTAGGATAGAATTCAGAAATTGGAGCTGCAGAGAGATTTTGTAGCGCTGGTGCAGGATCCCTTAAAAATCAATTTACAAGTTGAATTGATAGCAAGGAAGGCATATGCAATGCGAGCATTTTTGTCAATAGACAATAGACAATAGGTGCAGGAGTAGGCCATTCGGCCCTTTGAGCCAGCACAGCCATTCAATGTGATCATGGCTGATTATCCCCAATCAGTACCCCGTTCCTGCCTTCTCCCCATATCCCCTGACCGCTATTTTTAAGAGCCCTATCTAGCTCTCTCTTGAAAGCATCCAGAGAACCTGCCTCCACCGCCCACTGAGGCAGAGAATTCCACAGACTCACCACTCTCTGTGAGAAAAAGTGTTTCCTCGTCTCTGTTCTAAATGGCTTACTCCTTATTCTTAAACTGTGGCCCCTGGTTCTGGACTCCCCCAACATCGGGAACATGTTTCCTGCCCCGAGCGTGTCCAAACCCTTAACAATCTTATATGTTTCAATGAGATACCCTCTCATCCTTCTAAACTCCAGAGTGTATAAGCCCAGCTGCTCCATTCTCTCAGCATATGACAGTCCCGCCATCCCTGGAATTAACCTTGTAAACCTACGCAGCACTCCCTCAATAGCAAGAAAGTCCTTCCTCAAATTAGGGGACCAAAACTGCACACAATACTCCAGGTGTGGTCTCACTAGGCTCTGTACAACTGCAGAAGGACCTCTTTGCTCCTATATTTGATTCCTCTTGTTATAAAGGCCAACATGCCATTCGCTTTCTTCACTGCCTGCTGTACCTGCATACTTACTTTCATAGACTGATGTACATGAGCCCCAGATCCCGTTGTACTTCCCCTTTTCCCAAACTGACACCATTACATAGTAATCTACCTCCCTTTTTTCCTGCCACGCATCTGCCCACTCCCCCAACCTGTCCAAGTCTCCCTGCATTCTCATAGCATCCTCCTCACAGTTCACACTGCCACCCAGCTTTGTGTCATCTGCAAATTTGCTACTTTGAATCCCTTCATCCAGATCAATGTTAAAGGCCTGTCCCACGGGCAGGCGGTTACTAGCGGTTACTGGTGGTGTAGCAGGTTGGGACCACTCGTGGACCGCCAGAGACCGCGCATGGCCCGCTGGGGTCAGTCCCACGCACACCGCCGGGACCGTATGAACTTTGTCCCGACACCGCGCGGTGCTCACAAAAACCGACACTGTTCAAAAATCTCGGCCTACCGCACAGCCGCAGCCGCCTCTTCGCCACGAGCACCGCCTGTATGCCGCGAGCCGTCTCGACGTCATCGCGTAGAGCATTGCATTGCGCGATGACGTCATCACCCGACGCCGCGCGAGGTCCATTCCAGTCGGCCCGTGGGACAGGCCGTGCGGTGACCATCCGGCATACGCGCGGCAACAGCTTCCGGTAAGGTTGAACTTACCGCATGCTCATGGGACGCTTCACCGCCAGTAACCGCCTGCCCGTGGGACAGAGCCATTACTTTGAATCCCTTCTTCCAAATCATTGATGTATATTATAAATAGCTGCGGTCCCAGCACCGAGCCTTGCGGTATCCCACAAGTCACTGGCTGCTATTCTGAAAGGGACCCGTTAATCCCTACTCTTTGTTTCCTGTATGCCAACCACTTCTATAGCCATGTCAGCATTCTACCCCCAATACCATGTGCCCTAATTTTGCCCACTAATCTCCTATGTGGGACCTTATCAAATGCTTTCTGAAAGTCCAGGTACACTACATCCACTGACTCTCCCTTGTCCATTTCCTTAGTTACATCTTCAAAAAAATTCCAGAAGATTAGTCAAGCATGATTTCCCCTTCGTAAATCCATGCTGACTCAGACCGATCCTGTTACTGCTATCCAAATGTTCGGCTATCTCATCTTTTATAATTGACTCCAGCATCTTCCCCACCACCGATGTCAGGCTAACTGGTCTATAATTCCCTGTTTTCTCTCTCCCGCATTTCTTAAAAAGTGGGATAACATTTGCTACCCTCCAATCCACAGGAACTGATCCTGAGTCTATAGAACATTGGAAAATTATCACCAATGCATCCACGATTTCAAGAGCCATTTCCTTAAGTACCCTGGGATACAAACCATCAGGCCCTGGGAATTTATCAGCCTTCAGTCCCATCAGTCTATCCAACACCATTTCCTGCCTAATGTGGATTTCCTTCAGTTCCTCCATCACCTCAGATCCTCTGGCCACTACTATATCAGGATAATTGTTTGTGTCCTCCTTAGTGAAGACAGATCCAAAGTACCTGTTCAACTCATCTGCCATTTCCTTGTTCCCCATAATAACTTCACCTTTTTCGGTCTTCAAGGGTCCAACTTTGGTCTTAACTAATTTTTTCCTCTTCACATACCTAAAGAAGCTTTTACTATCCTGCTTTATATTCTTTTTCGAGAGGACTGTTTTACACCATCCCACCCTTCTCCTTCCTCAACCCTCCTAACCTTCCAGTGTAGTCCCTGGTGGACTCTACGGAAGTGATATCTACAAGTTACAAGGTAGTACAATACAAAAACAGGGATGTAATGCTGAGGTTTATTAGATGCTGGTCAGACCACATCAGGAGTATTGTGAGCAATTTTGGACTCCATATCTGAGGAAGGATATGCTGGCGCTGGAGAGGGTCCTGAGGAGGTTTACAACAATGATCCTGGGAATGAGTGGGTTAACGTATGATGAATGTTTGACGGCATTGGGTCTATACTCGCTGGGGTTTAGAAGGATGAGTGGGTGCCTCATTGAAACTTACCGAAAAGGTTCTGACTGTCTGCTCTATCTGTGCCTCTCATAATTTAAGATACCTCAACCACCAGCATTCCAGAGAATACAACCCAAGTCTGATAAATATCTACTTGCAGCTATTAACCTCTAATCCAGGCAGCATCCTCTCCATTCTTCTTGTATTGGGGTGACCAGAGCTGCATGCAGTATTCCAACTGTAACCAGAGGGATGGTGAGTAGAAGGCGAAGGGGTCACAGTAATGGTGTACCTGAAATAGGGAGAGTTGGTAATGTGCGAATAGACGAGTGTGATGGGGGCAAGAGAGGTGGAAAGAAAGGTATGCACGGGAACCGCTGGTGGATGCATTAAAAGGAAAGTAGATGTTATTGGAGTGGTCTTGTAGGGTGATGCAATATAGAGGTGAAGTGTCTTGTCTAGGGTAAGTGCCAGGCTTTGGCTTGAGAGGCTGTGTGGAGGGTAAGTGCCAGGTTTTGTGGAGGGTAACTGCGAGGCTTTGGCTCAACAGGCATTGGTGTAGAAGGTGAAGGTGAGATAAGGTACAGTCTTTGTTTTACTTTCATTCATAAATCCTCCTTAGTGCAGTCGAGCTGGTAGCTAGATCGTGTACTCCCACTGCAGGATTTGGGAAGTCAGGAAGACTTCCAGTCTCTGAGTACTACACCGTGGGAGATTCGTTCAGCTACAGCTCCTTACAGACCGTGTTGTGGAATTGAAGCAGTAGCTGAATGTCAGCAAGACAAAGGAAGTGAAGCAGTTCACATACCCAAATAACAGCTCCAAAGAAGAGATGGTTGAAAGCTTCAAGTTCTTAGGAGTAGATATCACCAGCAACTTGACCTGGACCAGCCATATCAAAAAATGGTCAAGAAAGCACACCAGTGCCTCTACTTCCTTAGAAGGCTTAGCAATTTCAGCATGTCCTCTGCAACTCACCGTCTTATAGATGCGCCGTTGAAAGCATTTTATTGGGATGCATCACTGTATGGTGTGGGAACAGCTCCATCCATGACCGCAAGAAATTGCAGACAATTGCGGACACAGCCCAGAGCATCACATAAACCAACCTCCCTTCCATTGACTCCATCTACACTGCAACGCCAGCAGCATAATCAAGGATGAGTCTCACCCCGGTCACTACCTCTTCTCCCCTCTCCCATCAGGCACGAAGTACAGAAGTGTGAAAATGCACACCTCCAGATTCAGGGACAGTTTCTCCCCAGCAGTTATCAGGCAATTGAACCAACCTATTACCAACTATAAAGTGGTCCTGACCTCCACCTTACCCACAGTATTCTCTCAGACCAACTTTAATCACTTTACTTGACTTTATCTTCTATTAAATATCATTCCCTTTATTTTATATCTGTGTATGACCTGATTATGATCATGTGTTGGATTTTCCTGCCTGGATAGCACGCAACAACAAAGCTTTTCACTGTACCTCGGGAAACGTGACAATAATAAACTGAACTAAACCTCAGGATCATCGGGGAGTGAGGATTTCATGGACAGAAGTTACGGTGATGTATTCACATCTAGGGTATGGGCAGAAAGTAGATGGGTGTCACCAGGAAAGGGAGTAGACAGAGAGTGAAGGGATGCCAAGGAGCCATTCCATTTAACAACTGATATGCCCCTTTGGATACGGTTGGGAATGATGAGTGGTCAGCGGAGAGCAGCAGCAGTGGTCAGGTTGTGGTGACGGGCCTTCCTCTGAGGCACAGTGAGGAAGAGTGAAGACAGGTGGACAGACAGGAGATTCTGTGGAAGTAAATGAGACTCCAGGGTGGTGTGTTGCCTCCCTGTTTCCAGGGTTCAGGATGTCAGGGCTGCAGAACATTCTCAAGGGCGATGGGGAGTGGACGGAAGTTGTTCAAATGAGATGAGTAGGAAAAGGTTTGAGATCCTGCAGAGAATGTACAGGGAGCTTGGCAAAGATGAAGAAGCAGGAACTCCACAGTAGTAATCCGATTGTTCCCAGACCCACGTGCTAGTGAGGCTAAGAGCAGAATGACAGGACAGCTCCATGTATGGCTGGGGAGTTGGTGCAGGGAGCAGGGACTCAGATGTTTTGATCATTGGGTTCTCTCCTGGGGCAGAGGTGATCTGTACAAGAGGGATGGGTTGTACCTGAACTGGATAGGAACCACTATGTTGTGGGCAGCTTTGCGAGTATGACACAGGCTTAAACTAAATTAACAGGAGGAGTGGGTCCACTGTAGAAGTGAGGCAGATGAGAGGCTGCAGAAGTCAGTACAGAAAGTGATGAAAGCAAGTTCAGTAGACAGGAGAGGCAGGAGCACAGCAGGGAGCGTAGAGGGACTGTTGTATTAAAATTGCATTTACTTCTATGTGAGAGGCTGTGGAAAGAAAACATTAAAATCCTTTTTTACTTAATATTGATTGGAATTGAACAAGGTAATGAAAGGGTGTGCGGATGTGGCAATTGGCATCTCTCATTGACCAGGTGCAGAAGACGTTCATGAGAATGAGTAAAATAAGCTTTAGACGCATTGCCTCTTGTTTGGGAATGGTGAATGTAAACATAACAAAGATACGATATAGATAAGGAAGCTTATTTTCATCTGTAGGAAGTTTCAGTTGACCAGACGCGCCCCCTACCACTAGTAGCACAGAAATGTGGCAGTAAATGGGGGATTTATGATTGACTCAGAGAGGGGATGGTGGCGTGGTCCGCCTAAAAGGTGAGATACAAGAATGTCAAGACGCCCTTGTATTATATTTGACTTGTGTAATGGCAATTTCTTATCTTTCCAAAGTCCAACTTTAAATTGCTGTTACTACACTGGCGGGAAGGAGTAGAATTTACGCAATCGACAATAAAAACAAATCTTCCAGTCGTTATTTCCAGTTTCATTTATTTTAATTGAAGTTGTTGTAAATTCAAAGAAGTGTCTTATACAAATTGTAACTTTCCGTTCTTACTATCTGAACTGATAAAAATCATGTCTTCTCTTCCCGTGCCTGCTCCCGTCTGATCTGACCACTCCCTGTTGTTTTGCTCAGTTCAATGTAAGTCACGCCCATCTACATATCAAAATGCCACCCTCAAGCATACAAAACAATACAGCTGGAAATATCTAGACAAAATAATAAAATATGCTAACAGTAACTAGCTTGGGCATGAATGGCTCCTACAACTTGTATTAACCATCAGTGTTGAATAAGTTTGACATAAACAAAATGTATGTTAAGGGCCTGTCCCACTTACGTGACCTTTACAGGCAACTGCCGACACCCGTGATAGGTCGCCAAAATGTTCAACATGTTGAAAATTCAGCGGTGACGAGAAAGACGCTATGACTCTTTGGAGACCTCTCACGACCATAGGAGACCTCTCACGACCATACAGGCGACCCCCGGCGACATGTCGCTTGTGACCTCTCACGACCATAGGAGACCTCTCATGACCTCTCACGACCATAGGAGAACTCTCACGACCTCTCACGACCTATCACGGGTGCTGGCAGTCGCCTGTAAAAGGCCTGTCCCACTGCGGGGACCTAATTTGCGAGTTTAGAAGAGTTTGTGCTCGACTCAAACTCGAAGCATGGTCGACATGTGGTCCTAGCAGGTCTATGTAAAGGGGCTGTCACACTGCGGCGACCTAATTGGCGAATTTAGAAGAGTTTAGGAGAGTTTGAAAAAATTTCATGTTGAAGACCTCCTTCGACCTCCTTCAACTATGTTGAAGACTAGCTTCGACTAGCTTCGGGAAAATTGGACACTGAATAGTGGAAAGTGAAGATGACCTCCTTCGATCTCCTTCGACCACCCTTCGACCTCCCTTCGACCTCCCTTCGACTTTGTTGAAGACTATCTACAACTACCTTCGACAACCTTCGATTACCTTCGACTACCCTTGATTACCTACGAATAACGTGCCGACCTACTATGACCTACTTCGACTAAACCTACGAGTAAAAAAAGTATCGATTTTTTCCATGGCGATCTTTTACTCGTGGGCATTTTTCCACATGTTGAAAAATACGCTGCAACCTAGCTGAGGCCTAGAGTATGTGGGGACTACTCTCGAGCATGAAGGAGAGTTACAAAGACCTCCGCGGACCTCCTGTCGACCATGCTGCGAGTATGAGTCGAGGGCAAACTTGTTAGAACTCGCGGATTATGTCGCCGCAGTGGGACAGCCCCTTAACTCTCCTTCATGCTCAAGAGAAGGTCCCGCATACTCGAGGCCTCAGTTTGGTCGAGGAGTATTTTTTAGCATGCTGAAATTGTCCGCGCGTAAAAATTGGTTGACATGGAAAAAAAATCGATATTTTTTTACTCGTTTTTAGTCGAAGTAGGTCGTACTAGGTCGGCATGTTGTTCGTAGGTAATCGAATACAATCGGTAATCAAAGGCAGTGGAAGGTGATCGAAGGTAGTCGAAAGTAGTCTAAGTTAGTGTTATGGGCCTGTCCCACTGACGTGAAGACTGTTCAGCGACTGTCTTCGACCTTCAAGCTCGAGGGCACTCGCCTGAAAAACCTCGAGCTGGATCGAGCGTCAGCGATGAAACTGTAGCCGGATCGACCACGACCACACACACACACACACACACACACACACACACACGCACGCACGCACGCACGCACGCACACACACACACACACACACACACACACACACGAGAAGGGGAGAGAAGGGGGGGAAAGGAGTGGAGACAGTTTAAAAAAGTTTAATAAAGTTAGCAGACATTTAACCTTCTAGGTCCTGAAAACCAAAGATCCGACAGGATCTTTGCTGAAAACTGCAATCAGCCAATCAAAAATGGCCGGTCAGCGAAGGAGATGGCCTTCGACTGCCTGTAAGTAAATAGCAACCCCACTCCACTGGCTTTGACCAAACGGCAACCTAATTTTAGTCGAGTTAAAAAAAATAATAATAATCGCAGGAACATAGAAGAAGCCTCGACTACGCGGAAACCACTTTCCGACATTAGGGAGAGTGACCGGAACCTCCGGGAACCTCACGGAAACCTTGGGTGGGGCGCAAGGTCTCCAGAGGTTTCCGTCCAGGTTTCCTAAGTGGGACAGGGGCTTTACAATGACCTCCTAGGACCTCGTGTCGACCATGCTGCCAGTATGAGTCGAGGGCAAACTCGTCTGAATTCGCGAATTAAGGGGCTGTCCCACTGCGGCGACCTAATCTGTGAGTTAAGAAGAGTGTCTTCAACCTTCAAGCTAATGGGCACTCGCCAGGAAAACCTCGAGCTGCATCGACCATCCGCTTTGAAACCACGAGCTGGATCAACCAACCGCACACACACACACACACACACACACACACACACACAAACACATCGCAAAGGTGGGGGCCAGGGAAAGCGGAAAACGCTGTCTGAAATTCACACCCGCGATGAAGAGGAAGGTAAAAGACGGCTGCACAGTGTATGGTTAGTCCTATAGAGAGTGCGGGGGGGGGGGAGGGGGAGAGAAGGGGAGAGAAGGGGAGAGAAGGGGAGAGAAGAGGAGAGAAGGGGAGAGAAGTGGGGGAGAAGGAGTGGAGACACTTTTAAGAAGTATAATAAAGTTTAGCAGGCATTTTACCTACCGGTAGGTATTCCTTGGTCCTGAAAACTCCAATGAGCCAATCAAAATGCCCAGTCAGCGAAGGAGATTGTCTACGGCTGCACTCGAGTGCCTGTAACTAAATAGCGACACCACTCCACTGCACTACGAGTTAAAAAGAACCATGCCGACCTTTCAAAAAACTAGACTCTAATATTACCAATTTTATTTGGGACTATAGATCACACAGAATTCAAAGAAAACACTTGTGCAACCCCAAAGACGTTGGGGGACTTTCACTTCCGAACTTTTTGTATTATTATTGGGCAGTGCATATTAAGAATATAATTTATTGGTTGGACAGTCCTACCCAACAGACAGAATGGATAAGAATGGAGAAAGAGGATAGTTTTCCTTGTAACATAGGAGCGATCCTCATCTCCCGATAAAACTGAACAACACAATATATAAGAATAACCCAATTATACATGATACAATAAGAATTTGGACACAAATAAAATTATCTTTAAAATTAAGAAACCTATCATTGTTAATGCCAATAGTGAATAATCCTTCATTTAAACCATCTCTTATTGATAAAAAATATAATCAACGGGAAAGAATGGGAATTAAAAGGATCGGTGATATGTATGAAATGGGAAATCTGTTATCATTCCAACAATAACAATTAAAATTTAATCAGAAAAATAACCAATAATTTAAATATCTTCCGATCTGCGACTTCATGAAGAAATACATACACAGATATCAAAACATAACTTTAGACCCACTGGAAGAAGCAATGAATATTAAGACTGACTCACAGAAATCAATATAATACTTATATAATAGTATTTTAAATATAGAACTACCATCGATAGAGGCACTTAGAGAAGAGTGGGAACGAGAATTAATGATAAAAATCACGAAGGAAACATGGGAAAAGTATTTGATATATATATACAAATGTTCGATTAATGTAAGACATAATTTAATTCAATTAAAAAATTTACATAGATTCTATTATTCAAAAACTAGATTGAATAAATTCTATCCAAATACTTCCCCCATTTGTGATAAATGTCTATCCCCAAATGCAACTATAACACACTCTTTTGTTTCCTGCATAAAACTTTATAAATTCTGGAGTGATATTTTTGAAATATTTACAAAATTATTCAAGATAAAAATGGAACCTAATACTGAAATGATTATATTTGGAGTAATGGAAGATGGGAATAAATTGAACTCATCTCAAATTTTATTTTTTAATTATCGGTTAATAACAGCAAAAAAACATACTTAAATTTTGGAAAAATACACCCATACCAACGCTTAAACTGTGGATTTCAAACATGTTGGACACCGCACATCTTGAGGAAATGCGATTCCTCCTAATAGATAAATCAGACCAATTCTTAACGAGTTGGTCACCATTTGTCGATTTGTTGGAAGCATACGGTGCAACAAAATCGTAGAAGCTAACTGTTTCAGGACTGTGTGAGGGATGGTCAAGAATATAAAGAACGATCTCCTTAATCTCTTACTTTCTACTCTTTCTCTTTCTATCTTCTTTTCTTCACTTTTCTTCTTTCACCCTTTTTTTTTCCTTTTCACACACTATGTATCATACGTTTTTCTATCTTTTATTATCTATTCTCTCTTTTTCTTTTTCATAATTAAAAAAAAAAAATTAATAAGGAGCTGTACATAAAATGTAACATGTCAATATATATTAGGCACCTTGCAGCCATATTACTGTACCTACACCTAATAAAATAAAAAATTTTAAAAAAGAACCATGGCGACCAAATTTAACTCGCGGAAAATGTTTCAACATGCTGAAAAATTTACCGTGACCTAGCTGAGGCCGCGGGTATTTGGGAACTTTCCTCGAGCATGAAGGAGAGTTCCAGTGACCTCATTGGACCTCATAGACAATGTGTCGACCATGCTGCGAGTTTGAAGGTGGAAGACACTCTTCTAAACTCGCAGATTAGGTTGCCGCAGTGGGACAGCCCCTTTTGTATAGTTGAAGGTAGTCAAAGTTGGTCGTCTTCACTCTCCACTATTCGGTGTCCAATTTTCCTGAAGCTAGTTGAAGCTATATTATATGTGTCTATAAGATTCCCCCCTCATCCTTCTAAACTCCAGTGAATACAAGCCTAGTCTTTTCAATCTTTCCTCATATGACAGTCCCACCATCCCAGGGATCAATCTCGTGAACCTACACTGCACTGCCTCAATCACAAGGATGTCCTTCCTCAAATTATGAGACCAAAACTGTACGCAATACTCCAGATGTGGTCTTACCAGAGCCCTATACAACTGCAGAAGAATCTCTCTACTCCTATACTGAAATCCTCTTGTTATGAAGGCCAACATTCCATTAGCTTTCTTCACTGCCTGCTGTACCTGCACGCCAACTTTCAGTGACTGGTGTACAAGGACACCCAGGTCTCACTGTACCTCCACCTTACCTAACCTAACCCCATTGAGATAATAATCTGCCCTCTTGTTTTTGCCATCAAAGTGGATAACCTAACATTTATCTATATTATACTGCATCTGCCACGCATCTGCCCACTCACTCAACCTGTCCAGGTCTCCCTGCAACCTCCTAACATCCTCTTCACAGTTCACACTGCCACCCAGCTTTGTGTCATCCACAAATTTGCTAGTGTTGCTCCTAATACCCTCTTCCAAATCATTAATATATATGGTAAACAGTTGTGACCCCAAAACCGAGCCTTGCGGCACTCCACTCGCCACTGCCTGCCATTCTGAAAAGGACCCGATCAATCCTACTCTTTGCTTCCTGTCTGCCAACCAATTTTCTATCCACGTCAACACCCTACCCCCAATACCATGTGCTCTAATTTTAGTCACCAGTATCCCGTGCGGGACCTTATCAAAGGCTTTCTGAAAGTCTAGATACACTACATCCACTGTCTCCCCTCCATCCATTTTACTTGTCACACCCTCAAAAAATTCCAGAAGATTAGTCAAGCATGATTTTCATTTCATAAATCCATGCTGACTTGGATTAATCCTTTTACTACTATCCAATTACCCCTTTATTACCTCTTTAATAATTGACTCCAGCATCTTTCCCACCACCGAAGTCAAGCTAACTGGTCTGTAATTCCCCGTTTTCTCTCTCGCTCCTTTCTTGAAAAGTGGGATAACATTAGCTATCCTCCAATCCACAGGAACTGATCCTGAATCTATTGAACATTGGAAAATTATCACCAATGCGTCCACTATTTCTAGCCACCTCCCTGAGGACCCTGGGATGCAGTCCATCAGGCCCCGGGGATTTATCATCCTTCAGTCCCATTAGCCTACCCAATACTATTTCTCGCCTAATGAAAATTTATTTCAGTTCCTCGACCCCCTTAGATCCTCTGTCCTCCAGTACTTCTGGGAGATTGTTTGTGTCTTCCTTAGTGAAGACAGATTTGAAGTACCGTTTCAACTCTTCTGCCATTTCCTTATTCCCCATAATAATTTCACCCGTTTCTGCCTTCAAGTGACCCATATTTGACTTTGCTACTCTTTTTCCCTTAACATATCTAAATAAGCTTTTACTGTCCTTCTTTATATTCCTGGCCAGCTTCCCTTCGTTCTTCATCTTTTCAGCCCGTATTGCCCGTTTTGTTTCCTTCTGTTGTCCTATGAAAGTTTCCCAATCCTCTGGCTTCCGGCTACTTTTTACTGTGTTAAACATCTTTTCTTTTAGTTTTATTCTATCCCTAACTTCTTTTGTCAGCCACATTTGCCTCCTACTCCCCTTAGAATCTTACTTCCTTTTTGGATTGAAATGATCCTGTGTCTTCCGGATTATGCCCAGAAATTCCTGCCATTGCTGTTCCACTGTCATTCCTGCTAGTATCCCTTTCCAGTCTACCTTGGCCAGCTCCTCTCTCAGGCCTTCATAACCCCCTTTGTTCAACTGTGTCACTGCCACTTCCAATTTAACCTTCTCCTTCTCAAATTGCAGATTAAAACTAATCTTATTATGATCACTGCCTTACTTTACCTCGAGTTCTTTTATCATATCTGGTTCATTGGACAACACTAAATCCAGAATTGCCTTTTCTCTCGTCGGCTCCATTAAAAGCTGCTCTAAGAATCCATCTCGGAGGCATTCTACAAACTCTCTTTCTTGGGGTCCTGAACCACCCTGATTATTCCAGTCTACCTGCATATTGAAATCCCCCATCACCACAGTGGCATTACCTTTGTTACATGCCAGTTTTAACTCCTGCTGCAACTTACACCCTACATCTGGGCTACTATTTGGGAGTCTGTAGATAACACCGATTAGTGTCTTCTTGCCTTTGCAATTCCTCAACTCAATCCACAGTGACTCTACATCGTCAGTCCCTATGTCTTCTCTCGCAAGTGACTGATTTCCATTCCTCACCAGAAGAGCTACCCCCCTTCCTCTGCCCACCTGCCTGTCCTTTCTATAGGATGTATAACCCTGAATATTAAGTTCCCAGACCCAATCCTCCTGTAGCCACGTCTCGATAATCCCCACAATGTCATATCTAACAACCTCTATCTGAGCCTCAAGCTCATCTACTTTACTTCTTATACTTTGCGCATTCAAATACAGTACTTTTAATTCCTTAATCATCTCACCATTCACATCGATCCCTACTACACTTGGCCATATTCTCCTATCACTTTGTGAGCTTTCTTTCCCGTTAATTCTGAGGTCATTAACTATCCCTTTACTCCCTTTCCGTTTAACTGCATCCTTGACTATCCCATTTGACAGCCCCCCCCCCCTTTTTTAGTTTAAATCCATACAATCATCACTGTTAATGTTGTGGATCAGCCTACAATGGGAGACTTCAGTGAATGCCTGACTAAAATCCATGTAGACACCATTGACCGCCCTACCCTATTGATCACCTTCATCATCTCCTCAGAAAACATGATCAAGTTCGTAAGACATGACCAGCCACCTGCAAAGCCAGTGAAAACAATCCAAGTCTGTCCAACCTCTCCCTGCAGCTAATACCCCCTAATCCCAGCATCCCAGAAAACCTCCTCCGCACCATTTCCAAAGCTACCAATCCTTCCTATAATGAGATGATCAGACCTGCACACAATACTCTAAATGCCATGTGACCAAATTCTTAAAGCTGCATCATGACTTCCTGACTCTTACACTCAGTTTCCTGACCAATGAAAGAAAGTATACTATATGCCTCCTTTACAACTCTATATATATGTGTTGTCACTTTCAGGGAGTTATACACTTGGATCCCGATCCTTCCGTGCAACATCTGTTTAAGAAGAGAAATAGAGAGAATCGAGGGAAGTATCAGATTTTTTGAGATACAATAGAAGTGTATAAAATGATGAGAGCAAAGAAAGGAAAGACAAAACCATTTTCCCAAGGTGGAAATGTCAAAGTCTAGTGGTCATCTTTAAGATGAAAGGGGCAAAGTTGAAACGAGATGCGTGTCATAGAAACATAGAGTGATACAGTGTGGAAACAGGCACTTCAGCCCAACTTACCCACACCACATGTCCCTGCTACAATCGTCCCACTTGCCCACGTTTGACCCATATCCCTCCAAACCTGTCCTATCCATGTAACTGTGTAACAGTTTCTTAATGTTGGGATAGTCTGAGCCTCAACAACCTCCTCTGGCAGCTTGTTCCATACACCCACCTCCCTCTGTGTGAAAAATGTACCCCTCAGATTCCTATTAAATCTTTTGCCCTTCAACTTAAACCTATGTCTTCTGGTCCTTGATTCATCTACTCTGAGCACGAGACTGTGTGCATCTACCCGATCTATTGCTCTCATGATTTCATACCCGCCTATAAGATCACCCCTCATCTTCCTGAGCTGCAAGGAATAGAGTCCCAGCCTTCTCACCCTCTCCCAAAAACACAGAACCTCTAGGCCTGGCAACATTATCGTAAATCTTCTCTGTACCCTTTCCAGCTTGACAACATCTTTCCTAAAACACGCTGCGCAGAGCTGAACACAATACTTTTAATGCTATCTGGCAGATCTATCTCCTGGCCATTTTTTGCCCATCTGATTTCCTTTTGCAGGTTACTCCTTAATTTCTGAAACTACTCAAGGGATACCTGATCCGAGTTGCCTATACCTGTCCCATGTGTCCTTCTTATTCTTGACAAATTGATAAATTCTCATATCAGCCAAGCTTCCTTCCATTTGCCTGCCTTGCACTTCACTCATAACGTATCCTGAGCTTTTGTCGGCACACCTTTAAAAACATCCTACTTGGCTGATGTTCCTTTCCCCTCAAATAACCTGGTCCAGTCAACTTGAGGGAGACCTCCTCTCAAACCCTCACAGTTGGCCTTACCCCAGTTGCGCATTTTAACACTTTTTCTTACACTGAGGGGCATTTTTTATACATTGAGCGTTGTGGGTGCCTGGAATGTTTTAACATTCTGATACGATAGTGGCATTTATATGCAGAGAATAGGATAAGGATCTTTGTATGATGCCCATCACAGACATTGTGGGATGAAGGGTCCTCTCCTGTGCTATACTGAACTGTTCTATGTTTTGTAAACAAGCTGATCTCACCGTTTACTGATCGCACGCTGATCTCACCGTTTACTTTGCCTTGCTATTTTTGCCACAATGACCTCACATTTTCCCACCTTGTATCCCTTCTGCCATGTTCTTGCCTGTTCACTTACTCCATACACCTGAAGCCTCCTGCATCCCCTCACCTGGCTTTATATCAGCCGCAAGCCTAGACATTGTACAAACAATTCCTCACCCAGATTACTGAGACACACAACAAACATCTCACACTGGCCCAAATTCAATTTTCCATTTTTGTGCTGACTGACCAATTATCTATATCATTCTGTGGTCTGAAACTTTCATCCACACTGGGACAATTACTCACCCAGATCTGCAAACTCCCGAAACTTCGGGCCTCACTCAGCCAGACCTGCAACTCCCGAAACGTCAGGCCTCACTCACCCATACCTGCAACTCCCGAAACTTCGGGCCTCACTCACCCAGACCTGCAACAGACCACAACTATATTTCATCCGCCCTCCCGAAACTTCGGGCCTCACTCACCCAGACCTGCAACGGACCACAACTATATTTCATCCGCCCATTCACTCTTCCGAAACTTCGGGCCCCACTCACCCAGACCTGCAACGGACCACAACTATATTTCATCCGCCTCCTTCTTAGACAATTACTGTATCGTCTGCAAACTTTGTCACCAGGCCCCCTACACTTAGTTGTAAATAACTGCAAGATTACAGAGTAATGGACTGAATACTGAGGAGCTAAGAGCAAACTCCAAATCTGCTCTTAGGGCCAGAGGTAACTCACAATGGAAGGAAATGGAAAATGACTTCACTGGGGAGAGCAACATTTCCAGGTGGAGTTTGTCTGAGACAGAGACCCCACTGATAACAAACCAAGAGTGAGCAATGTGTCCACAAGGATGTCAGTAGATCATTGAAGGAGATGAATGGGTTGTGTCTGATGGGACAGTTACCTCCAGTCAGCACCAACCTCGGTGCGTTTGACTGTGAGTATCAGTGTTCTTGCTTCCCTTGTAGTTCCGGTCTTAATCTTGTCTGGTTCAGTCAAACACTGAATACGAACCACTGGAATCCAACTCTCTTTATTATACAACACCAATACAATACCTAGTCCAATACCGTGGGTCCGATCCTTGTCTCTACTCATTCGAACCCATCAGCCTTGTGCGAATAAAACAACTATTATCAATAAGGATTGCAAAAAACATTAAATGACAGTTCCCTAACTCAATCACAAACATCACATAACATAGTTTTGATAGAAAGCACTTAGTGGGAAACAATTCTCTTAAGTAACGAGACATTATACCAGGTAAAGTAAACAGTTTGGGCAAGGCACGTCTTCTTGACCAATCAAAAGTAACGGTGCGAAGACCATGCAACATAGTTTGCAACATTATTGTAACCCATCATTTCCCAACCAATCCCAAGCATGTATGCATTTGTGTTGCAGAAGGACCTAGCTCCTTCTGCAAAACCTCATACATATTAACAATTAAATGCCATCTGGACATCAACCTTTATTCAACCTCATCCCAGGCTACAGACACTCTGGAGCCATGATCCTCACGGTCTTTGCATCTTTTGCAAAAGTTGACAAGCAGGTTTTACAGAAGCAGAAATCATCCATTTTGTCTAGCACCCAAAATGCCTGATATTATCATTCCCCTCTTTTATCATATTTCATAACACTCAAAGTAAGATTACACGGTTCCTGTTATACAATTTAAGAATGATGGAAATGTAATTTATCAGGACTCTAAGTAACTTCCCGTGTTTTCATGGGCATAGTTTCACGATTTCTGACTGACGAGTCTCCATCCCCCGAGTTTCCATGGGCATGAATCCTCTTTGTCCATCTCATTAGCTTAATGTGCTCTTAATGGTATGGGTACGATGTTCCTATACCAAAGAAATTCCTTGACAAAAACAAATTAGCAGCTTACTCTTCCACCAATACACTTGCAGTGGTGAAGATGGACCCATGCATTCCTTCCTTCTACCTTAACAGCAGTTGGAGTCATCAGGAGAACCTGGGAAGGTCCCTTCCACCGAGCCTCCAAACCTTTCCTTACCCAATCCTTCACTGGTACATAATCAACAGGCTTGACCTTAATGGAAGAAACCAAAGGAGGTAATTCACTATATGCTGCTCGCACCCTAGAATGCATGTCCCTTAGTGCCCAAGTCAAGGTCAGAACGTAATTGGTCATCTCCGTAGTCATGTGATGGAAGCTTACGACTTTTGTGGCATTTTGGTTCCACGGGGTTCTCAAAGGATGTCCATAAACAATTTCAGCTGGGCTCAGTCTCGATTTCCCTGCAGGCGTGATACGCATCTGAAACAAAGCTATGTTTCCATAATCTTATATCCCCTTCAGGAGCTACTTATTGCAACTATATAACCATATAACCATTACAGCACGGAAACAGGCCATCTCGGCCCTACAAGTCCGTGCCGATCACTTTTTTTTTCCCCCCTTCTTTCTTCTCCCTAGTCCCATCTACCTGCACTCAGACCATAACCCTCCATTCCTTTCCCGTCCATATACCCATCCAATCTATTTTTAAAGGATAAAATCGAACCTGCCTCCACCACTTCCACTGGAAGCTCATTCCACACAGCTACCAGTCTGAGTAAAGAAGTTCCCCCTAATGTTACCGCTAAACTTCTGTCCCTTAATTCTCAATTCATGTCCCTTTGTTTGAATCTTCCCTACTCTCAATGGGTAAAGCTTATCCACGTCAACTCTGTCTAACCCGCTCATCATTTTAAAGACCTCTATCAAGTCCCCCCTTAACCTTCTGCGCACCAAAGAATAAAGACCTAACTTGTTCAACCTTTCTCTGTAACTTAGTTGCTGAAACCCAGGTAACATTCTAGTAAATCTCCTCTGTACTCTCTCTATTTTGTTGACATCCTTCCTATAATTAGGCGACCAAAATTGTACTCCATACTCCAGAATTGGCGTCACCAATGCCTTGTACAATTTTAACATTACATCCCAACTTTTATATTCAATGCTCTGATTTATAAAGGCCAGCACACCAAAAGCATTCTTTACCACCCTATCTACATGAGATTCCACCTTCAGGGAACTATGCAGTTATTCCTAGATCCCTCTGTTCAACTGCATTCCTCAATTCGCTACCATTTACAATGTACGTCCTATTTTGATTTGTCCTGCCAAGATATAGTACCTCACATTTATCAGCATTAAATTCCATCTGCCATCTTTCAGCCCACTCTTCCAAATGGCCTAAATCTCTCTGTAGACTTTGAAAATCTACTTCATTATCCACACCACCTATCTTAGTATCATCTGCATACTTACTTATCCAATTTTCCACACCATCATCCAGATCTTTGATGTACATGACAAACAACAGTGGACCCAACACAGACCCCTGAGGCACCCCATTAGTCACCGGCCTCCAACCTGACAAATAGCCATCCACCATTAATCTCTGACATCTCCCATTCAGCCACTGTTGAATCCATCTTGCTACTCCACTATTAATACCCAACAATTGAATCTTCTTAACCAACCTTCCATGAGGAACCTTGTCAAAGGCCTTACTGAAGTCCATATAGACAACATCCACTGCTTTACCCTCATCAATTTCCCTAGTAACCTCTTCGAAAAATTCAAGAAGATTAGTCAAACATGACCTTCCAGGCACAAATCCATGTTGACTGTTCCTAATCAGACCATGCTTCTCCAGATGCTTATATATATTATCTCTAAGTATCCTTTCCATTAATTTTCCCACCACTGACGTCAAATTAACAGGTCTATAATTGCTAGGTTTACTCTTAGAACCCTTTTAAACAACGGAACAACATACGCAGTACACCAATCCTCCGGCACTATTCCCGTTTCTAATGACATTTGAAATATTTCTGTCATAGCCCCTGCTATTTCTACACTAACTTCCCTCAATGTCCTAGGGAATATCCTGTCAGGACCTGGAGACTTATCCGTTTTCATATTTTTCAAAAGTGTCTGCACCTCCTCTTCTTTGAATCTCATAGTTTCCATTGCTACTCTGCTTGTTTCCCTTACCTCACATAATTCAATATCCTTCTCCTTGGTGAATACCTAGGAAAAGAAATTGTTCAATATCTCCCCCATCTCTTTTGCCTCTGCAGATAGCTGTCCACTCTGACTCTCTAATGGACCAATTGTATTCCTTGTTATCCTTTTGCTATTAATATAGCTGTAGAAACCCTTTGGATTTACTTTCACCTTACTTGCCAAAGCAACCTCATATCTTCTTTTAGCTTTTCTAATTTATTTCTTAATATTCTTTTTACATTCTTTATACTTCCCAAGCACCTCATTTACTCCATGCTGCCTATAATTATTGTAGATCTCTCTCTTTTTCCGAACCGTGTCCAATTTCCCTTGAAAACCATGGATCTTTCCAATTTTTACTATTTCCTTTCAACCGAACAGGGACATAAAGATGGTACACAAAAATGCTGGAGAAACTCAGCGGGTGCAGCAGCATCTATGGAGCGAAGGAAATAGGCAACGTTTCGGGAAATAGGCAAGGGACATAAAGATTCTGTACTCTTAAAATTTCACCTTTAAATGTCCTCTATTTCTCTTCTACACCCTTCCCATAAAACAACATGTCCCAATTCACTCCTTTTAAATCCTTTCGCATCTCCTTAAAGTTAGCCTTTCTCCAATCAAAAATCTCAACCCTAGGTCCAGTTCTGACCCTCTCCATAATTATATTGAAACTAATGGTATTGTGATCACTGGACCCGAAGTGCTCCCCGACGCATACCTCCGCCACCTGCCCTGTCTCATTTCCTAACAGGATGTCCAGCACTGCCCCTTCTCTAGTAGGTACCTCTATGTATTGCTGCAAAAAACTATCCTGCAAACATTTTACAAACTCCAAACCATCCAGCCCTTTTACAGAATGTGTTTCCCAGTCTATGTGTGGACAATTGAAATCTCCCACAATCACTACCTTGTGCTTACTACTAATATCTGCTATCTCCTTACATATTTGCTCTTCCAATTCTCGCTCCCCATTAGGCGGTCTATAATACACCCCTATAAATGTTGCTACACCTTTCCCATTCCTCAGTTCCACCCAAATAGCCTCCCTAGACGAGCCCTCTAATCTATCCTGCCAAAGCACTGCTGTAATATCTTCCTTGACAAGCAATGCAACATCCCTACCTCTTGCCCCTCCAATTCTATCACCCCTGAAGCAACAAAATCCTGGAATAATTTCCTGGATGGTTGGCATTGTTTTTTCCAAGGGAGATGTGTTACCTGAACTTTTTATTTGCCTCATCATTCTTGGCACCACCACCTTGCGTTCCCAGGATATTTCCTTTGCTGCTTGATCAGCACCACGATTACCTATGTCTATCGGGGTCTGTCCCTTTGTGTGAGCGCTACAGTTCATTTCCAAAATTTGCCTAGGTAGCAACAGAGCCTTTGATAGATCAGTCACCAATTGCTTATGAGATATCTGCGTTCCTGCCGAGGTTAGGAATCTTCTATTCCTCCACAGCTGTCCAAAGTCATGTACTACTCCGATTGCATATCTAGAATCTGTATATATGTTTACCCTCAGTTCTTTTCCAACAATACATGCTCTGATTAACACGAACAGCTCAGCCTGTTGTGCTGAAAAGGGTGACTCAAATGTAGCTGCCTCTACACAGTTCCCATCCTGGTCTACAATAGCGTACCCAGAAAGTTTCTCTCCCTGGGGTCCAATGGATGCACTCCCATCTACGTACAGTGTCATATTAGGGTCTTCTTTAGGAGCGTCTTTTAGATCTTCACTTACAGATGTTTCTTCTTGTACTATGAACAAACAATTATGTCCTGATTCTGACTGTTCCTCTGGAGGTGAAATGAGGAAAGATGCCGGATTAATAGTAGTACAGTGTCTGAATTTGAGTTTTGGATTATTCTATAGAGTAATTTCATATTTGTTTTGATGAGCCATTGTCAGATGCTGAGTTTGCAGTTGTCCCAACAAGGCTGCCACTGAATGGGAACTGTACACTACTATCTCCTGCTGTAAGGTCAGGTTTGCAGCAGACTGTAGACTACTATAGACTGCTGTTAAGATCTGGGTGCGTAGTGGGTGTCCCCTCGCTCCTGGGTCGAGCTTTGAAGAATAATAAGCCACTGGTCTGTGCTTATTCCCATGTTTTTGGGTGAGGACTGCAGTTGAACATTTGGAAAGGATGGTACAGTAAAGTTGGAAGGGTCTATCGTAGAGTCAGTGTGGTCTCCCTAGAGCTGGAGCCCGCATTAAAGATCTCTTTAAATTCTCAAAACTTTCTGAGCATCTTTGGACAACTGAAATGTGCCCTCTAGGCTAGTATAAGGAGTCAATTCCTTGGTGTCTAATGCAATATTAGGTATCCAGGGTCGGCAGTAGTTCACCATACCGAGCCAGTGTCTCATCTGCTTCGCCTCTTTTGGTACAGGAAATTCACAAATTGGTTCAAGGCTACTACTCTCTAGACTTCTTTCTGTGGCCAAAATTATTACTCCCAGAAACGTTACTTATTGTTCAGCCATTAATACTTTGGACTGAGAGACCACATATCCTAGGGTTGCCAAGTGGTTCAATAATTGAGCAGTATCCTCACGATTGCTCTGCTCATCTAAACTAGCCACTAACAAGTCATCCACATACTGCACTAAAGTGGATTTCCTTTTAAAACTTAAGGTGCTTAACTGTTCTTGAAGATATTGAGAAAACAAGGTAGGCGAATTAATGAATCCCTGAGGTAGTCTTGTCCACCTATATATTGTTGAAAGTAGGCATGCAGGTGCAGCAGGCAGTGAAGAAAGCGAATGGTATGTTAGCTTTCATAGCAAAAGGATTTGAGTATAGGAGCAGGGAGGTTCTACTGCAGTTGTACAGGGTCTTGGTGAGACCACACCTGGAGTATTGCGTACAGTTTTGGTCTCCAAATCTGAGGAAGGACATTATTGCCATAGAGGGAGTGCAGAGAAGGTTCACCAGACTGATTCCTGGGATGTCAGGACTGTCTTATGAAGAAAGACTGGATAGACTTGGTTTATACTCTCTAGAATTTAGGAGATTGAGAGGGGATCTTATAGAAACTTACAAAATTCTTAAGGGGTTGGACAGGCTAGATGCAGGAAGATTGCTCCCGATGTTGGGGAAGTCCAGGACAAGGGGTCACAGCTTAAGGATAAGGGGGAAATCCTTTAAAACCGAGATGAGAAGAACTTTTTTCACACAGAGAGTGGTGAATCTCTGGAACTCTCTGCCACAGAGGGTAGTCGAGGCCAGTTCATTGGCTATATTTAAGAGGGAGTTAGATGTGGCCCTTGTGGCTAAAGGGATCAGAGGGTATGGAGAGAAGGCAGGTACGGGATACTGAGTTGGATGATGAGCCATGATCATATTGAATGGCGGTGCAGGCTCGAAGGGCCGAATGGCCTACTCCTGCACCTAATTTCTATGTTTCTATGTTTCTATGTTGTCCCCTGTAAGTAAAGGCAAGTAAATACTGGCTGTTTCTGTGCAGAGGTAATGAGAAGAAGGCATGCTGCAGGTCTACAATTGAAAAGATCTTTGCTTCCGCTGGAATCAAAGCTAAAATATGAGCCGGGTTTGGCACCAAGGCATGGAGCGGTTCTACCACTGCATTGACAGATCTTAAATCCTGAACCAGTCTGTACTGATCCTCTTTTCCTGCCTAGGGCACTGCAAAGATTGGTGTGTTGCAAATAGACTGGCACTTCACTAAGATATCTTGTTCCAGCAATCCTTATTGTTTCAATGAGTACTGCTGTATTGAAGGCAGTGTCACCCCTTTCTAGAGAGCTACCTGGATGGGATCAATGCGAACACATCCTACCTGAGTTGCGTCTTCTGCCCACACTTGTGGGTCCACATACTCACATACCTCACTCCCCAGATGCTGGCATAGCTGGGGAACAACTGTCCTCTGGGTCTGATAAAACTTAACTGTACATTGGTTTTGTTCTTCATATATATTCGGATCTGCCAGTTCAATTGCATTCTTTACAATTGCTCCCAAGTCTATCGCACCTGCTGGAAAATTCACTTTCCTCATGATGTGTGGAGCAACCTCGGAAACTCGTTTCCATATGTCTAGGGGTATTTTAACGTAGTCTGCAGTTCATTCTTGTCCTGTTACCAGTGCCAAAATATTCACATTCCATTTTTTTAACGAGTCATCTTAGGAGCAGTTATTTTGTCTCCACTTAAATTCTCTGCAGCCTCCCCTTTGCTCTTGTTATAGTCCCTTCTGTTTTGTCTCAGCGATGGGCATTCCTTGCTCCAATGGCCTCGCTGACCACAGTTAAAGCAAGCATCTGATTTTACCACTTTGTGACTTTAAAATGTGCTTTCAGGGAAACATGGAATTGGGTGTTATTTTTCCATAATTCTAGGGTATTTTCCAGTGAATCCTTTCCTGCAAAATTTTCAGTGGTTACTACGACTGTATGTTTTACTGCTTTGTCTTGGTACACTACTTCGATTGGCCCAGGGTGCTCGCAAACTTGTCCCTTAAATCTGGACAGACTTGCTAATCAGGATCGTGAGAATGGATTAGTTTGAGAGAAAGGTGTTTGTCTTCTCTGCCCCTGATTTCTTTGCCAGTTCCCTTTTTGCTCTCTCTGCTCTCTTTGTTGGCCCCCTCCTTCATTTTGTTTTCTTGTCGGGCACTCCCTACTCCAGTGACCTAATCCACTGCAAGTTTAACATTGGTCTGGTCCCAATACTCTATTCCCTCTCCAGTGTTGTCTTGGGAAAATTGGTTCTAGGAGAGGTGCTTCATCCGGGTAACCTGGATAATCCGGTTCAAGCGCCCTTGTCCAATCTGGCGCATCATGCCTTGCTCTTGTCTGAGGATTATTCCACAAGTCTAAATTAGATCTTGGCGCCTCCTTTTTCATTACATATTCAATTTTTGCCTTAACTACTGGCTGGTTCTCTTGTTTTCTAATATCTTTCCAGTGATACCTAACTGCACGAGTCATTTGACTTGCACTGTTCTCTGACCAATCCATGTTGTTTGTCTTGATTGCTTCTGCTACATTAGTTGGCAGTCAGTTTAAAAATATTGCGCAGTACTGGGGAGAATTCACCCCATCCCGAAAATTTAAATCTCCTGACTGATCCATATATAGTTCCGAGAACCTTTCCAAAAACTCATTTTCTCCCTCTACTTTCTTTGGTTTAACATCCAGAATCCTAGCGATGTCTATTGACTTTTGGAGGGTAGTGGCAAGGCCAGTTAAAACTGCATCTTTTGCATTATTATCAGCGATTACATTAGGCAGTGCTTCGTGAGTTGGGTGTCCCAAATTGGCTAGGAACCTGGTATGCTCTGTAGGAATTATGATCTGTTGTATTACAGCCCACAAATCTCTCGAATCCCCATGATACACTCGCGTAGTGGTCCGGAGATAGTCCGCAAAGGAAGCAGGTAATTTCTTTCTGTCAGGTATTTTACTCAGTACTGCCATCATTTCATTTGGTTTCCATGAGGAACACACATCAATGGTTCGAGGATTGTTTGCACCAACTGCATTATCCAGATCAAAGGCTGGGTTAGGCATCTCCCTAACAGGAAACTGGCGGAGAGATAGTTGCTCAGCCTGCATAATGTTTCCTATGTCTGACTCACTCTCCATATACCCAGTGACTACATCACCCTCCGATGTATCATCCTCATCACTAGAGGGAAGGCGGTATTTTTTTAAATCATATCTTGCTCCACTCGTGGAACTCTGTCCTGATACCTGTAACTTTTTCAGCTCACCTAGGCTCTCAGGTCGCGGTGGGGGCCTAGCCACTGTGTTTAAGAAGCATTTCAACTGCCGCCTTCTGAACGCTGATCACGTCTCCAGTTTTGAACATCAACTAATCATAGTTGGTCTAATCTGTCCGCTTTTAATTGTTCTTGTGTATCGCCCACCAAAAACGAATAAGGACTTTATCACACAATTTGCTGATCTTATCGCTAACTTGTTGCCCAAATTTGACCGGGTCCTGATTCTTGGTGACTTTAACATTCATGTCTGCTGTCCCACAAAGCCTCTTGTGAGCGAATTTATGAACCTGGTTGAGTCCTTCAGTCTGTCTCTACTCACCACTGGACCCACGCGCAAGCTTGGCCATACACTAGACCTAGTGCTTTTGTCTGGTCTCCCAATTTGTAACACAGATATTATTGATGCCTGCCTGTCTGATCATAGTGCAATTATATTCGATGCATCTCTGCCTTTCTCTCCCTCAAAATCCCATCTCCATGCTCGCTACTCCCGCTACGTAAACTCCACGATGGCCAGTAAGTTCTCTGAGGCTCTCATAGCCGCCCCCAACATCTGCACCATCGAGGCGTCTCCCCTCCATCTCAGCACCGACGACCTTGTTTCTCTATTCAATAGTACTTGCTCTTCCATCCTGGATTCTGTTGCTCCTCTTAAAATGAAAAGGCCTAAGCCTAAAGGCTGGCCGTGGCTCAATGACTCCATCAGAGCCCTAAGAAGAGAGTGCAGAAAATCAGAACGGAAGTACAAATCTGATGCTTCAAATTTCCTTTGAACTCCTGAAAAACAATCTTCACAAATACCAGGAAGCAGTAAAATCTGCAAGAACAAAATACTTTTCCACCATTATTTCCAAAAACGCTCATAACTCCAAGGTCCTTTTTAGCACCATCACCTCCATCATATGTCCTGTCCCCAGCACCAGCTTAACGGTGTCCCCTGTTAAGTGCAAGGAATTTACTACATTTTTCACCAGCAAAGTAAAGAACAACAGAACTAATATTTCCCCTCACATCCATGACCTGGCTGTCTCATTGGTCTGTTCTTCAAAATTAGACTGTTTCCAACCTGTTACTCTACCCTCCCTTGTAAAACTGGTCACCACCATGAAACCCACTACCTGCCCCCTCGACGTTGTCCCCTCTGCCCTTCTAAAGGACGTCATTACAATAGCCGGTCCCAGCATCCGCGCCATCTTCAAAAGTTCTCTGGCCACTGGCACTGTACCTACCTGCTTCAAGCATGCGGTGGCCCAGCCCCTCCTGAAAAAACCTAACCTCGACCCCACCTTGCCAAGCAACTACAGACGCATTTCAAAACTGCCTTTCCTTTCAAAAGCCCTTGAAAAGGTAATTTTAAGTCAACATGCCTTACCTTCACCAATGCACTATCTTGGAAACTTTCCAATCAGGTTTCAGGGCTCACCACAGCACAGAGTCTGCCTTGTTGAAGGTACATAATGACCTACTGCTCACCGTTGACTCCGGTGACTGTGCAATCCTGCACCTTCTTGACCTCAGCGCAGCACTTGATACTGTCGACCACACCATCCTAATTGACCGTCTCCGGTATGGGGTTGGTATTGATGGCACTGCCCTGAGCTGGTTCATCTCCTACCTCAAAGGTAGGAGTTTCTCGACTAACATAGGCAACTCATTCTCCTCCCCAGCTAATCTCTGCTGTGGGGTTCCACAAGGTTCCATCCTTGGCCCCATTCTCTTCTCCCTGTATATGCTCCCCTTAGGCCAAGTCATTGAAAGGCACGGCATTTCCTTCCATTGCTATGCAGATGATGCACAACTCTATCTCCCCCTGAAGCCCAAAAAACAATCAAATCTGCTTAACCTTACCCACTGCCTCGAGGATATAAAGTGTTGAATGGCCCAGAACTTCCTCTAACTAAACGAGAGTAAGTCTGAGGTCATCCTTCTTGGCCCCTCGGACTCAATCAAAATGATAGCAGGCAGCCTTGGAAGCCTTACCCCACTACTCAAACCTCATGTCAAAAACCTTGGCACGATATTTAACTCAGCACTGAAATTTGACAAACAAGTCAATGCCGTGGTAAAAGCTAGCTTCTTTCAGCTTCGGACGATAGCTAAAGTAAAACAATTCCTCCACTTTGATGACCTCGAAAAGATCATCCACACATTTATCTCCTCCCGCCTAGATTACTGCAACTCCCTTTACACTGGCATCAGCCAATCTTCCCTATCCCACCTGCAACTGGTCAAAAATGCTGCAGCGAGACTCCTGACGGGCACCCGAAAAAGGGACCACATCACCCCGATCCTGGCCTCTCTCCACTGGCTCCCTGTGCGGTTCAGTATACATTTCAAGATCCTCCTCTATGTCTACAAAGCCCTCAATGGGCTTGCCCCCACCTACATTAAAAGTCTTCTCACCCACCATTCCACCTCCAGGTCCCTCATATCGGCCGACTTGGGGTTGCTGAATATCCCGCGGTCGAGGCATAAGCTCAGGGGCGACCGCGCCTTTACGGTTGCAGCACCTAGACTGTGGAACAGCATCCCCCTTCCCATCAGAACTGCCCCCTCCATCGACTCCTTTAAGTCAAGACTAAAAACTTATCTATACCCCAAGCCTTCCTTGACGTCCTCTGAGCGAGGGCTATATGTATGTAGTTTGTTTGTTTATACTATTCTTATAACAAATGTAAAGCACTTTGGCCAACGAGTGTTGTTTTTTAAATGTGCTATATAAATAAATGTGACTTGACTTGACTTGACTCTCCAGGCACTTTCCCTTGCAACCGCCAGAAATGCTACACTTGTCGCTTTACCTCCCCCCTTGACTCCATTCAGGGACCCAAGCAGTCTTTCCAGGTGCGGCAGAGGTTCACCTGCACCTCCTTCAACCTCATCTATTGCATCCGCTGCTCTAGATGTCAGCTGCTCTACATCGGTGAGACCAAGCATCGGCAAACACTCTCAGTTCAAGGTGGGGACCACCTTCCCAATGGAACAATCAAACACACTTCAGCAGCAAATCTCCTACACTTCAACTCTTCAATCCAAACAAAAGCAGATTAGGTTGTAACATGCAAGCAAAATCGCACTGAAACAAGAAATAATACTACTAACTATCATGCAAAAACACACTGCAATGTAAAATACAACCATTCGACCACTAAGCATTTGATACAATACAGTTCGAAAGTAAGTCAGAATATTCTAAATTACCCCCAAATTACCTGTGTCAATCAAAGGAACCCCTCCTATGGGTACAGGAGTCTTTCCCTTCAAAGTACTTTTTCACTTGATGGTACTATTCCCTTCAAGGTAGTTTTCCCACTTTAAGGTACTTTTTCACTAACATGTACTTCTTCCTCTCCCAAATTACTTTCCACTAACAGGTTACTCGTTCCCAGAACCACAGGATATGCCCCATAGACCACACAGTCACGATTCAGACCACAATTTTCAACAGCAGCCTTAATCCCGCTATATTAATATACAGTCACGATACAAACTACGATTACAACAGTAGAACTAAACACACAATCGCTATATTACAATGGCTATATCAATATATTAAAGCCAATACGATATTACAATTACGGAGTTATATATTTATACAAAGTTATGTACAATTACGGCACTATTTTACAATTTTTACAAGATCAAAACGGATCTCTATACAATAACCAGTGTCCTTCAATATGAAGCCCTGAATTTGGTGAAATTTAAATTGGAAAATTTAGATAACTGTTCCAGATAATAGACGCATCTCCACCCTCTCAGTGTTGACTATAAGTATTTCTCAGCTAATCTATACTCCAACACTGAGTTCCCAGTACTGTTCCAGCCTTAAACCACACACAGGCGCGGCCTCGAACCCCCTAGGCCTCAAACCTTTTCACCCGCTAAATACTGGTATTCAGCACGTACCCACTTCATGCTGTTTCTTGATGCCGATCTTTAAAATGTCTCTTTCCAATTGCACTCACAGCACCGTTACAGTACTTCCCCTCTTAATACTGTTCCCTCTCAGGCCTGTCTATAAGGATACCTCAAAGTCCATGTGCCAGGCTGAGTGGGGCCTCAAACCCCAGGGTTTACCATCCCTCAAATCTCGGGCCAAACCAGTGGATCCCGAATGCAACAGCTGTTGACTGCCAAAGGTGTGGGGCCTTTAACCCACTAGAGAAGAGCCTTGTGAGCCCAACTCCTACCATCCATGGGCCTCAAACCCTCACCCTCAGTGCTTCTCCAGACTACTATTATCGATCTCGTCGGGAATCCAAACACAAACACGCGAATGACCGATTCATCCCAGATCAGCGAAGCGGGGAAAACCGATGCGAGAGTCGCACTGTGGAGCCGATTTCTCCTCTCACAATCTGACACGACTCAATTGACTGCAAATTTATGTTTGGCAATCCATTGAGATCCCGGACGAGCCCCCAATGTAATTCCGGTCCTAATCTTACCCCCCTAGTCTGGTTCAGTCAAACATCGAATACAAAACACTGGAATCCAACTCTCTTTATTGTACAACACCAATACAATACCTAGTCCAATACCACAGGTCTGATCCTTGCCTCTACTCATTCGAACCCATCAGCCTCATGTGAATAAAACAATTCCAGAAGATTAGCACACTCCAAAGCGCTATCCCAGAAGATTGAGTGTGCTCTCCCCTCATTTATACCCTTACGGACCCTTGGCGCGAAAATACATGGTGGGGGGGGGGGCAACCCTTTCCCTAACCCAATGACAAAACATCACATAACATAGTTTTGATAGAAAGCACTTAGTGGGAAACAATTCTATTAAGTAAAGAAACATTATACCAGATAAAGTAAACATTTTGGGCAAGGCCCCTCCTTGACCAATCAAAAGTAACAGCGCGAAGTCCATGCAACATAATTTGCAACATTATTGTAACCCATAATTTCCCAACAAATCCCAAGCATGCATTTGCAACAGGACCTAGCTCCTTCTGCATAACTTCATACATATTAACATTCAACCTCGTCCAATGCTACAGACACTCTGGAGCCATGATCCTCATGGTCCTTGCAGCTTTTGCAAAAGATGACAAGCAGGTTTTACAGAAACAGAAATCCTCCATTTTTTCAAGCACCCAAAATGCCTGATATTATCACTCTCATTGTAACCACTTCTTCCTTGTCTGATTCCTTCTCAAATTCAGCTGTGTAATTTCAATCCGACCTCTTCTGAAGTGTATCCAGTCATTCCGGGAAATGCCATTCACGGAGTTGCTTTCATTTTTTACTTAACCACTATGGACACAATCAGTTCGGATATCTTGGAGCAGTTTCAGGAATTACAGACCATCACAGCACAGAAATGTAGGTGCTTTCTTTTGATCTGTGTAACCTTTCCCGTCGTTCCGAGGTAGCTAAATACTGATATCAATCAAATGTCTCTTCCAGATATTCACAGTGTTGTGATTGGGACCAAGTTTGAATTGTTTGAGATACAGGAGCAGCACCATGCTTGGATTTATGAATACAAGCCCTTACAGCTGAAGGTAATAATCTGTCGTGTCGGGAGTAAAGATATTATGACAGCAAAGGTCTAATAATCCAGCATTCCTGGGACATGCACATGTTCTGGTTTCTTGGACTTCTCTCCTATTAATACCCAGACAAACTGTGATTAAATACATAACAGTGAACAAAGAAGATTACAGCACAGGAACAGGCCCTTCAGCCCACCATATCTGTGCTGAACATGATGTCAACTAACTAATCCCATCCGCCTGCACAAGGTCTATATCCCTCTGATCGCTGCCTGTTAAACGCTTTTTAAACATTGCTGTCATATCTGCTTCCACCACAAACCCTGAAAGCGTGTTCCAGATACTCACCATCTTTTGGATAAAAAACATGCCCCACACATCTTCTTTAAACTTTGCCCCACTCACCTTAAATCTCTGCCTCTAGTCCTTGACATTTCCACTCTGGGAAAAAGGTTCTGACTGTCTAACCTGACTATGTGGTGTATTGTTTTATAAACTTTTATCGTGTTGCGTCTGACGTTCCAAGGAAAACAATCCAAGTTTGTCTCACCTCTCATTATATATAATACATAGAAACATAGAAACATAGAAAGTAGGTGCAGGAGTAGGCCATTCAGCCCTTTGAGCCTGCAACGCCATTCAATATGATCATGGCTGATCATCCAACTCAGTATCCTGTACCTGCCTTCTCTCCCTACCCCCTGATCCCTTCAGCCACAAGGGCCACATCTAACTCCCTCTTAAATATAGCCAATGAACTGGCCCTTAACTACTTTCTGTGACAGAGAATTCCACAGATTCACCACTCTCTGTTTGAATTTTTTTTTCTCATCTCGGTCCTAAAAGACTTCCCCCTTATCCTTAAACTGTGACCCCTTGTTCTGGACTTCCCCAACATCGGGAACAATCTTCTTGCATCTAGCCTGTCCAACCCCTTAAGAATTTTGTAAGTTTCTATAAGATCCCCCCTCAATCTTCTAAATTCTAGCGAGAACAAGCTGAGTCTATCCAGTCTTTCTTCATATGCAAGTCCTGCCATCCCAGGAATCAGTCTGGTGAACCATCTCTGTACTCCCTCTATGGCAAGAATGCCTTTCCTCAGATTAGGAGACCAAAACTGTACGCATTACTCCATGTGTGGTCTCACCAAGGCCCTGTACAACTGCAGTAGAACCTCCCTGCTCCTATATTCAAATACTTTTGCTATGAATGCTAACATACCATTCGCTTTCTTCACTGCCTGCTGCACCTGCATGCCTACTTTCAATGACTTGTATACCATGACACCCAGGTCTCGTTGCATCTCCCTTTTCCTAATCGGCCACCATTCAGATAATAGTCTACTTTCCTGTTCTTGCCACCAGTGGATAACCTCACATTTATCCACATTATACTGCATCTGCCATGCATTTGCCCACTCACCCAACCTATCCAAGTCACCTTGAAGCCTCCTAGCATCCTCCTCACAGCTAACACTGCCCCCCAGCTTCGTGTCATCCGCAAACTTGGAGATGTTGCATTCAATTCCCTCGTCCAAATCATTAATATATATTGTAAATAGCTGGGAACCCAGCACTGAGCCTTGCGGTACCCCACTAGTCACTGCCTGCCATTCTGAAAAGGACCCGTTTACTCCTACTCTTGGCTTCCTGTCTGCCAGCCAGTTCTCTATCCACATTAATACTGAACCCCCGTACCGTGTGCTTTAAGTTTGCATACTAATACTCTCCAATCCAAACAACATCCTGGTAAACCTCTTGTGCACCCTCTCTCAAGACTCCACAATGAAAGTAAGCATGCAGGTACAGCAGGCAGTAAAGAAAGCGAATGGCATGTTGGCCTTTATAACAAGAGGAGTCGAGTATAGGAGCAAAGAGGTCCTTCTGCAGTTGTTCAGGACCCGAGTGAGACCACACCTTGAGTATTGTGTGCAGATTTGGTCCCCTAATTTGAGGAAGGACATTCTTGCTATTGAGGGAGTGCAGTGTAGGTTTACAAGGTTAATTCCCGGGATGGCGGGACTGTCATATGCTGAGAGAATGGTGTGGCTGGGCTTGTATACTCTGGAGTTTAGAAGGATGAGAGGGTATCTTATTGAAACATATAAGATTGTTAAGGGTTTGGACACGCTAGAAGCAGGAAACATGTTCCCGATGTTGGAGGAGTCCAGAACCAGGGGCCACAGTTTAAGAATAAGGGGTAAGCCATTTAGAATGAAGACGAGGAAGCACTTTTCTCACAGAGAGTGGTAAGTCTGTGGAATTCTCTGTGGAGGCCGGTCCTCTGGATACTTTCAAGAGATAGCTAGATAGGGCTCTTAAAGATGGCCTAGTCAGGGGATATGGGGAGAAGGCAGAAACTGGGTACTGATTGGGAATAATCAGCCATGATCACATTGAATGGCGGTGCTGGCTCAAAGGGCCGAATGGCCTACTCCTGCATCTATTGTCTGTTGTCCACAGCTTTTTGTTAATTGGGAGGCTAGAACTGCACACCATACTCCAAAAGCATCATGTGATTAAACATTGTGTGTAAACGTTGTGTGTAACTGCAACAGGACTTGGAAACTTTCATGCTCTGCACCCTGACTGTTGAAGGCAAGTATGTCGTGCATCTTTACTGCCCTATCTATGTGTGTTCACACATTCAGGGAGCTATGGACAAGAGGCCCAAGTTCCCTCTGTACATCAATGCTCTTCAGGGTGCTGTCATTTCATGTGTACTGTTCTCTTAAATTTGATCTCCCAAATGCAACACCTCACACATGTCTGGATTAAACTCCGGCTGCCATTTCTCTGCCCATTTTTTCAACTGGTTCATATCCTGCTGTATCGTTTAACAACCTTCCTCACCATCCACAATTCCCCCAGTAACACCCCTCCACCACTATGGTCTGCCTTCTATGGCCAAGCCAATTTGAATTCCGTCTACCAATGCAATGACACATCCAATCATACTTTATTAAAAAGTGTAACGTACAGCCCAAATTCCGATTATACACCACTAGTCAGATGTCCACCACTCTCTGTCTTTTATCACAGTCAATTTGGGGTTAGATTAGCCATCTTGCCTTGGATTACATTTGCCTTAACCTCTGGACCAGCCTAGAATATGGGATCTTGTCAACTGTCTGAGTGAAGTCCAAGTAGATGATGTCTACCACACTGCCTTCATCGACCTTCTTAAATGCTTCATCGAAAAGCTCAGTCAAATTAGTGAGACAGATTTTCTCCCACTTACACTCAAGCTAACTATCCCTGATCAGATTCAAATCTAAAGAAATTCTGTTGTGTAGAATTATCTCTAACAATTTCCCTACTACTTATGTAAGACTCATGGTATAAAGTTATCTGTCTTATCTCTGCTGCTCTAATTGACTAACAATGTTCATCATTCTCCAGTTTCCCGGTATGTCCTGTTGTCTCTGTTGTCTCTGTACTGTACACTGCACAATGACAATAAAGTTGAATCTGAATCTGAATCTGAATCTGATCTGAATCTGAATCGGATGTCACCTGCAGCTAATGAAGATCCAAAATCTCAGCCAGGGCCTCAGCCAACTTATTCCTTGCTCCCCACAGCAACCTGTGATCAATCTCATCTGGCCCTGGGGATTTATCCAGCCTTATGTGTTCTAAGACATCAACAGCTGCACCTTCTTAATACAGACCTGTTCCACACTATCAAAGTAGCTCAGTCTGTCCCGTTGAGTTACTCCAGCATTTTGTGGCTACCTCTCCCTGATCTCACTGTCAGTGACTTCCATCTCCTTGGTGAATATGAGAGAGAAGTATTCATTTAACATAAGAACATACAAAATAGGTGCACGCGTAGGCCATTCAGCCCTTCGAGCCAGCACCGTCATTCAATACAATCGTGCCTGATCATCCAAATTCAGTTCCCCGTTCTGGCTTTTTCCCCATATCCCTTCATTCCCTTAGCCCAAAGAGCTAATCTAACTCTCTTTTGAAAATATCCAGTGAATTGGCCTCCACTGCCTTCTGTGGAAGAGGATTCCACAGATTCGCTCTGGGTGAAAAAGTTTTTCCTCATCTCAGTCCTAAATGGCCTACCCCGTATTCTTAAACTGTGAGCCCTGGTTCTGGACACCCCCAATATCAGAAACATTTTTCTTGCATCTAGCCTGTCGAATCCTCTAAGAATTTTATATGTTTCTATAAGATCCCCTCTCAGCCTACTAAATTCCAGCTAATACAAGCCCAGTCGATCCATTCTTTCATTATACGTATGTCAGTCCAGCCTTCCTGGGAATTAACCTGGTCAACCTACGCTGCACCTCCTCAATAGCAATAATGTCCTACCTCAAATTAGGAGACCAAAATGCACACAATACTCCATGTACGGTCTCACCAGGGTCCCCTGTACAACTGCAGTAGGACCTCCTTGCTCCAAAACTCAAATTCTCTCGCAATGAAGACAAACATGCCATTAGCCTTCTTCACTGCTTGCTGTATTGCATGCTTACTTTCAGTGACTGATGTACAAGCACACCCAGGTCTCGTTGCACCTCTCCTTCGCCTAATCTGACACCATTCAGATAATAATCTGCCTTCCTGTTCTTGTCAACAAACCTCACATTAATCCACACTATACTGCATCTGCCATGCTTCTGCCCACTCAACCAACCTATCCAAGTCACCCTGTAGCCTCATAGCATCCTCCTCGCAGCTCATACTGCCACCCAACTTTGTGTCATCCGTAAACTTAGAGATGTTACATTTAATTCCCTCATCTAAATCGTTAATATATAGTGTAAACAACTGCGGTCCCAGCAGTGAGCCTTGCGGCACCCCACTAGTCACTGCCTGCCATTCTGAAAAGATTCAGCATCTTGCCACATACCGTGGCAGTACACATAGAATCTTTACCTCCAAGAGGACCCACACTTTCCTTGGCTACTCTTTTGCTCTTGATAACTTTATCTCCACAATTCATGCCCCCTTACTGTCCATCTAAATTGCTGAAGTTCTCTGCTACATTTCTCATCTTCCTCAATAGACTCAGTTGCCAAGAGACAGTCAGCTGATTTCACTTGCCATTAACTGCCATCTGCCTCCTGCTTTCGTCTTGATCAAACCTTTGTCATCGCTTGTCATCCCTAATCTTGCCATAAAAGATAAAACAGTACAGCACAGCAACAGGTCCTTCTGCCCACAGTGTCTGTACTGATGGACTAATCTCCTCTGCCTGCTTGTGACCCATACCACTCCATTCCTTGCATTTCCACATGCCCATCTAAAAGCCTCTTAAACACAACCAGGTATCTTCCTCCACAACCTGGCACCCACCATTATTAGGGTCTTATGGAGTTGCTCACACACTTGACTTCTTCACTTATACTCAATGCCCCAACCCATTGTCATAAAGCATACTCTACACCTCCTTTACCAATCTATTTGCTTGTGCTGCCACTTTCAGGGAGCTATGGAGTTGGACCCAAGATTCATCTTCACATGAATGTCGTTAACGAATTGAAGGTGTTAATACATGTTTCTCTCCTTTCTTCCTCAGTTTGAGAAGTTGTCAGCTTCTACTGGGGATACGCAAGCAATGCATGTTCGTGGTTTCCAATCAATGGAATGGTGATCACATCACAAAGATAAAATGTATTCTTGCCCTGTACGCTCTGGAAAACTTGGTCAGAAACATCGACCACTATCTGTACATGACAGCGTAATGGGCAGAGCCAAGCTTGTACACAACTGTGGAACTGGAACTCACACCCTCTCCAGACCACAGTGGGTGACCTACTCCAAACTGGCTTTACAAACTCCAATGTGTGAACCTGCTGTCTGATGAATGTTGAGGATTTATCAATGATATGGATATAAAGTTTCATCTCACACATTCCTGTTAATGGAACAGACCGTTATTGCTTGTAACTTGGCCTTCTAAACATGTGCTTTCGAAGTACCTATACAAACGCCTCTTAAACATTATAATTGTATCTGCCTCCACCTCTTCTTCTGGCAGCTTGTTCCAGATACGCAATGCCCCCGTGTGAAACACCTACCCCTCTGTCCTCCTTTAAATTTCTCCCCCTTACCTGAAACATGCCCTCTCGCTCTAGACTCTTAATGTTCTCAACGGATATAAATCACCCGAGCCTCCTACATTCTGGTGAGCATGAACACAGCTTATCCCACCACTCCTCGTAACTACAGCTCTCCATTCCAGGCAACATCCTGTCTGACTTGCCACCACATCCTTCCTGAGGTTTGATGACCAGAACTGCACACAGTACTCTTCAGTGTGGTCCAACTCAATGTTTATACAATTGCAACATGACATCCCAACTCTCACACTCAGTGCCCCGGCTGGTGTAGGTAAGGTGCCAAATGCCAGATTCACCATCCTATCTAGCATAGGATTTGCAACTCAAGGTATCTCTACATCAACACTAAGGTCCTTGCCACTTACCCTACATGTTCTTCTTGATCTTGACCTCCCAAAGTGTATCACCTCACTCTTGTCTGGATTAAATTCCATCTGCCACTGCTCCATCCAGCTTATAGCTGATCTATGCCCGATTCATTCTGACAACCTTCTTCACCAACAACATAACTTTTGTGTCATCTGCAAACTTACTAATCAGACCACATACCTTTTCATTCATGCCAGGAAAGGTCCCAGCTCTGATCTTGTGGGACAGCATTTGTTACAGACTTCCAGTCAAAAAATCACCCCTCCACACTCCCCTTAGCTTTCTGTCTCCAAGCCAATTTTGGATATATTAGTTAATCTTGTGCACTAGCTTACCTTGTGTGACCATGTCAAAGCCTTTCTAAACTCCATGCAAACCGCGTCTACCTCCCTGCCTTTGTCAATTGTTTTAGTTACTCCTCAAAAAACTCAGATTTGTGATACCTCATCTCCCTGCATAAAACCACACTGATCCCCAACAACTCCCTACATTACTTGTCTTAATGACTACAGGTCTGTTGCACTGACCTCTGTAGTCATGAAGACACTTGAAAGACTTGTGCTGCCCAAGCTGAAAACTATCACAAACCCCCTGCTGGACCCTCTGCAGTTTGCATATCGGGCCAATAGATCTGTGGATGATGCAGTCAACCTGGGCCTGCACTTCATCCTATAGCACCTAGACTGCCACGGGACCTACGCGAGAAACCTGTTTGTTGATTTTAGCTCTGCATTCAACACCATTGTGCCAGAGCTACAACATTCCAAACTTTCCGAGTTGACTGTGCCTGAACCCCACTGTCGGTGGATCACCAGCTTCCTGACAGACAGGAAGCAGCATGTGAGGCTGGGAAAGCACATCTCGGACCTGCAAACGCTCAGCATAGGAGCACCGCAAGGCTGCGTACTCTCTCCTGTCCTCTACTCTCTCTACGCCAACAACTGCACCCCCACAGACTCCTCTGTCAAGCTTCTCAAGTTTGCGGACGACACAACCCTGATTGGACTGATCCAGGATGGGGAGGAATCTGCCTACAGACAGGAAGTGTCACAGCTGGCATCCTGGTGCCATCGCAACAACCTAGAGCTCAATGTCTTAAGACAGTGGAATTAATTGTAGACTTTAGGAGAGCTCACCCCACTCACCATCAACAACACCACAGTCACATCTGTGGAGTGTTTTAAGTTCCTGGGAACCATCATCTCCAAGGACCTTAAGTGGGGGGCTACCATCGACTCCACAGTCAAAAAGGAACAACAGAGGATGTACTTCCTACAGCAGCTGAGGAAGCACAATCTGCCACAGGCAATTCTGGTCCAATTCTACACGGCCATCGTAGAGTCTCTTCTCACCTTCTCCATCATGGTCTGGTTTGGCTCAGCCACCAAGCACGGCACCTGAAGGCTGCAGCGAATCGTCCGATCAGCAGAGAAGGTTATTGGCTGCAACCTTCCCTCCGTTGATGAACTGTACACTGCAAGGGCCAGGAAGGGAGCGGGCAAGATCATCTCTCACCCCTCTCACTCTGGCCACAAACTCTTTGAATCACTTCTCTCTGGAAAGCGACTCCGGACTGTCAAAGCTGCCACAGCCAGACATAAAAACAGTTTTTATCCCGGAGTAGTTGCACTACTCAACAGCCAAAAATCTGTAGCCTCCCTTTGATCTGGTATTTTGTTGGTTCACATGCTTGATCAATGGCATTTTATCATTAATGTTTTATTATTATTAATGTTTAGTGTTTTCGGAGTCATTCGTAACTGTCACTGTATGTCAAGTTGTTACTTGTGGGCGGAGCACCAAGGCAAATTCCTTGTAGATGAATACTTGGCCAATAAACTTACTTAATTTTCCAAGTGAACATGAATTGCTCATCCAGAATCTTAACCAATGACTCCCCTCCCACTGATCTGAGATCATTGGCCTATAGTTGCCAGGGTAATCCATGCTGCTCTTTGTGAACAAGGGGACATCTTAGTGACCTTCCGGTCATCTGATACTTCACCCATGGCTAAAGGAGAAGCAAAACTCTCCGTCACAGCCCCAATCCCTTCCCTTACTAGTCAAAAATTGACAAGCACACATTGAGCAACTTGTGAAGTGTAGCATAAAAATGCACGTGGAGTTTAGGGTTAACAGACTCAAAGAGCAGAAACATTTCTTAATGAACAATGCAATTTTTCCCTATTTGAGATGTGTTTATCTTATTGACTAATGTATATCCTGTCTTCTAATTTCACACCCAGAAAAGTAAGATCTCTGATGACCTCCAGTTAGTACATTCTTTAATATATGATTTAATGCAAGGTGGAATCTAATGCCAAGAACTATCCATCCCAGAAATCAAACATGACAGCTCAAAGTGAGATTGTAATTTTATAAAGTTAAAGATACTGTGGGTGTCAGAAATCAATATCTCTGTAATATTCTGTGTGGTGATGTGAACACTCTAGATCCACTCCTGCTCTTCGTTCCGGCAGGTGTTGTAAACATTCCAGATCCACTCCTGCTCCTGGTTCCGGGAGGGGATGTTAACACTCGATTTGTTGCCCATTAAAGGGAAAGCTAATTACTGCACATGGTCGAATGTGAAAGAAATGTTGAAAAAATGGGAAGAAATGTGGAAATAAGGAGTTCTCGTCAACATGATAAGAAGGATGTCATCCCGCTGGAGAGTGTGCAAAGACCATTCCGCAGGGATATCACTTGGAATGAAAGGTTCAGTTATGAGCAGAGACTGGAGAGACATGGGTCTGTTCTAGTGGAGGAGGCTGAGGGGATAACCTGATGGAGAGGTATACAATTCTGAGGAGCTTTGATCGGGTTGACTGCACAACACATTTCTCCCTCTAAGAGGTAGATATAGATCTCCCTCTAGAGGTTATAGATTTAGGGTGATGGGGAAGAGACTTAGCAGAGATCTGAGGGGGGAAAGTGGTGAGTACCTGGAACACACTGCCAGAGAGAGTGGCAGAACCAGAGTCACTGAGAGATTTTAACAAGGGTCAGAACAAGCTCGAACCATCCAGGCATCCATTGACCACACGCTGGACTTGGTGGGTTGAATATCCTACACTGTGTGATTATAAGCGTTGAAAGATCAACAGTTCAAGTATTAGGTGAAGCTGGGAGAGAGAAGGGTGTTGAGAGACAGAGCTAAGTCCAACATCAGTCGGGGCCTCAGGTGTCAGGTGATATAGAAACATAGAAAATAGGTGCATGAATAGGCCATTCGGCCCTTTGAGCCAACACGACTGTTCATCCACAATCAGCACCCACAGATTCACAACTCACTGGGTGAAAAAGTTTTTCCTCATCTCAGTCCTAACTGCCCTACTGCTTATTCTTAAACTGTGGCCCCTGGTTCTAGACTCCTCCCTGCTGCACCTGCATACTTACTTTCAGTGACTGATGTACAAGCACACCCAGGTCTTGTTGCACAGCCCAATATCCTAATCTGACAATATTCAGATAATAATCTTTCCTGTTCTTGCCACCAATGTGGCTAACCTCACATTTATCCACATTATACTGCATCTTCCATGCATCAGCCCCCTCACCCAACATATCCAAGTCACCCTGCAGTTTCATAGCATCCTCAGCGCAGCTCACACTGTCAACCAGCTTTCTGTCATCCGAAAACTTAGAGATGTCACATTAAATTCTCTCGTCTAAATTGTTAATATATATTGTAAATAACTGGGGACCCAGCACCCCACTAGTCATTGCCTGCCATTCTGAAAAGGACCCGTTAATTCCTACCCTTTGCTTCCTGTCTGCCAACTAGTTCACTATTCACGTCAATACCCTTCCTCCAAAACCATGTGCACTAATTTTGCACACTAATCTCTTGTGTGGGACCTTGTCAAACGTTTTTTGAAAGTCCAGATACACCACATCCACTGCCTCTCCCTTATCCATTCTACTTGTTACATCCTCAAAAAATTCCAGAAGATAATTCAAGCAAGATTTCCCCTTCATAAATCCCCGCTGACTTTGACCGATATTGTCACTACTTTTCAAATGCGCTGCTATAACATCTTTAACAATCGACTCCAGCATCTTCCCCACGACCGATGTAAGGATAACTGGTCTATAATTTCCTGTTTTCTCTCTCTCAATTTTTTTTAAAGTGTAGTTACGTTGGCTACCCTTCAGTCCACAGGAACTGACCCAGAGTTGAGAGATAATTGGAAAATGATCATCAATGCATCCACAATTTCTAGGGCCACCCCCTTGGGTTCTCTGGGATGCAGACCATGCAGGGACAGGTCTTGTGACCCTGGAGATCCCCACACTGTTGCACTGTGACCATTCCTCTCCCTCCTCCACCTCATTGGTCTCTCTGTAACAGTGAAAGCAGTGACCATGGTCAAACTCCCTGGATCAGTGACGTCCATTGGTAAGTACAATAGACAATAGGTGCAGGAGTAGGCCATTCGGCTCTTCGAGTCCGCACATCCATTCAATGTAATCATGGCTGATCATCCCCAATCAGTACCCCGTTCCTGCCTTCTCCCCATAACCCCTGATTCCGATATCTTTAAGAGCCCTATCTAGCTCTCTCTTGAAAGTATCCAGAGAAATGGGAATTAACCTTGTAAACCCCACGCTGCACTCCCTCATTAGCAAGTTGTTCCTTCCTCAAATTAGGGGACCATATTTGCACACAATACTCCAGGTGTGGTCTCACTAGGAAGGGCCTCTTTGCTCCTACACTCAACTTCTCTTGTTATAAAGGCCAACATGCCATTCGCTTACTTTCATTGACTGATGAACAAGGACTCCCAGATCCCGTTGTACTTCCCATTTTCCCAACTTGACACCATTTAGATAGTAATCTGCCTTCCTGTTTTTGCTACCAAAGTGCATAACCTCACATTTATCCACATTAAACTGCATCTGCCATGCATCTGCCCACTCACCCAACCTGTCCAAGTCACCCTGCATTCTCATAGCATCCTCTTCACAGTTCCCACTGCCACCCAGCTTTGTGTCATCTGTAAATTTTCCTATGTTACTTTGTATCCCTTCATCTAAATTATTGACATATATTGTAAATAACTGCGATCCCAGCATCGAGCTTTGCAGTACCCAACTAGTCACTGCCTGTCATTCTGAAAGGGACCCATTAATCCCTACACTTTGTTTCCTGTCTGCCAACCAATTCTCTATCCATGTCAGTACCCTACCCCCAATATCATGTGCCCTAATTTTGCCCACTAATCTCCTATGTGGGCTTTCTGAAAGTCCAGGTACACTACATCCACTGGCTCTCTCTCCCTTATCCATTTTCCCAGTTACATCCTCAAAAAATTTCAGAAGATTAGTCAGGCATGATTTCCCCTTCGTAAATCCATGTTGACTTGGACCGATCCTGTCACTGCTATCCAAATGTGCCGCTATTTCATCTTTGATAATTGACTCCAGCAGGATATGAGTGGTGTCCTCTCCTGGTCTGGTCCACGGGTTACTCCAGACCCACAGGGTTTCATTCTTCACCGGAGACAAACCCGGGTTCATCAGATATCACCTTCCCTCAGGAAAACAACATCCACTCTGTCCAATTATTTTACCATTACTGTGTCCTCACATTGGCTTCCAATGATTTCCTTGAAGCCGGAGTGATGCAGAATAGCCAGAGATTCCCTGTTTCCACTCTTCTTCTCCACAATGAATAGACATGAATGGGTCACTGT
>JAXLNO010001870.1:646452-786740 GCA_038087875.1 Malacoraja senta | reverse complement strand
CAGTTACTTGGGGTCTCCTGTTTTCTTGCAGTCTCATCCATCTCCTGCTGTTCCAGCTGATGGTAAACCAAGTAATTTATTAAGGAGGCCAGTTCTCCTAATGGCTCTCCTGACCCTGACGGGGCAGCGAATCCTACTGCCAGGGGTGGAACATCTGGCAGCTGCCGTTCATCGCCTTGTACAGCCTCACCGTCAGAGTCAGGGTCTGAAATCTTATGACCCGTAGCACGCTCCTCATCCCTGAGGGTGCATTCCATCAGCCCTGAGCCAGGTGCTGTTAAGCTGCTTCCTGCAGCTTGGATTACAGTACACTCCTTCCTGAGTGAACTTTGCTCCAACAGCCTATGGAAAAAGCTTTCTATTTGGGCAATACGCTCGAAAGCAGTATCTAGCCCTGGAGCTACTTCCATTGCCTGGGACTCCTTCCGTGGGCCGTTGGGATTTAAACTTTGTCTTTTGCCCGACAGGCGCTGACTGTGTTTTCACCAGCCCCAGGTCCACAGTCGCTATGCTCACCGCTGGCGACTGTACCGGGGTTTAGAGGCGGTTGGTCTCTAACCGCAGACTCCCGACTTCTGTCGGCTGTGTCGCTCGCCTCTTCCCCCTGCCCGTTTTTTCCATGGCGTCTGTGGAAAAAATCCCCACAGACCCACAGTAAACGGACCTGGAAAACATGAAAAAAAGTTTCTACTTACCTTGTAGTTGAAAAACTACAATTTCACTGGAGGAGCTCTGCTCCTCACGTCCGTTTGCATCAAGGCGTCTGACGTAATGACGCGCAGGCGCACTGGCGGGGTTCTTCACGTAGTCACTCACGTGACTCCGAAGTAAAATATTGATTACCTTTCAGACTGTATTTCGACTGTAATTTCTGGAATGATAAGAGGTTTCCCATTTCGTACAAATCTCCAACCTTTTTAATTCCTAGTCTTTCCCAATGAATAAATGTTTTATCTATAATAGATGGTTTGAACGACGGGTTATTAGCTATTGGGGAGAGAAGAGATAGATTTCTTAGTTTAAGAGTAAATTTTACTTGTGTCCAAATTCGTAAAGTACTATGAATAATCGGGTTTTTCTTGTATATTGGGGAGAAGGATCGCGCCTATATTAAAAGGCAGGCAATCCTCTCTCTCCATTACTAACCAATCTACCTGTTGACATGAATTATCCAGCCAGTGAATTACATTTTTAATATTCGCTGCCCAATAATAGTGTAAGAAATTGGGGAGCGCCAATCCACCAATTTCTTTGGGTTTACATAGATGTCGTTTATTAATTCTATGTGATTTATAATCCCAAATAAAATTTGTAATCTGGGAATCGTTTAAAAAAAAAAAATTAGGTAGATATGAATGAAATAAATAGAGAATTTGTGGGAGAAAAATCATTTTTATGGCATTTATTCTGCCATCGGAATTTTTTCCAGAATTGAATCAGAGCGTTTAATTTAGTAACTAAAGGCAGGAAGTTTGCATTGAATAAAGAATTATATTTTCTGGTTACTTGGATACCCAGGTATTTAAATTTTTCTGTAGCAGTTCTAAAAGGAAATTTTAAAAGCTGTGTCGACACTTGGGGTTTTACATAGAAACATAGAAAATAGGTGCAGGAGTAGGCCATTCGGCCCTTCGAGCCTGCACCACCATTCAATATGATCATGGCTGATCATCCAACTCAGTATCCTGTACCTGCCTTCTCTCCATACCCCCTGATCCCTTTAGCCACAAGGGCCACATCTAACTCCCTCTTAAATATAGCCAATGAACTGGCCTCAACTACCTTCTGTGGCAGAGAATTCCAGAGATTCACCACTCTGTGTGAATTTTTTTTTTCTCATCTCAATCCTAAAAGATTTCCCCTTTATCCTTAAACTGTGACCACTTGTCCTGGACTTCCCCAACATCGGGAACAATCTTCCTGCATCTAGCCTGTCCAACCCCTTCAGAATTTTGTAAGTTTCTATAAGATCCCCCCTCAATCTTCTAAATTCTAGCGAGTACAAGCCAAGTCTATCCAGTCTTTCTTCATATGAAAGTCCTGACATCCCAGGAATCAGTCTGGTGAACCTTCTCTGTACTCCCTCTATGGCAAGAATGTCTTTCCCCAGATTTGGAGACCAAAACTGTACGCAATACTCCAGGTGTGGTCTCACCAAGACCCTGTACAACTGCAGTAGAACCTCCCTGCTCCTATACTCAAATCCTTTTGCTATGAATGCTAGCATACCATTCGCTTTCTTCACTGCCTGCTGCACCTGCATGCCTACTTTCAATGACTGGTGTACCATGACACCCAGGTCTCGTTGCATCTCCCCTTTTCCCAAACGGCCACCATTCAGATAATAGTCTACTTTCCTGTTTTTGCCACCAAAGTGGATAACCTCACATTTATCCACATTACACTGCATCTGCCATGCATTTGCCCACTCACCCAGCCTATCCAAGTCACCTTGCAGCCTCCTAGCATCCTCCTCACAGCTAACACTGCCCCCCAGCTTTGTGTCATCCGCAAACTTGGAGATGTTGCATTCAATTCCCTCGTCCAAATCATTAATATATATTGTAAATAGCTGGGGTCCCAGCACAGCCTTGCGGTACCCCACTAGTCACTGCCTGCCATTCTGAAAAGGACCCGTTTACTCCTACTCTTTGCTTCCTGTTTGCAAGCCAGTTCTCTAACCACATCAATACTGAACCCCCAATACCATGTGCTTTAAGTTTGTATACTAATCTCTTATGTGGGACCTTGTCGAAAGCCTTCTCAAAGTCCAGATATAACACATCCACTGGTTCTCCCTTATCCACTCTACTAGTTGCATCCTCGAAAAATTCTATAAGATTCGTCAGACATGATTTACCTTTCGTAAATCCATGCTGACTTTGTCCAATGATTTCACCACTTTCCAAATGTGCTGCTATCCCATCTTTAATAACTGACTCTAGCAGTTTCCCCACTACCGATGTTAGACTAACTGGTCTGTAATTCCCTGTTTTCTCTCTCCCTTCCTTTTTAAAAAGTGGGGTTACATTAGCTACCCTCCAATCCTCAGGAACTACTCCAGAATGTAAGGAGTTTTGAAAAATTATCAGTAATGCATCCACTATTTCTGGGGCTACTTCCTTAAGTACTCTGGGATGCAGCCTATCTGGCCCTGGGGGTTTATCGGCCTTTAATCCATTCAATTTACCTAACACCACTTCCTGACTAACCTGGATTTCACTCAGTTCCTCCATATCATTTTACCCGCGGTTCCCTGCTATTTCCGGCAGATTATTTATGTTTTCCTTAGTGAAGACAGAACCAAAGTAGTTATTCAATTGGTCTGCCATGTCCTTGTTCCCCATGATCAATTCACCTGTTTCTGACTGCAAGGGACCTATATTTGTTTTAACTAATCTTTATCTCTTCACATATCTATAAATACTTTTGCAGTCAGTTTTTATTTTCCCTGCCAGTTTTCTTTCATAATCTATTTTCCCTTTCCTAATTAAGCCCTTTGTCCTCCTCTGCTGAACTGAATTTCTCCCAGTCCTCTGGTAGGCTGCTTTTTCTGGCTAATTTGTACGCTTAATCTTTTGTTTTGATACTATCCCTGATTTCCCTTGTTATCCACGGATGCACTTCCTTCCCTGATTTATTCTTTTGCCAAACTGGGATGAACAATTGTAGTTCATCCATGCAGTCTTTAAATGCCTTCCATTGCATATCCATCTTCAACCCTTTAAGAATCAATTGCCAGTCTATCTTGGCCAATTCACATCTCAAAGTTACCTTTCTTTAAGTTCAGAACCCTCGTTTCTGAACTAACAATGTCACTCTCCATCCTAATGAAGAACTCAACCATATTATGGTCACTCTTGCCCAAGGGGCCACGCACAACAAGACTGCTAACTAACCCTTCCTCATTACTCAATACCCAGTCTAGAATAGTCCTTCCTTTCTATTGCGTTAATCTCCTCTCTAACCAGCAACGCTACCCCACCTCCTTTTCCTTTCTGTCTATCCCTCCTGAATATTGAATATCCCTGGATGTTCAGCTCCCAGCCTTGGTCACCCTGGAGCCATGTCTCCGTGATCCCAACTATATCATAATCATTAATAGATATCTGCACATTCAACTCATCCACCTTATTACGAATGCTCCTTGCATTGAGACACAAAGCCTTCAGGCTTGTTTTTACAACGCTCTTACCCCTTATACAATTATGTTGAAAAGTGGCCCTTTTTGATTTTTGCCCTGGATTTGTCTGCCTGCCACTTTTACTTTTCACCTTGCTACCTATTGCTTCTACCCTCATTTTACACCCCTCTGTCTCTCTGCTCACACATTTAAGAAACCCACCACCTCTTATTCTCTGTTTATTTATTTTTTCTTCTTTCCCCACTACACGTTGGGTCTGAGTGCTTCCCTTTTCTGCCTCCTTCTTCACACACTGTCTACTAGCTTTCTCTATTTGAGTCCCTCCCTCCAACCGTTCTAGTTTAAAGTCTCCGCAGTAGCCTTTGCAAATCTCCCCGCCAGGATATTGGTCCACCTCGGGTTCAAGTGCAAGCCGTCCTTTTTGTACAGGTCACACCTTCCACAAAAGAGGTCCCAATTATCCAGAAACCTAAATCCCTGCCCTCTGCACCAGTCCTTCAGCCACGCATTTATCCTCCACCTCGCTCCATTCCTACTCTCACTGTCGCGTGGCACAGGCAGTAATCCCGAGATTGTTACCTTTGCGGTCATTCTCCTTAACTCTCCTCCTAACTCTCTAAATTCTCCTTTCAGGACCTCTTCTCTTTTTCTACCTATGTCATTGGTACCTATATGTACCAAAACCTCGGGCTCCTCTCCCTCCCATTTCAGGATATCTTGGACACGTTCAGACACATCGCAGACCCTGGCACCAGGGAGGCAAACTACCATCCGGGTCTCCTGACTGCGTCCACAGAATCGCCTATCTGACCCCCTAACTATAGAGTCCCCTATTACTACTGCCCTCCTCTTCTTTTCTTTACCCTTCTGAGCAACAGGGCCGGTCTCTGTACTGGAGGCCCGGCCGCTGTTGCTACCCGCAGGTAGGCTGTCCGCCCCTAACAGTACTCAAACAGGAGTACTTATTGTCAAGGTGTACAGCCACCGGGGTACACTCTAGTCCCTGCCTCTGCCCCTTGCCCCTCCTAACTGTGACCCACTTGCCTGCCTCCTGTGGTCTTGGAGTGACCATCTCTCTGTAACTCCTCTCTATGACTTCCTCGCTCACCCTGACCAGACGGAGGTCATCGAGCTGCTGCTCCAGGTTCCTAATACGGTCCTTAGGAGCCTCATCTCAAGCACCTGGTGCAGATGTGGACGTCTGGAAGGCTATCAGACTCCTTGACCTCCCACGTCTGACATCCAGAACAGTAAACTGCCCTGGCCCTCATACTCCCCCCTTACCCTGGATATAATACAAAGTACAATACAATACAATACAAACTGCTGGAAGAAATCAGCAGGGATCTGACTCCCAATCAGCTGCTCCCTCTTGTCCACTTCCACCAATGAGCGGCTTCCTCAAGCCCACTTGTTTTGAAATGCGAATGGAACGTTGGGACGTTGGAACGTTACCAATTTGGGCTCCTCCCTCTGCGACCGCTCCAACGGCTCCTGGGCCTCTGTAAAGCAAAGCCCCGCGATCAGGTTTTAAACTCACCGCTCGGACGTAGCTCCTCCCTCGGCAACCGCTCCAGCGGCTCCTGGGCCTTTATTGCCATGATTTCACCTTTATTCCAGTTTATTCTATATCCTGAGAAAGAACCAAATTCCTCTATTAGACTTACTATATTTGGTATACTAACATGAGATTTTGTAATGTATAATAATACGTCATCTGCATATAATGATATTTTATTATTGGAATGTTTAGTATTATAACCGTGAATATTCGGATGCATTCTTATACTTTCCGCTAAGGGATCTATCGCAAGGGCAAATCTGTCTATTGCCCCTGGATAAGTGAAATTTCGGAGAAAGTATGTGGTTGGTCAATATTCTAGCAGTCGGCCTGTCATATAGTAATTTTATCTATGAAATAAAGTTCTCTCCCATCTGAAATTTTTGCAGTACTGTGAAGAGGTATTCCCATTCTACTTGGTCAAATACTTTTTCTGCATCTAATGAAATAATTGATGTCTTCTTCAATTTTGTGTGAATACATTATATTAAAAAGACGTCTCATTATTAAATGAATGTCTCTTGGGTATAAACCCCGTTTGATCCGCATGTATTAATTTACTAACGTATTTACGTAATGTTCTTGCCAGAGTTTTCGCTAATATTTTCTGATCTGTATTTAATAATGCAATTGCTCTGTATGAACCGGGGTTTCTAGATCTTTATCTTTTTTGGGTATGAGTGTGATAGTTGATTCCGCTTGTGTTTCTGGTAGTGTCTTCTTGAAATGCATATGTATAAAGCTTGTGTAAGCGAGGTGAAATTACCTCGTGAAATCTTTTATAAAATGCATTACTGAATCCATCTGGTCCCGGTGTTTTACCATTCTTCAGTGAGTTTATTGTCTCTTCTATTTCTTTGATTGAAACCTGTGCTCCTAATTCCTCTTGTTCCAACGGAATAAGTGTTGGGAGATTACAGTTGTCCAGAAAGTTTATAATTTTATTGCTGTCTGTTGATGTTTTGGATGTATATAAATTTTGATAAAATTCAGCAAATCTTTTATTAATGTCTTTAGGCAGTATTAGCAATTCACCTTTAACTGATTTGATTTTTAGAATAGTGTGATCCTTTTCCACTTTTTTTCAGCTGACGTGCCAAAAGTTTGTGTTGCTTATCGCCAAATTCGAAATTTTCCTGTTTTATAATTTGAAATAATCTCATGACTCTTGCAGATAAAATTCGGTTTAGTTTAAATTTCAATATTGCTATCTTGTTGTGTTTATCCATAGTTGGATCTTTCGCGTTTTCTAAATCAAGTTGCCTTATTTGTTCTTCTAGTTGCAATTGTTCCGTCCTATTATTTTTATTTTGAAAAGCTTGGTATGAAATAATAGAACCTCTGATAAACGCCTTAAAGGATTCCCATAATAGGGAGGGTGAAATATCTGGGGTATCATTAGTCTCAAAGAAAAGTTCCATCTGTTGTTTTAAGTATATACAACCATCCGGGTTGTTTAAAATTTGGGGATTAAACCTCCAAAACAATTTTTTATTGAACATTCCTTCTAGTTTTAGGAAGAAGGTTAACGGAGAATGATCAGGGATGACACTATTATGATATTTAGGATTATTTGTAAAGGGAATTAATTTCGTGTCCACTAGGAAGTAGTCGATACGTGTATAGGTTTTATGTACTGATGAATAAAAGGAGTATTCCCTTCCGGCCGGGTTTGCAATCCTCCATACATCTGTTATATTTGTGTTTTTTATGTATGTATTTAAAAGTTCACTGGATTTTGATTTTATATTAAGTCTCTTTTGTTGGGCAGATTTATCCAGATATTGATCTAGAACGCAATTGAAGTCTCCCCCAATTATCACTTTTGGTAGTTGTACTCAGAGATTATATTCAGGATTTTATTAAAGAATTGCGGATTATCAAAATTAAGCATAAATATTTACCATGGTGAGTGGGGTAGAATGTATCTCTCCAGTAATTATGACATACCTCCCCTCTTTGTCTACGATGGTATTCTTATGTTTAAATGGTATGCCTTTACGAATTATAATTGCGGTACCCCGAGATTTCGAGAGATAGTAGGAGTGATATTTTGACCGATCCAATTTGCCTTCAGCCTGGTCTGAGCTTGAACTTTCAAATGTGTTTCCTGTAGAAATATAATATTGGCATTGAGTGATTTTATTTGGGCAAGAATCTTACCCCTTTTAATTGGCTCGTTAGCGCCCCTTATGTTCCAGCTACAAAACATAATTCCTCCAATTTTCTTTTGCTCGTCGTCTTGCATTGTAAATTACATTGGTACCTTTATTTCAGATGGTGCAACACAATACCTCAAGCTTCTGGGTGTTGGGTGGGTGCTCATAGCTGCTAAACCCGGTGGTTTATCCCTTGAAAATGTGCCCTTAAAGAGAAAATCAAAAGAAGTGCTAAATAATTTGGCAAGTAAGGTGCCGCTACAAGAGTATCTTTATGTCCCTGTTCGGTTGAAAGGAAGGAGTAATAATTGGAAAGAACCATGGTTTTCAAGGGAAATTGGACACGGTTCGGAAAAAGGGAGAGATCTACAATAATTATAGGCTGCATGGAGTAAATGAGGTGCTTGAGGAGTATAAAGGTAAAAAGAATCTTAAGAAAGAAATTAGAAAAACTAAAAGAAGATATGAGGTTGCTTTGGCAAGTAAGGTGAAAGTAAATCCAAAGGGTTTCTACAGCTATATTAATAGCAAAAGGAAAACGAGGGATAAAATTGGTCCATTAGAGAGTCAGAGTGGACAGCTATCTGCAGAGCCAAAAGAGATGGGGGAGATATTGAACAATTTCTTTTCTTCGGTATTCACCAAGGAGAAGGATATTGAATTATGTGAGGTAAGGGAAACAAGTAGAGTAGCTGTGGAAACTATGAGATTCAAAGAAGAGGAAGTACTGACACTTTTGAGAAATATAAAAGTGGATAAGTCTCCAGGTCCGGACAGGATATTCCCTAGGACATTGAGGGAAGTTAGTGTAGAAATAGCAGGGGCTATGACAGAAATATTTCAAATGTCATTAGAAACGGCAATAGTGCCGGAGGATTGGCGTACTGCGCATGTTGTTCCATTGTTTAAAAAGGGGTCTAAGAGTAAACCTAGCAATTATAGACCTGTTAGTTTGACGTCAGTGGTGGGCAAATTAATGGAAAGGATACTTAGAGATAATATATATAAGCATCTGGATAAACAGGGGCTGATTAGGAACAGTCAACATGGATTTGTGCCGGAAGGTCATGTTTGACTAATCTTCTTGAATTTTTTGAAGAGGTTACTCGGGAAATTGATGAGGGTAAAGCCGTGGATGTTGTATATATGGACTTCAGTAAGGCCTTTGACAAGGTTCCTCACGGAAGGTTGGTTAAGAAGGTTCAATGGTTGGATATTAATGGTGGAGTAGCAAGATGGGTTCAACAGTGGCTGAATGGGAGATGCCAGAGAGTAATGGTGGATGGTTGTTTGTCAGGTTGGAGGCCAGTGACTGGGGTGCCACAGGGATCTGTGTTGGGTCCACTGTTGTTTGTCATGTACATCAATGATCTGGATGATGGTGTGGTAAATTGGATTAGTAAGTATGCAGATGATACTAAGATAGGTGGGGCTGTGGATAATGAAGTAGATTTTCAAAGATTTACAGAGAGATTTATGCCGGTTGGAAGAGTGGGCTGAAATCTGGCAGATGGAGTTTAATGCTGATAAGTGTGAGGTGCTACATCTGGGCAGGACAAATCAAAATAGGACGTACATGGTAAATGGTAGGGAATTGAAGAATGCAGGTGAACAGAGGGATCTTGGAATAACTGCACAGTTCCCTGAAAGTGGAATCTCATGTAGATAGGGTGGTAAAGAAAGCTTTTGGTGTGCTGGCTTTTATAAATCAGAGCATTGAGTATAGAAGTTGGGATGTAATGTTAAAATTGTACAAGGCATCTGGAGTATGGTGTACAATTTTGGTCGCCTAATTATAGGAAGGATGTCAACAAAATAGAGAGAGTACAGAGGAGATTTACTAGAATGTTGCCTGGGTAGTTACAGAGAAAGGTTGAACAAGTTAGGGTTTTTTCTTTGGAGCGCAGAAGGTTAAGGGGGGACTTGATAGAGGTCTTTAAAATGATGAGAGGGATAGACAGAGTTGACGTGGATAAGCTTTTCCCACTGAGAGTAGGGAAGATTCAAACAAGGGGACATGACTTGAGAATTAAGGGACAGAAGTTTAGGGGTAACATGAGGGGGAACTTCTTTACTTAGAGAGTGGTGGCTGTGTGGAATGAGCTTCCAGTGAAGGTGGTGGAGGAAGGTTCGTTTTTATCATTTAAAAATAAATTGGATAGTTATATGGACGGGAAAGGAATGGAGGGTTATGGTCTGAGCGCAGGTATATGGGACTAGGGGAGAATACGTGTTTGGCACGGACTAGAAGGGTCGAGATGGCCTGTTTCCGTGCTGTAATTGTTATATGGTTATATTATATGGTTATAACATAAAAATTGTGAAAAAAATGTATTAAAAAATATATATATATACTGCAAGAAAAAACCACCAAATGGTGGGAGAAAAATTCTTGAAACCTTCCGTAGATGTAAAATTGCATTAAGCTCCGTTCCCTTAAACAAGTATTGTGAAAAAGAAAGAACAGTTCAAACCGGGTAATATAGAGAAAACCATCGAACATGTAGTTCTACTGATATCTTAAACTGGACAAGTATTTACTATTTACCATTTAATTACTGTATTTAACTTAGCAGACAAAGCCCAGTATATTTAGAAACATAGAAAATAGGTGCAGGAGGAGGCCATTCGGCCCTTCGAGCCAGCACCGCCATTCATTGTGATCATGGCTGATCGTTCCCTATCAATAACCCGTGCCTGCCTTCTCCCCATATCCCTTGACTCCACTAGCCCCTAGAGCTCTATCTAACGCTCTCTTAAATCCATCCAGTGATTTGGCCTCCACTGCCCTCTGTGGCAGGGAATTCCATAAATTAAAGTAAGAAACTGCTGGTTGGAAGGGGTTAACCAAAATTGCAATCTTGGCTGCTTGCCAATTGTTTCACTCCCTTCCAGCCTGATTCCTTGTTAATTTATCTTAAGCATAACTGGGAATTTGTCTTCCCGAATCGATTACACATATTTTAGTATATTAGTATAATAATCCAACAGATTTAACTAGCGATCATAAATCTATAGCATGTTCATTATCGACTTTAAAAAAAAGAAAAAAAATGTATCATTATTCGGTTATGATAGTACATTTTAGATTAGAATACATGAGTTAGTCCAGTTATTTATGTTAGTATAGAATTATTTATATCTTTTCATTAGTGAATTGTTACGTTCCGCTCCATTTAATTTAATTTTCTATGCTGCGTAGTTCCATTTTATTAAATCTTTCATTCAAAAAAAGTTTGTCCTTGAGTTTGCATTCCAAAGTCGATAAGGTGTCTAGACTTAAGCACATGTAAATTCGTCGGCCATCTTATCGGCAACATTTGTGCTTATATTTATTTAAAAAGTCATATTTTCTCAGTTTCCCCTCTCCAGATATATATAAAAGGTAAACCTCCGGATAACCGTGACATTTTACTTATCCTTTAATATCCTTTGTTAGCTCTTGTGCGTATTTAAATGCTTCTTCTGGATCAATAAAGAAACGCTCCAAATCATTATATGTAATCCTCATTTTTGCAGGATAATTTATCCCATATCTTAAGTTCGGAATTCCTTTAAGGATCAGTTTTGTCTTTGTAAAAAGGGCCCGTTTCTTAGCCACTTCTGCTGGGTAGTCTCTAAAGAATCGTACGATTTCACCTTCAAACATCAGATTTTTTGCTAATGGAATTTTTTTCATAATGTCTTCAAGAGCTGCTATGTCATGAAGTTTCACTATAATCTGTCTTGGTGGGGCTCCTGGCCTCGAATGTACTCTCTGAACTCGGTGTGCAACATCTACTTTCGGTTTTTCGGACAGCTTGAATACGTGTTTAAGTAAGTTGGCAGTGAACTCCCGAGGGCCCATTCCAGTCTCCTTTCCTTCTCTCACTCCAACTATCCTTAAATTCTGCCGTCTTGACCGAGCTTCGAGGTCGAGACATTTGTCGGTCATTCTAGCCAGTTGCCCAGAAACTTGGTCTTGATCTTCTTTCATTCTCTTCATCGCTTCAGACATATCCTTCATCGCAGTTTCCAGATCTTTAATAGCAGTGCTGTGTTCTGCAGAAGTAGTGAGAACAGGTTCCTACTTTTCATTGTAATCTTCTTCGACCCGTTCAATTTCTACTCTTAGCTCGGTCTCTACATTCTCAATACATTGCTGTAGAGTACCGATTGTCTCAATAACTTGCTTGTTCCCGAGCTGCATACTTGTAGCCAGTTCGGAAATCACCTTATGTAACATATCAGCAAAGTCTTTTGACACAGCTTCTCTTAAAGACTGTTCCTGTTCTGTTACCTTTGCTTCCATTTCAGCAATGAATCTTCGACCTTCAGTTTCTTCTTCTTCAGACCCTTCTGGAGTTGTTTGAGGTGTTTTCCCCAACTCCTTAACAAGCAGTCTTGTCAGAGGTCTTGATGTGGGTCGTTTAGGTAAGTTCCTTTTTCTCATTTAAAAGTGCCGATTTTCCCCGTTATTTTGCGGAAATTTCTGATGACGTCACTTACGCGACGTCAGGCATCCCCGGTGAGTCTTTTAAAATCGGTCCCGTCTTCTTTCAAAGGCTTTTTAGAGCATTTAGCGCCTTTGTCGGGAGCGGAGCTGAATGCTGCGCCTCTCACTGCTGCATGGCGCCACCGGAAGTCAGCTCCGAGAATAGATGTTAAAGAAAACTTATTAGACTTCAACAAGCTGGCATTAGTCAAAATGTTTAATTTACTTTGTTATGGATACACATAGTTTAGGCCCTCAACTTCATGAATGAGTGAGTGAGTGAACGAGTGAGTGAATGAATGAGTGAATGTACAGCCTCCAAATCTAATTTTTTCACATAATAGGGTGCAATTAAATTAATTAAAGTCCATACAGATTAATTTTCATAAATTCAGACTTTAGATCTTACCTTTCAGTTCCAGTTGATTCATAAAGTTTGATTGCAGCACCTCAGCAGGGACTTTGCTTTCAAGGCTTTGTTCCACTTCTATCCACTTGGCTGCACATTCTTCAGACTTCTTAATGCTTTTCTCACTAAATTCAATTACCCTGCTGCAAGTTTCCACAACATGTATTCCACAGAACTACAAAGAACCTTCATCGGAATCTCCAGTAAAACAGGCATCAGTGAAGTCCTCTCAGCCATGTTGTGTGCTCCCTGCCTAACTGGCCTGAAACAAAGCGCGTGATTGGCCACCTGCCGTCCGACTCAATGTCAAACGTGCTTTGATTGGACTAAAAATACCCGAAAATTTTCCGTTTTTTCTCTAATTTAAAAAAAAAATGTGCAAGTTTTGTTCTTGACGAGTTTCAGCGATGATTTATATAATATTTTTACACAATATGTGAACATTTCATGTAGTTCCGTGAGTTGGGTCACGAAACTGCACAAAAAAGCTCCTCGGCCCACAGCTTAATATAGTAGGTTAAAACTAAACAGTGTTAAATACTAAACAGTGTTAAATACTAAAACAGATTACACATTATCACATTATAAAACAATATAACAGTATCACAGTAACACTATAATACACCATAATGCATTATAACACTATAACACACTTTAACACTATAATACACTATAACACTAAATCACACTCTAAACCAATATAACTCATTAATATAGTCGAATACACAACAAACACTTTAACATAAAGTGTTATAGTTATGTTGTAGTGCATTATTATCTATCTTAGTGTGTTATAGTGTATGTTTGCATGTTGTAGTGTGGTATTAAGTGTTAAACTGTATTATAATTAGCTATAGTGTGTTAAAGTGTGTTAAATAGTTTTCGTGTATTATGGTGTGTTATAGTGTATTATAGAGTGTTATAGTGTTTCATAGCGTATCATAATTTATTATAGTGTTATCGAGTATTATAGTTTAGTGGTGTATTATGGTGTATGTTATACTGTGTTTTGTATTCATTTTATATTGTAATACTGTTATAGTAGATTAGTGTGCTACAGTTATTATCACGTATACTATCGTGTGATATCGCACGTAGTATTATTAGTGTATTATAGTATTATAATGTGCTAAATGTTATAATGTATTATTGTTTTATATGTGTCATTTTGTATTACTGTATATAGTATATAGTAGAGTACAGTGTGTCATAGTCTGTTATAGTGTATTATAATGCGTTGTAATGTGTTATAGTATATTGTATATAGAAACATAGAAAATAGGTGCAGGAGTAGGCCATTCGGCCCTTCGAGCCTGCACCGCCATTCAATATGATCATGGCTGATCATCCAACTCAGTATCCCGTACCTGCCTTCTCTCCATACCCCCTGATCCCCTTAGCCACAAGGGCCACATCTAACTCCCTCTTAAATATAGCCAATGAACTGGCCTCAACTACCTTCTGTGGCAGAGAATTCCAGAGATTCACCACTCTCTGTGTGAAAAATGTTTTTCTCATCTTGGTCCTAAAAGACTTCCCCCTTATCCTTAAACTGTGACCCCTTGTTCTGGACTTCCCCAACATCGGGAACAATCTTCCTGCATCCAACCGCTTAAGAATCTTGTAAGTTTCTATAAGATCCCCCCTCAATCTTCTAAATTCTAGCGAGTACAAGCCGAGTCTATCCAGTCTTTCTTCATATGGAAGTCCTGACATTCCAGGAATCAGTCTGGTGAACCTTCTCTGTACTCCCTCTATGGCAAGAATATCTTTCCTCAGATTAGGAGACCAAAACTGTACGCAATACTCCAGGTGTGGTCTCACCAAGACCTGTACAACTGCAGTAGAACCTCCCTGCTCCTATACTCAAATCCTTTTGCTATGAATGCTAACATACCATTTGCTTTCTTCACTGCCTGCTGCACCTGCATGCCTACTTTCAATGACTGGTGTACCATGACACCCAAGTCTCGTTGCATCTCCCATTTTCCTAATCGGCCACCATTCAGCTAATAGTCTACTTTCCTGTTTATGCCACCAAAGTGGATAACCTCACATTTATCCACATTATACTGCATCTGCCATGCATTTGCCCACTCACCCAACCTATCCAAGTCACCTTGCAGCCTCCTAACATCCTCCTCACAGCTAATACTCCCCCCCCAGCTTCGTGTCATCCGCAAACTTGGAGATGTTGCATTCAATTCCCTTGTCCAAATCATTAATATATATTGTAAATAGCTGGGGTCCCAGCACCGAGCCTTGCGGTACCCCTTGCGGTGTAACACATATGTAATGTGTTATAGTATATAGTTATTGTGTGTTAGATAGTGTGTTAGTGTTATATTGTGTTATATACAAAGTTATAGTGTGTTGTAGCGTATTAGACTATTATAGTGTTATAGTGTGTTATATGTTGTATTGTATTATGGTGTGTTATAGTGTATTATAGTGTGTTTTAGTGTGTTATAGTGTGTAATAGTGTATTATCGTGTGTTATAGTGTTATAGTGCCAGGAACATCGGGCTTCCGTAGAGGCAACTGTGGTGGCCTCGATGGGCCTGACTCTGGGGAGAACTGGGTTGGGGACTGGACATTGTGCCTTCCCCCACAGTGGTGGTCATTGTGGGGGGATGATTTTGTGTGCTGTGCCTGTCAGTCCGTGTACAAGATGGCGGTCGGAGGGGAGAGTGGACGCTGGCGCGAATTGGTCGCCGCTGCTCTCTCCTCAAATTGTGTTTCTTATTTTCTTTTGGTGCTCTTGAAATTGAATTCTGTCCTTGATTTGTGTACTGTGGTGTTTTTATATTTAATTTATTCCGATTATGTGTTTTGTATTTTTTTTTTTGTGATTCTATGCATTGTAAGGTGTCCTTGGGTTTTAGAAAGGCGCCAGTAAATAAAATGATTATTATTATTATTATTATAGTGTGTTATAATGTTTTAGATTGTGTTATAATGTGTTATAGTCTATGCTAGTGTGTTATAGTGCACTAGTGTGTTAAAATGTGTTTCGGTTTATTATAATGTGTTACAGTGCGTAATGATATCGCGTATTATGGAATGTTATAGTGTATCATAGTGTGTTATGGTGTATTTTATATTCTATTTTAGTGTATTATAATGTTATATGGTATCATAGTATGTTATACTGTTGTAGTGTGTTGCTTTATAGTGTTATAGTAGTTTATGCCGTTACAGTTATAATGTATTATCGTGTCATATCATGTATCGTATTATATACTATTATAGTATTAGAGTGTATAATGTAAGTAATAATGTATTATAGTGTATAGTTTTATTTTTGATATAGTGTATTAGTGTGTTATAGTGTTATAGTGCATTATAGTGTATTATAGCGTGATATAGTGTATTATGGCGTAATATAATATGTTATATTTTATTGTGTTAGTGTATAATAGTGTGTGTGTTATAATGTATTATAGTGTGTGTTTGTGTATAATAGTGTTATAATCTATTATAGGATATTGTGTTAATCTAGTGTTATAATCTATTATAGGATATTATAGAATAGTGTATACTATTAAATAAAATATTTATTATAATGTGTTATAGTCATATAGTATTATAGCTTGATGTAGTGTTCTAGTGTAATAGAGAGAGTGTTATAGTGCGTTATATATACAGTGTTATAGTGTATTATATTGTATTATAATGTTATATTACATAATGATATAATGTTTAGTTTGTAATAATGTATTACACGATAACAAATTATAATACATTTGAACACATAACGCATTATAATGTGTATCCCATCCTCCCTCTATCTCCATCTTCATCTGTATCTCTAGCTCCATCTCTATCTCTAGCTACACCTCTATCTATATGTCCAGCTCCACCTCTAGCTCCATCTCCACCTCCAGCGTCTCCAGCTCCATCCCCAGCACTAGCTCCAGCTCAATCTCCAGCTCCAGCTCAATCTCCAGCTCCAGCTCCATCTCCAGGTCCAACTCCAGCCCCAGCTCCATCTCCAGGTCCATCTCCTGCTCCATCTCCAACTTCAACTCCATCTCCAGCTCAAGCTCTCGCTCCAGGTCCATCTCCCGCTCCAACTCCAGCCCCATCTCGAGTTCCATCTCCACCTCATGCTCTAGCTCTAGCTCAATCTCCAGCATCTCTAGCTCAAGCTCCATCTCCAGCTCCTCCAGCTCTAGCTCCATCTTTATCTCCATCTCCATCTCAAGCTCTAGCTCCATTTCCAACTACAGCTTCAGCTCCGGATCCATCTCCAGCTCCAGCTCAAGCTCCAGGTCCATCTCCAGCTCCATCTCTAGCTGCATCTCTAGCTCAAACTCCCGCTCCAGCTCTGGCTCCGGCTCCATCTCCAGCATCTCTAGCTCCATCTCTAGCTTACTCCCCAGCTCCAGCTCTGGCTCCGTCTCCAGCTCAATCCCCAGCAACAGCCCCAGCTCTATCTCCAGCTCTATCTATCACTCCATCTCCAGGTCCATCTCCAGGTCTAGCTCTATCTCCGTCTCCAGCTCCATCTCCATCTCCAGCTCAATCTCCAGCACCAGCACCATCTTCAGCTTTAGGTCCATCTCCAGCTCTAGCTCTAGCTTCAGCACTATCTCTAGCTCCATCTCTAGTTCCTTCTCCATCTCCAGCTCCATTTGCAGCTACAGCTCCGGCTCCATCTCCATCTCTAGCTCCATTTCCAGTTACATCTGCTCCTCTAGCTCTATCTCCTTCTACAACTAGCTCTGGCTCCATCTCCTGCCCTATCGCCAGATCTACCTCTAGCTCCAGCTCCATCTCCAGCTCCATCTCCAGCTCTAGCTCTAGCTCCAGCTCCAGCTCCAGCGCCATCTCCAACTCCGGTTTCATCTCTAGCTCCATCTCCAACTCCTGATCTAGCTCCATCTCCATCTCCAGCACCAGGTCCAGCTCCAGTTCTAACTCCATCTCCAGGTCCAGCTCCAGGTCTAGCACCATCTCCATGTCCAGCTCCATCACCAGCACCATCTCCACCTCCAACTCCAACTCCATCCCTAGCTCCAGCTCCATCTCCAGCTCCATTACCCAGTTCCAGCTCCAGCCCCATCTCCAGCTCTATCTCCAGCTCCAGCTCCAACTCTAGCTCCAGCTGTAGCTCCATCTCCATCTCCAGCTTCGTCTCCAGCTCTAGCTCCATCTCCAGCTCCAGCTCCAACTCCAACTCTAGCTCCAGCTCTAGCTCCCTCCAGCATCATCTCCAGTTCCAGCTCCGTCTCCAGCTCCAGCTCCATCGCCAGGCCCATCTCCAGCTCCAACTCCAGGTGCAGCACCATTTCCAGCTCCATCCCCAGCTTCATATCCAGTTCTAGCTCCTCCATCTCCATCTCCAGCTCCATTTCCAGCTATATCTGCAGCTCCAGCTCTATCTCCAACTGCATCTTTTTCTCCAGCTCCATCTCTATCTCTCTCCAGCTCCAGCTCTATCTCCACCGCAAGCTCCAGCTCCATCTCCAGTTCCATTTCTAGCTCCATCTCTAGCTCTATATCTAGCTCAATCTCCAGCTCCAGCTCCGTCTCCAGCTTCATCTCCATCATAATCTCTGGCTCCAGCTCTAGTTCCAGCTGTAGCTCTAGATCTAGCTCCATATCCAGCTGTACCTCCAGCTCCAGGTCTACCTCCAGGTCCAGCCCCAGCTCCATCTCTAGCTCTAGCTCCAGCTCCATCTCCCGCACCTCCAGGTCCATCTCCAGGTCTAGCTCCATCTTCATCTCTAGCTCCACCTCTATCTTTTTCTCCAGCTCCATTCCTATCTCTCTCTAGCTCCAGCTCCAGCTCTATCTCCACCTCAAGCTCCATCTCCATCTCCAGTTCCATCTCCAGCTCCATTTCTAGCTCCATTTCAAGCTCAAGCTCTAGCTCCATCTCCAGCTACATCCATAGTTCCAGCTCCAGCCGCATCTCCAGCTCAATCTCATCTTCAGCTCCAGCTCAAGTTCCATCTCCAGCTCCAGTTCCATCTCCAGATCCAGCTCCAGCTCCAGCTCTAAATGCAGCTCCAGGTCTAGCTATAGCTCCGGCTCCAGCTCTAGCTCCCGCTTCAGCTCTAGATGCAGCTCCAGCTCCAGCTCTTGCTCCTGCTCCATCTCTAGCTCCAGCTCCATCTCTATCTACGTCCATCTTCCTCTCCATCTCCAGGTCCAGCTCCAATTCTAGCTCCAGCTGTAGGTCTAGCTCTAGCTCCATCTCCAGCTCTACATAGGAACATAGAAAATAGGTGCAGGAGGAGGCCATTCAGCCCTTCGAGCCAGCACCGTCATTCATTGTGATCATGGCTGATCGTCCCCAATCAATAAGCCGTGTCTGCCTTCTCCCCATATCCAGGCCTACCTCCATCCCCAGCTCCATCTCCAGCTCTAGCACCTGCTCCATCTCACGCACCTCCAGGTCCATCTCCATCTCTAGCTCCACCTCTATCTTTTTCTCCAGCTCCATCTCTAACTCTCTCTAGCTCCAGCTCCAGCTCTATCTGCACCTCAAGCTCCAGCTCCATCTCCAGTTCCATCTCCAGCTCCATCTCTATCTCTCTCTAGCTCTAGCTCCAGCTCTACCTCCAGCGCTACCTCCAGCTCCATCCTTAGCTCCATCTCAAGCTCAATCTCCAGCTCCGTCTCCAGCTCCATCTCCAGCTCCATGTCCCGCTCTATGTCCCGCTCTATCTCCAGGTCCATCTCCAGATCTAGCTCCAGCTCCAGCTCCAACTCCAACTGTAGCTCCAGCTCTAGCCCTCGCACTAGCTCCATCTCCAGCTCTACCTCCACCTCCAGCATCATCTCCAGTTCCAGCTCCATCTCCACCTCCAGCTCCAGCTCCATTGCCAGGGCCAGGTCCATCTCCATCTCCAGCTGTAGCTCCATTTCCAGCAACATCTGCTGCTCTGGCTCTATCTCGATCTCCAACTCTAGCTCTGGTTCCATCTCCTGCCCTATCGCCAGATCTACCTCTAGCTCCAGCTCCATCCCCAGTTCCAGCTCCAGCCCCATCTCCAGCTCTGGCTCCAGCTCCAACTCTAGCTCTAGCTCTGCCTCCAGCACTACGTCCATCTTCCACTCCATCTCCAGGTCCAGCTCCATCTCCAGCACCATCTCCAGCTCTAGCTCAGTTCCAGCTCCAACTCTAGCTCCAGCTGTAGCTCCATCTCCATCTCCGTTTCCAGCTTCATTTCCAGCTCTAGCTCCATCTCCATCTCCAGCTGAAGCTCCAGCTCCAACTCTAGCTCCATCTGCAGCATCATCTCCAGTTCCAGCTCCGTCTCCACCTCCAGCTCCAGCTCCATCGCCAGGTCCATCTCCAGCTCCAACTCCAGTTGCAGCTCCATTTCCAGCTCCATCCCCAGCATTGGTTTATACTCACTAGAATTGGTTTATACTCACTAGAATTTAGGAGATTGAGAGGGGATCTTATAGAAACTTACAAAATTCTTAAGGGGTTGGACAGGCTAGATGCAGGAAGATTGCTCCCGATGTTGGGGAAGTCCAGGACAAGGGGTCACAGCTTAAGGATAAGGGGGAAATCCTTTAAAACCGAGATGAGAAGAACTTTTTTCACACAGAGAGTGGTGAATCTCTGGAACTCTCTGCCACAGAGGGTAGTCGAGGCCAGTTCATTGGCTATATTTAAGAGGGAGCTAGATGTGGCCCTTGTGGCTAAAGGGATCAGAGGGTATGGAGAGAAGGCAGGTACGGGATACTGAGTTGGATGATCAGCCATGATCATATTGAATGGCGGTGCAGGCTCGAAGGGCCGAATGGCCTACTCCTGCACCTAATTTCTATGTTTCTATGTTTCTATGTTTCATATCTAGCTCCATCTCCATCTCCAGCTCTAGCTCTATTTCCAGCTATATCTGCAGCTCCAGCTCTATTGCCAACTGCATCTCTTTCTCCAGCTCCATCTCTAACTCTCTCTAGCTCCAGCTCCAGCACTATCTGCATCTCAAGCTCCAGCTACATCTCCAGTTCCATCTCCAGATCCATCTCTAGATCTACCTCTATCTTTTTCTCCAGCTCCATCTCTATCTCTCTCTAGCTCTAGCTCCAGCTCTACTTCCAGCTCCATCCTTAGTTCCATCTCAAGCTCAATCTCCAGCTCCAGCTCCGTCTCCGTCTCCAACTCCATCGCCAGCAACATCTCCCGCTCTATCTCCCGCTCTATCTCCCGCTCTATCTCCCGGTCCATCTCCAGATCTAGCTCCATCTCCAGCTCCAGCTCCATCTCCAGCTCCATCTCCAGCTACAGCTCCAGCTCCAGCTCCAGCTCCAGCTCTAGCTCTAGCTCTAGCTCTAGCTCTAGCTCTAGCTCCAGCTCCAACTCCAACTCCAACTCTAGCTCTAGCCCTCGCTATAGCTCCATCTCCAGCTCTACCTCCATCTCCAGCATCATCTCCAGTTCCAGCTCCATCGCCAGGCCCATCTCCATCTCCAGCTTTAGCTCCATTTGCAGCTACATCTGCAGTTCCAGTTCCATCTCCAACTCCATCTCCATCTCCATGTCCAGCTTCAGCTCTAGCTCTATTTCCAGCAACATCTGCTGCTCTGGCTCTATCTCCATCTCCAACTACCTCTGCCTCCATCTCCTGCCCTATCGCCAGATCTACCTCTAACTCCAGCTCTATCTCCAGCTCTATCTCCAGCTCCAGCTCCATCTCCAGCACCAGCTCCATCCCTAGCTCCATCTCTCGCTCAATCTCCTGCTCCAGCTCCTTCTCCAGCTCCATCCCCAGCACCATCTCCAGCTCTATCTCCCGCTCGATCTCCCGGTCCATCTCCAGATCTAGCTCCATCTCCATCTCCAGCTCCAGCTCCAGCTCCAGCTCTAGCTCTAGCTCTAGCTCTAGCTCTACCTCCAGCTCTAACTGTAGCTCCAGCTCTAGCCCTTGCACTAGCTCCATCTCCAGCTCTGCCTCCACCTCCAGCATCATCTCCATAGAATCATAGAACATAGAAACATAGAAAATAGGTGCAGGAGTAGGCCATTCGGCCCTTCGAGCCTGCACCGCCATTCAATATGATCATGGTTGATCATCCAACTCAGTATCACGTACCTGCCTTCTCTCCATACCCCCTGATCCCCTTAGCCACAAGGGCCACATCTAACTCCCTCTTAAATATAGCCAATGAACTGGCCTCAACTACCGTCTGTGGCAGAGAGTTCCAGAGATTCACCACGCTCTGTGTGAAAAAGTTTTTCCTCATCTCGGTCTTAAAGGATTTCCCCCTTATCCTTAAGCTGTGACCCCTTGCCCTGGACTTCCCCAACATCGGGAACAATCTTCCTGCATCTAGCCTGTCCAACCCCATAAGAATTTTGTACGTTACCAGTTCCAGTTTTGTCCAGTTCCAGCTCCATCCCCACCTCCAGCTCCATCGCCAGGTCCATCTCCATCTCCAGCTGTAGCTCCATTTCCAGCAACATCTGCTGCTCTGGCTCTATCTCAATCTCCAATTCTAGCTCTGGCTCCATCCTCTGCCCTATCGCCAGATCTACCTCCAGCTCAAGCTCCATCTCCATCTCCAGCTCCATCCCCAGTTCCAGCTCCAGCCTCACCTCCAGCTCTAGCTCCAGCTCCAGCTCCAACTCTAGCTCCAGCTGTAGCTCTAGCTCTATCTCCAGCTCTACGTCCATCTTCCACTCCATCTCCAGGTCCAGCTCCATCTCCAGCTCCATCTCCAGCACCATCTCCAGCTCCAACTCTAGCTCCAGCTGCAGCTCCATCTCCATCTCCAGCTTCGTCTCCAGCTCTAGCTCCATCTCCATCTCCAGCTGTAGCTCCAGCTCCAGCTCCAGCTAGCTCCATCTCCAGCATCATCTCCAGTTCCAGCTCCGTCTCCACCTCCAGCTCCATCTCCAGGTCCATCCCCAGCTCCAACTCCAGGTGCAGCTCCATTTCCAGCTCCATCCCCAGCTTCATATCCAGCTCTAGCTCCATCTCCATCTCCAGCTCTAGCTCTATTTCCAGCTATATCTGCAGCTCCAGCTCTATCTCCAACTGCAACTTTTTCTCCAGCTCCATTTCTATCTCTCTCCAGCTCCAGCTCCAGCTCTATCTCCACCTCAAGCTCCAGCTCCAGTTCCATTTCGAGCTCTATATCTAGCTCAATCTTCGGCTCCATCTCCAGCTTCATCTCCATCATAATCTCCGGCTCCAGCACCAGCTCTAGTTTCAGCTGTAGCTCTAGATCTAGCTCAATATCCAGCTGTACCTCCAGCTCCAGGTCTGCCTCCAGCTCCAGCTCCATCTCTAGCTCCAGCTCCATCTCCCGCACCTCCAGGTCCATCTCCAGGTCTAGCTCCATCTTCATCTCTAGCTCCACCTCTATCTTTCTCTCCAGCTCCATCCCTATCTCTAGCTCCAGCTCTATCTCCACCTCAAGCTCCATCTCCATGTCCAGCTCGATTCCTAGCTCCATTTCTAGCACAAGCTCTAGCTCCATCTCCAGCTAGGTCCATAGTTCCAGCTCCAGCCCCATCTCCAGCTCACTCATTTTCAGCTCCAGCTCAAGCTCCATCTCCATCTCCTAGCTCCAGCTCTAGATCCAGCTCCAGGTCTAGCTCCGGCTCCAGCTCTAGCTCCCTGCTCCAGCTCCAGCTCTTGCTCCTGCTCCAGCTCCATCTCTAGCTCCAGCTCCATCTCTAGCTCCAGCTCCATCTCTATCTATGTCCATCTTCCTCTCCATCTCCAGGTCCAGCTCCAATTAGCTCCAGCTGTAGGTCTAGCTCTAGCTCCATCTCCAGCTCTACAGAGAAACATAGGAACATAGAAAATAGGTACATGAGGAGGCCATTCAGCCCTTCGAGCCAGCACCGCCATTCATTGTGATCATGGCTGATCGTCCCCAATCAATAAGCAGTGTCTGCCTTCTCCCCATATCCAGGTCTACCTCCATCTCCACCTCCATCTCCAGATCTAGCTCCATCTCTAGCTCCACCTCTATCTTTTTCTCCAGCTCCATCTCTATCTCTCTCCAGCTCTAGCTCCAGCTCTACCTCCAGCTCCATCCTTAGCTCCATCTCAAGCTCCGTCTCCAGCTCCGTCTCCAGCTCCGTCTCCAGCTCCATCTCCAGCTCCATCTCCAGCTCTATCTCCGGGTCCATCTCCAGATCTAGCTCCATCTCCATCTCCAGCTCTAGCTCCAGCTCCAACTCCAACTCTAGCTCCAGCTCTAGCCCTCGCACTAGCTCCAACCAGCTCTACCTCCACCTCCAGCATCATCTCCAGTTCCAGCTCCATCCCCACCTCCAGCTCCATCGGCAGGTCCATCTCCATCTCCAGCTATAGCTCCATTTCCAGCTACATCTGCAGATCCAGCTTCATCTCCAACTCCAGCTCCGGCTCCATCTCCATCTCCAGCTTCAGCCCTAGCTCCATTTCCAGCAACATCTGTTGCTCTGGCTCTATCTCGATCTCCAACTAGCTCTGGCTTCATCTCCTGCCCTATCGCCAGATCTCCCTCTAGCTCCAGCTCTATCTCAAGCTCCAGCTCCATCTCCAGCACCAGCTCCATCTCCAGCTACATCTATAGCTCTAACCATCTCCAGCTCCAACTCCATCTTCACCTTTAGATCCATCTCCATCTGCAGCTCTAGCTCCAACAGTAGCTTCAGCTCTAGCTCTAGCGCCATCTCCAGCATCTCCGGCTCTAGCTCTCGCTCCATCTCCTGCTCAATCTCCAGCTCAAGCTCCAGCTCCTTCCCCAGCTCCAGCTCCAGCTTCATCTCTTAGAGATTAGAGATTAGAGATTCCTTTATTTGTCATTCAGACCTTTCGGTCTGAACGAAATTTCGTTGCCTGCAGTCATACGTATAATAATAAATGACAAAACACACAATAAACACAAATTAACATCCACCACAGTGAGTTCACCAGGCACCTCCTCACTGTGATGGAGGCAAAAGTCTTAAAGTCTCTGTCTCTTCCCGCTTTCTTCTCCCTCTGCGCTGAGGCGATCCAGGCTTCTGATGCTGTGACCCCGCCGGGCGACGGTAAGCCAGTCCAGCGGCCGAATCCGTGCTCCGCGACGGGCCGGCTCAAACTCCGCGGCCCGGGGTGGTCGAAGCTGCCGAAGCTGCCGCCCTCCAGTCCAGCGGACGCAGCTGTAGTTGCGGGAGCCCCAGAAAAACAGGTCACCAACCTGTGACCTGCACACTCCCGACGATGTCGTCCACTGGGCCCGCGGATTCAGGTCGCCACCAGTGTCCTCGGTCGCCACCGCCGGAACGCCACCGCAGCCCCGAAGTTGGCCAGCCTCGCGCTGGTAAGTCCTGGCTCTGCCTCCGGAGCCTCGAGGTCGGTCGGTCGCTCGCAGTTGGAGTTGGAGGCCGGCAGCTCGCAGTTGGAGTTGGAGGCCGGCAGCTCCGCCATTTTGGCCTCAGCGCAGACGGAGGCAGAGAAGGGGGATACGACAAGAAAAAGTCGCATTCCCCCGAAGGAAGAGACAAAAGTCATGTTTCACCCCCCACCCCACACATACACAACCCAATAAACTAAAATTTAACTGAAACAGGACAAAAGAAAACAACAAAAAAAGTAAAAACAGACGGACTGCAGGCGAGCCGCTGCTGTACGACAGCGCCGCCACTCCAGCTCCATCTCCATCTCCTGGGGTGTACTGTTTATGTTCTGTGTTCATTAATTAGAGCTTGTTGTGTCTGGGTAACTGTCTACTGGGTAACTGGGTAACAGAGCCCTCTAGTAACCACTAGAGGGCTCTGCCCCAAAATGTATGTTTTCCTCGGAATGAGTCCGGGGCCATCTTGACTAGTTTTGACGCAGCCATTTCTATCAATGAAGAAACAAATTGCATCACTGGTTCGCCACGTCGCTGTGATCGTTGACGAAAATGGTATCTCTCTATCATCACACTTGTCTTTGGGCCAAAATATTTGCCAAGTGCAGTAAGAGCATTAAGGGCCTGTCCCACTTTCACAACCTAGTTCACAACCTTTTTTACTCGTGGACACTTTTCATCATGCTAGAAAAAAACGCCCCGAACTACTTGATGCCACGAGTACCTACGACTAGCATCACGGCCTGCTATGACCTACCTACGACCTCCTACGACCACGTGATGACCATGCTGCGAGTTTGAGTCAAGGGCAAACTTGGCAGAGGTGGTGAATTAGGTCGTGAAAGTGGGACAGGCCCTTTACTGTACTCACTCGTTGCAGCACTGTCCGACTGCGCGAAGATCCGCTGTCCCTCCGTTCCGAGGCAATGCAGCAGGATCGCTCGGCGCCGAGCGTCCAAAATGGCCTCGTCATCCAGGCCGCTTGCGATCAAGTATGTGGTGAAACTTTCGAACCATCGTGTCCATGGTACAGGAGGCTCTCCTGGACTTTCCAAGAATGGAGATGGGGCAGCAAGAGTTAAACTAGTCAAGATGGCCCATAGTGATGACTGTAAGGACAGTTACCCAGACACAACAGAACTCACCACCAAAATGGTGAAGAAGGCTTTGGACACACTGGCGTTCATCCATCAGAGATTGAGTACGGAGGTGGGGACCAGACACCTGTGAGGCTGCACGGGCTATTGTGTGTCATCTTGGTCACCCTGCTGCAGAAAGATGCCATTTAGTTGGAAACAATGCAGAGAAGGTTTACAAGGACGATGCCAGGACTCGAGGGCCTGAGCGAGAGGGAAAGGTTGGGCACTGGAGGGTCTACTGGAGGGAGGGTCCACTGGAGAGAGTGGGCTCTGGATGAAGCTTCGATGGGTCACTGGGTGGTGGGCACTGGAGGGGAGGGGCATTGGAATGGGGGATGCATTCCCACTCGCTGGGGAGGAGGGAGGGGGTTGGGGTCCCGACGGGGGGAGGGGTGGGCCATTGCGGAGTCCCACGGGTCAGTGACTCTCTGACCCCTAGGGGACCTGATGGGCAGTGCCATGGAGAACCTGGACAGTTTGCTGCGACTCCCCACGGACAGTTATCGCTGCCAGCGAGTTCTACACTCACTAAGGGCTGGCACCCAGGGGGAAGGGAGGGAGGGGGGCAGTGGGTAGGAAGCTGGGAGGGGTGAGTCAGGCAGGGGAGATGGGCAGAGGGTGGGGTGCAGGGGAGAGGGGAGGGGATGGATGGGGAGGAGACAGAGGGGTAGGGTGGACATGGAGGGGTTTGAATGGTGGAGGGGGGACAGGTGTTTGTCAGTGGGTATGTGGCAGTGTATGTGTACGTATGTGTCTGTTTGTATCCCCGTGTGTGTATATATGTGTGTCTGTGTATGTATGTGTTTGTGTGTGTGTCTATATGGCTGTGTCAGTATCTGCATATTTGTGTCTGTACGTGTTGTGTTTACGTGAGTGTGTGTAAATGTGAGTGTCTGTGTGTGTGTGCGTTTGTGTGAGTGTGTGTGTGTGTACGTTTGTTTGTGTCTCTGTGTGCATGCGTTTGTGTGAGTGTGTTTGCGTTTTGTGTGAGTGTCTGCGTGCCTTTGTGTGAGTGTCTCTATGCGTTTGTGTGAGTGTCTGTGTGTGTGTGCGCGTTTGTGTGAGTATCTGTGCGTTTGAGTGTCTGCATTTGTGTGTCTGTGTGCGTTTGTGTGAGTGTCTGTGTGTGTGTTTGTGTGAGTGTCTGTGTGTGCGTGTGTTTGTGTGAGTGTCTGTGTGTGCGTGCGTATGAGTGTCTCTGTGTGTGTGTTTGTGAGTGTCTGTGTGTGCGTGAGTTTGTGTGAGTGTCTCTGTGTGTGCGTGCGTTTGTGTCAGTGTCTCTGTGTGCGTGCGTTTGTGTCAGTGTCTGTGAGTTAGTGTCACAGGCACACAGCACGGAAACAGACCCTTCATCTTATCCCCATGCCAACCAACATGCCCCATCTACACTAGTACCACCGGCCCGTGTTTGGCCAATATCCTTCTAACCTTTCCTATTCATCTACCTGTCCGAGTAAATGCTGTTATTGTACCTGCCTCAATTACCTCTGGCAGCTTGTTCCATACATCCTCCATTCTCTGAGTGAAAAAGTTACAACTCTGGTTCTTTCCCCTCTCCACCTTAAACCTATGTCCTCTGATTCTTGATTCCTAAACTTTCTTAAATCTGCTTTGAACTTTGCCCCTTTCAACATAAAATCATGCCCTCTTTGACATTTCCACCCTGAGAAAAAGGTTCTGGCTGTCTACCATATCTATGCCCAGGCACGTAAATCGCTATTAAAATATGGAGGGGGACAGGGGACACACACGCACATGCACACACACTCGCGAGGCTTCGGAGACTCCATCCAGCACTAAATGCAGCTCAACTCTGCCTGTCTCGCCGGGTTAACCTACAGCCCTGCCTGGTTAACCTGGCGGGACAGGCTAAGTTGAGCTGGTTTTGCGCTGCATTCTCTGCGCTGGCTGTGGGCCTGGGGGTACAGCTCCAGTCTGACTCCCGACCTCTCTGGCCACCCGTGGGGTGGGGCCCTCGGGTGGGGACGGGACAGCGCCTGAGACCCGGCCGGGATCGATCCTGGCTGCGGATGAGGCGCAGGTCTGTGCCAAGAGTGTTTTGGCACGACTCCTCCAATCACCGCGCTCTACCCTCAGTCCCACCCCCCCTACTCCTCCAATGATCGTGCTGAATCATCATGTCCCGCCCCCCATTGCCTCTCTCGTCCAATCGGCGCCCTCGATCAGCAGTCCCACCCACATTGTCACGCGGAAAGCGGAGATTTCACCGTGTTTTAAATCGGATTACAAAAACTTGGGGATGTCCCCCACCTCTCAAAACAGAGGGGGGACATGTCCCCCCTGCCCCCCCCCCGGATTTCCGCCATGTCTATGCCTCGCATAGTGTAATACACATCTCAGCACATTCCTCTACCCCTGCCCTGACCCCCCCCGCAATACACTGCTATGTGTGTGACTCTGTGTGTCTGTGACTGCATGCGTAACTGTGTGCACACTCGTGACTGTGTGCGCCTCTCTGTGCGCGCGTGATTGTGTGTGTGCGCGTGACTCAGTGTGTCTGCGTGCACATGACTGTGCATGTGTTCTGTGTGTGCATGACTGTATGTGTCTGTGTTTGCGTGATTCTGTGTGTGCGCTTGTATGTGTCTGACTCAGTTTTGTTTATTGTCACATGTACCTAGATACAGTGAAAACCTTTTGTTGTGTGCTATCCAGTCAGCAGAGACAATACATGATTGCAATTGAGCCATTTATATTGCATAGATACATAGAATAACGTTTAGTGCAAGGTTAAGCCAGCAAAGTCCAATCAAGGATAGTCCGAAGGTCACCAATGAGGTAGATAATAGTTCAGCATTGCCCTCGGATTGTGGTAGGATGATTCATCTGCCTGATTACAGCTGGGAATAAACTTACCCTGAATCTGGAGGTGTGCTGATGGGAGAGGGAGAAGAGAGAGTGGCCAGGGTGCGACTCGTCTTTGATTATGCTGCTGGCTTTGCCGAAACAGTGTGAAACAGCCGAAGTGTAATCAGGACATCTTCGCCTACCCTTTCCCCTACGTACAGGATGGTGGGTGTGAAATTCAACCAGAAGGCAAGGAGCAGCCCCATTAGATAATGGAACAGGGGCTGCAGCCTCACACACTCCATATACACGTGGAACACAGACTCTTCCAGCCCGCAAAAGTGGCAGGTGGCTGGTGAGTCTGTGAACCGCGAGAAAAACAGGTTGCAGGGGACTCTTCTGGTACCCTCCACACTGGGGGCCCTCTCACGACCGAAAGGAACACCAACTGCCACTTAATGTCCAGAAGTTGGACCAGGGCGAGGAAGTGCAGGGTGTAGAGGAGGAAGCCCGTACCGCAGACGCTTCCCTATGTCTTGGAGTGTGACAAAGGGTGTCGAGGAAAGGCGGCTCATGTTGTGCGGGGCCGGTTCCAGAGAAGGATTATGGCGCCTGGGTCCAACGAGTACTTCCGTCTGAGCGGAGGTTTGCTCAGCTGTGAGTACTCTGCACATTCAAGCCTCCTTGACACCTGGTGAGCGGGACAAGGGCTAGCCGCTCTCACGACCGGGCCGTCACACTCCGCCGGCAGAGGGGGGCCCCGGTCGATGGCAACCAGGCTCCAGACTCTCAGCAGGTCCTGGTAGAAGCCGGGCATCCTCTGCAGGATCTCCTTGAAGCCAGCAGCCCTGTTGGAAGAAGTGCGTCACCAGCACGTGCCATCTGGGAGGATGCCCAGAGTACAGGTCCCGAGGTGGAGAGCTGCCACCTGGGTGCGACTGAACGCCTTCCTCGATCGGGAGACTCTGGACTGCTGCACAGACCCAGTGCTTTCCATTGCCCCAGAAGAAGTCCACCAACTTCATCTGGATGATCCCAGCAAAGGTGGCTGATGGGACCAATGTGGTCAATCTACCAGAGCATGGAGGTCACTAGTTGGTTAATGACCAACACCCTGAGGAGACCTGACCAGCGCTCCATCCGGGCGATGACTTTCATCTCCAGCTCCTGCCAGTTCGCCAGCTAGGTCTCCACACAGGACTCGGGTAGACTACCAAGTAGAGGAGGTGCCTGGTGCTCCACGTGAAAGACCACATCTCCGGAGGGAGTCCACCTGCCAGGGACCCACCAAGAGTCCAGAACATTTCCCCCAGTTGATCCTGGCAGAGGAGGCGGCCGAGAAGACTCGTTGGCACTCACTCATCCTCTGCAGGTCGACGGGGTCAGTGACCATGAAGAGCACGTCATCAACGTAGACAAGAGGACCACCTCCATGTCCGGCTCGCATAGAATCGTGCCCGTCAACCTCCTCTGAAGCATGACTAAGGAATAGCTCCACGCGGATGCCGTACAGTTGGCCCGACATGGGGCATCCCTGACATACTCATCTGCGGAAGGAATGGGGGCCGTCAAGGATCCATTGAATTTCACGAGGCACTCCACGGCGGCGTATAATAGCTGGATCCAGGCTACAAAGTATGGTCTGAATCCCAAATGCCCGCAGAGTCCCGAGTAGATATTCGTGCTCCACTCTGTCGAAAGCCTTCTGGTCGATGGAGACAAGTGGATACACCAGTCTCCTGAGCAAGGTAGACCAGGTCCCGGAACAGATGGATATTGTCCTGGATGGACCCGCCCGGGACCGTGTAAGCCCTGACGCTTGGCCAATGCCTTGGAAAAGACCTTGTGGTTGGTACAGAGGAGGGAGACAGTTCTTTAGTAGGTGGAGATCGTCCTTCTTGGGCCGAAGGACCACGAGCAGCCCTCTGCCAAGACAGGGGCATCTCTCCGGTCGCCAAGCTCTCCCTCGGGACCATGGTGTAATCCTCCCCCAGGACCTGTTGGGGGGGGCGCTGAGGGAGTGCCGTGCTGTGGGAGGGTGGTGAGGGAAGGTGCTGTGGGGGAGGGGGGGTCCTTGGGGGCGGCGGGGACTGTAAATGATGACCTGTTCACTCTCTCCCAGGGGGGAGTCGATGACACCGTCTCTCTCTCCGCCTACGTGACCACTTCCTTACTGGAGCTGCAGAGACTGAGGCCCACCATCGTGAGTGAAGGGATCACTAGCGGGATGGGGGCTATATCGTGCAGCAGCAGCACGGGGGGTGGGGGGAGGGGTCATTGGGAGAGAGAGGGTAGGGGGAGAGAGAATGGAGAGGGAGAGGATGGTAGAGAGGAGAGAGGGGCGGACCAAGGGAATGAGGAAAAAGGGAAGGGAGGGAGGAAAGAGGAGAAAGTGTGAGGGTTGTGAGAGAAAGGTGGGAGAGTGAAAGAGTGGGGTGACGGGGGGGGGGAGAGTGGGTGGCAGAGAAAGGTTGGAGAAGAGAGAGGGGTGGACGTGGTGAGAGAGAAGAGGGGAGTAGGAGTGATGAGGGAGGGGAGGAGAAGGGAGGGAGAGGGAGGGGACTAATCCCTCTTCATCACTTCTGACCATCTCCTGTCTGCCTCCTTTCAGGCCTCCCAGGTTTATGAAGAGTCTCAGAACAGACGTCGCCGCAGTGATTTGATCAGTGATCTAGGTTGGTGCAGGCTCCGTGCCCTCTGACAGGGCTTAACCCAGACCCCTGGGCCTAACCCAGGCCTAATCCAGTCCCCCAGGCCTAGCCCAGGCAACCAGGGCCTAACCCAGTCCCCCATGCTTCACCTAGGCTACTAGGGCCTAACCCATTTCCCAGAGCATATTCCAGGATCCCAAGGTCTAACCTAGATCCCTGAAACTAATGTGGGGAAAGCAGATGAACAGAGCCTGGATCAGTGCTTGGGACTAATTTTCTGTGGTTATAACGTGATCGTGGTTACGGTAGGGACACTACTGGAGGTTTCAATGTTTCAGACATGATCGACGGGGAGGCAAAAGAGGTGGAGGAGTTGTGCTACTGATCAGGGAGAGTGTCACGGAGGCACTCAGAGAGAACGTACTACTGAGACAGTGTGTGGAGCTCAGATATATGAATGGACCAAGCACTGTAATGGGATTGAATGTAGACCCCTCAATATCAAGTGGCTATCTTAACCTCACCAGGACTACCGCGGAGATCAGCCGGTCGAATTTGCCCCATGCGGTCGGGAACCTGGAATTCCAGCCTGGAAATTGTAGAATCCAGAAAAACTCTGGAAATGCTGGAAAATCTGTGGAAGACCAGTAGTTAAGAAGGGAAGTGGAGAGAATCCAGCATACTACAGGCCTCATGTCAGTGGTAGGGAAACTATTGGAGAGAATTGTTCAGGTTTGGATTTGCTCCCATTTGGAAGAGAATGGGTTAGTTAGGCTTTGTACATGGCAGGTCGTGTCTCACTGATGCGATTGAGTACTTTGAATGGTCGATGATCAATGGGGGCAGGGCAGTGGATGTTGTCCACTTGCATTTCAGTAAGGCATTTGATAAAGTCCCCCATGGCTGATCCAGAAGATTATGATACACAGTATTAATAGTGACAGGAGTATGGATTGAGACTGGCTTACTGATAGAAGACAGGGGGTTGTGGTGGAAGGGCAATATACAGGCTGAAGGATTGACCAGTGAATTTCCGCAGTGATATGTACTGGGACTGCTGTTTGTGATATGTATAAATGACTTGGACATAAATGTACACAGTTTTCAGATGACACCAAGATTGCGGGGGTCACGGACTGTGAGGAAATAGACAATAGACAATAGGTGCAGGAGTAGGCCTTTCGGCCCTTCGAGCCAGCACTGCCATTCAATGTGATCATGGCTGATCATCCCCAATCAGTACCCCGTTCCTGCCTTCTCCCCATATCCTCTGCCTCCGCTATTTTTAAGCCCTATCTAGCTCTCTCTTGAAAGCATCCAGAGAACCTGCCTCCATCTGAGGCAGAGAATTCCACAGACTCACCACTCTGTGAGAAAAAGTGTTTCCTTGTCTTCGTTCTAAATGGCTTACTCCTTATTCTTAAACTGTGGCCCCTGGTTCTGGACTCCCCCAATATCAAGAACATGTTTCCTGCTTCTAGTGTGTCGAAACCCTTAACAATCTTATATGTTTCAATGAGATGCCCTCTTATCCTTCTCAACTCCAGAGTGTACAAGCCCAGCTGCTCCATTCTCTCAGCATATGACAGTTCCGCCATCCCGGGAATTAACCTTGCAAACCTACGCTGCACTCCTTCAATAGCAAGAATGTCCTTCCTCAAATTAGGGGATCAAAACTGCGCACAATACTCGAAGTGTGGTCTCACTAGGGCTCTGTACAACTGCAGAAGGACCTCTTTGCTCCTATATTAGATTCCTCTTGTTATAAAGGCCAACATGCCATTCGTTTTCTTCATTGCCTGCTGTACCTGCATGCTTACTTTCACAGACTGATGAACAAGGACCCCCAGATCCTGTTGTACTTCCCCTTTTCCCAACTTGACGCCAAAGCTGTCAAGATATACAGCGGAGTATAGATCAGCTGCACAAATGGGTGGAGAAATAGGAGATGGTAGTTTAATCTGAGCAAATGTAGGTTTTGAACTATGGGAGGTGAAATGTAAAGACAATATATACAGTTAATGGCATGACCCCTCACAGCATTGATGTACAGAGAGATCTTGGTGACCAAGTCTATAACTCTCCGAAAGGGAAAACACAAGTAGATAGAGTGGCAAAGAAGGCATATGGCATGCTTGCTTTCATAGAAACATAGAAACATAGAAAATAGGTGCAGGTGTAGGCCATTCGGCCCTTCGAGCCTGCACCGCAATTCGATATGATCATGGCTGATCATCCAACTCAGTATCCCATCCCTGCCTTCTCTCCATACCCCCTGATCTCTTCAGCCACAAGGGCCACATCTAACTCCCTCTTAAATATAGCCAATGAACTGGCCTCAACTACCATCTGTGGCAGAGAATTCCACAGATTCACCACTCTCTGTGTAAAAAATGATTTTCTCATCTCGGTCCTAAAAGACTTCCCTCTTATCCTTAAACTGTGACCCCTAGTTCTGGACTTCCCCAACATCGGGAATAATCTTCCTGCATCTAGCCTGTCCAACCCCTTAAGAATTTTGTAAGTTTCTACAAGATCCCCCCTCAATCTTCTAAATTCTAGCGTGTACAAGCCGAGTCTATCCAGTCTTTCTTCATATGAAAGTCCTGCCATCCCAGGAATCATTCTGGTGAACCTTCTCTGTACTCCCTCTATGGCACGAATGTCTTTCCTCAGATTAGGAGACCTAAACTGTACGCAATACTCCAGGTGTGGTCTCACCAAGACCCTGTACAACTGCAGTACAACCTCCCTGCTCTTATACTCAAATCCTTTTGCTATGAATGCTAACATACATAGATACATAGAAAATAGGTGCAGGAGTAGGCCATTCGGCCCTTCGAGCCAGCACCGCCATTCAATATGATCATCCAACTCAGTATCCCGTACCTGCCTTCTCTCCATACCCCCTGATCCCTTTAGCCACAAGGGCCACATCTAACTCCCTCTTAAATATAGCCAATGAACTGGCCTCAACTACCCTCTGTGGCAGAGAGTTCCAGAGATTCACCACCCTCTGTGTGAAAAAGTTTTTCCTCATCTCGGTCTTAAAGGATTTCCCCCTTATCCTTAAACTGTGACCCCTTGTCCTGGACTTCCCCAACATCAGGAACAATCTTCCTAAGATCCCCTCTTAATCTCCTAAATTTTAGCGAGTATAAGCCAAGTCTATCCAGTCTTTCTTCATATGAAAGTCCTGACATCCCAGGAATCAGTCTGGTGAACCTTCTCTGCACTCCCTCTATGGCTATAATGTCCTTCCTCAGATTTGGAGACTAAAACTGTACGCAATACTCCAGGTGTGGTCTCACCAAGACCCTGTACAACTGCAGTAGAAACTCCCTGCTCCTATACTCAAATCCTTTTGCTATGAAAGCTAACATACCATTCGCTTTCTTCACTGCCTGCTGCACCTGCATGCCTGCTTTCAATGACTGGTGTACCATGACACCCAGGTCTCGCTGCATCTCCCCTTTTCCTAATCGGCCACCATTTAGATAATAGTCTGCTTTCCTGTTTTTCCCACCAAAGTGGATAACCTCACATTTATCCACATTATACTGCATCTGCCAAACATTTGTCCACTCACCCAGCCTATCCAAGTCACCTTGCAGTCTCCTAGCATCCTCCTCACATCTAACACTGCCCCCCAGCTTAGTGTCATCCGCAAACTTGGAGATGTTGCCTTCAATTCCCTCATCCAGTTCATTAATATAAATTGTAAAGAGCTGGGGTCCCAGCATTGAGCCTTGCGGTACCCCACTAGTCACTGCCTGCCATTGTGAAAAGGACCCGTTTACTCCTACTCTTTGCTTCCTGTTTGCCAGCCAGTTCTCTATCCACATCAATACTGAACCCCCAATACCGTGTGCTTTAAGTTTGTATACTAATCTCTTATGTGGGACCTTGTCGAAAGCCTTCTGAAAGTCCAGATACAACACATCCACTGGTTCTCCCCTATCCACTCTACTAGTTACATCCTCAAAAAATTCTATAAGATTCATCAGACATGATTTACCTTTCGTAAATCCATGCTGACTTTGTCCAATGATTTCACCACTTTCCAAATGTGCTGCTATCCCATCTTTAATAACTGGCTCTAGCAGTTTCCCCACTACCGATGTTAGACTAACTGGTCTGTAATTCCCCGTGTTCTCTCTCCCTCCCTTCTTAAAAAGTGGGGTTACGTTTGCTACCCTCCAATCCTCAGGAACTACTCCAGAATCTAAAGAGTTTAAAAAAATTATCACTAATGCATCCACTATTTCTGGAGCTACTTCCTTAAGTACTCTGGGATGCAGCCTATCTGGCCCTGGTGATTTATCGGCCTTTAATCCATTCCATTTACCCAACACCACTTCCCGACTAACCTGGATTTCACTCAGTTCCTCCATCTCCCCTGCTATTTCCGGCAGATTATTTATGTCTTCCTTAGTGAAGACGGAACCAAAGTAGTTATTCAATTGGTCCGCCATATCCTTGTTCCCCATGATCAATTCACCTGTTTCTGACTGCAAGGGACCTACATTTGTTTTAACTAATCTCTTTCTCTTCACATACCATTTGCTTTCTTCACTGCCTGCTGCACCTGCATGCCTACTTTCAACGATTGGTGTACCATGACACCCAGGTCTCGTTGCATCTCCCCTTTTCCTAATCGGCCAACATTCAGATAATAGTCTACTTTCCTGTTGTTTTTTTTTTTTTTTTTTTTTTAATAATTATTTATTAGAAGTACATTACATTCCAACCACATACATTAGTACTCGTCACTTATGTCTTCTTACAATTAATGTACTCCATTTGTTTTTTACTCTAGTAAAAGGAAAGGATAAGATTGAAAGAAAGAAGAAAGTGAAGGAAAAAGTGAGAGTGTAGAAAATGTGATAACAAAAAAGGACAAAGACCCTATAAGAACAAAATTAAAAACAAAAGAAAAAGAGTTAAGAAATAGACCCTAGAAAAGAAGGAGAAAGAGAAAGAGGAAAAAGAGAGAAACAAATATTTTTTATGAGCATTACGCAAATGGGACGAACCAACTCTTCAACTATCATTCCCCATTACCTGACCTCAATTTTTTTTAAGGTACCTTTGCACCCTATATTTGTAATAATTCTATAAATGCAGACCACGTCAGGTGGAAATGATCTGGTTTACCTGCTAGGAGGAGTCTTATCTCTTCTAGGTGTAATGTTTCAAACATATTTGAAATCCACATGTTTATAGTTGGTATTGGAGCCTTCTTCCAAAATTTTAGGATTAGCTTTTTTCCAGTTATTAACCCATAGTCTATTAGTTTCTTTTGAAACACATTTAGTTCTGGACCATCTTCCGTTATTCCGAAGATAATCCATTCTGCTTTGGGTATCAGTTTTATTTTAAATAATTTGGTAAAGATTTTGAAAATTTCATTCCAAAATTTTTGAATTTTTGTACAGAAAACAAATGAGTGCGCTATAGTAGCTTCTTGGGATTGACATTTATCACAAATAGATGATACATTTGGGAAAATTTTATGGATTTTAGTTTTGGAATAATATAATCTATGTAAAATTTTAAATTGTATTAAAGTGTGTCTAACATTAATCGAACATTTATGCACGTTTAATAAGTGTTCATTCCAACTTTCCTTTGAAATTTTAATAGCTAACTCTTGTTCCCAGTCTCTTCTTATACCCTCCGTAGATGGTATTTCTACATTTAAGATAATATTATACAAATATGATATTAAGTTTGCTGATTCAGCTTTTATCTGCATTGCCTCATCCAATACATCTGCTGGGTTATTATAATGAACTTTTGTATATTTTTTCAAATAGTCGCATATTTGAAAATATTTAAAATATTGATTATTTCCGAGTTTATATTTTATTTGTAATTGTTGAAATGAAAGTAATTTTCCAGTTTCATACAAGTCACCAAACGTTTTAATTCCTAGTCTATCCCAATGTGTAAAAGCTTTATCTATAATAGAGGGATTAAACGAAGGGTTATTAACTATGGGTAATAAAAGTGATACATTTCTTAATTTTAAATTTTGTTTTATTTGTTTCCAAATTCGGATTGTGCTATGAATAATTGGGTTCTTATTATAATTTATATTATTCAGTTTCATTGGAGAGAGGAGGATCGCTCCAATGTTTCCAGAGGAGCAATCCTCTTTCTCCATTACAATCCAGTCCACTTGCTGGGCGGAGTTATCCATCAGTTGAATCATATTTTTAATATTTACTGACCAATAATAATACATAAAATTAGGTAGTGCTAAACCCCCTAATACTTTAGATTTATTCAGATGAGTTTTTTGTATTCTATGTGATTTATAGTCCCATATAAAATTAGTGATATCTGAGTCGAGTTTTTAAAAAAACTTCTTTGGTAAGTATATAGGAATCGATTGAAATGGGTATAAAATTTGTGGTAGAAAGATCATTTTTATTGTATTTATTCGGCCTATTAAAGACATCGGGAGCGTTTTCGAGAATTTAATTAGTGTGTTTAATTTATTAAGTAGGGGATCAAAATTTGCCTTAAACATACCTTGATATGTTCTAGTAATTTCGATTCCCAAGTCTTTAAATTTTTCTGTAGCTATTTTAAAAGGGAATTTTAAAAGATGTGTTGAATCTTTCGGTTTTATTGACATAATTTCACTTTTATTCCAATTTATTCTATATCCAGAAAAAGATCCAAAGTCTTCAATTAAATTTAATATATTTGGTATCGTGATTTGAGGTTTTGTAATGTACAGTAATATATCATCCGCGTATAAAGATATTTTATTATATGAATCTTTAGTATTATATCCATGGATATCAGGGTGTATTCTAATTTTTTCTGCTAGCGGTTCAATAATGAGAGCAAACAGCTGTGGTGATAATGAGCATCCTTGTCTATTTCCCCTTGATAGTTGGAATTTCGAGGATAATATGTTATTAGTTAGTATTCTAGCTGTAGGTTTATTATATAGTAACTTGATCCATAAAATAAAATTCTCTCCCAGTTGGAATTTTTGTAATACTTTATCCACATAATTCCATTCTACTTGATCAAATGCTTTTTCAGCATCCAGCGAAATAATTGATAATTCTTGATCTTCAGATTTGTGTGAGTGCATTATGTTGAGTGGACGTCTCATATTGTTAGATGAGTATCTCTTAGGGATAGACCCCGTCTTCTCTGGGTTTATTAATTTACTAATGTATTTACTTAATCTTCTAGCTAATGTTTTCACTAATATTTTTTTATCTGTGTTTAACAATGCTATATACTCTTAGCCCATTGCGCCATCTGTCGACCTGCAAGGTCTCATTGCATCTCCTCTTTTCCTAATCGGCCACCATTCAGATAATAGTCTACTTTCCTGTTTTTGCCACCAAAGTGGATAACCTCACATTTATCCACATTATACTGCATCTGCCATGCATTTGCCCACTCACCCAACCTATCCAAGTCACCTTGCAGCCTCCTAGCATCCTCCTCACAGCTAGCACTGCCCCCCCAGCTTCGTGTCATCCGCAAACTTGGAGATGTTGCATAGGTCAGGGCATTGAATATAAGTGACAAAGGCATGATGCAGCTTTATCGGACTTTGGTTAGGCCGCATTTGGAGTATCGAGTGTAGTTCTAGTTGCCCCATTACAGGGCAGATGTGGAGACTTTGGAGAGGGTGCAGAGGATTGTTCACCAGCAAGATGTCTGGATTAGAGAGTATTAAAATGGAGACATTCGTCAGACTTGGATTGTTTTCTCTAGAATGCCAGAGGTTGCGGGGATTCTGACAGGTGTATACAATTCTGAGAGACAAGGATAGAATAGACAGTCTGAACCTTTATCTCCAGGGTGAAAAGATCAAATGCCAGAGGACACAGCTTTAATAGACATAAAAGATTAGTATACAAACTTAAAGCACACAGTATTGGGGGTTCAGTATTGAAGTGGATAGAGAACTGGCTGGCAGACAGGAAGCAAAAATTAGGAGTAAATGGGTCCTTTTCAGAATGGCAGGCAGTGACTAGTGGGGTACCGCAAGGCTCAGTGCTGGGACCTCAGCTATTTACAATATATATTAATGATTTGGACGAGGGAATTGTAGATGAGATATGCATGTGCCTTTAACATAGTGACCTCACACCCACTAACCACTCCCCATATCACAAGTATAACTACAACCTCCACACCCACAGATCGCTCTCTAGTTCCTGTGACAGACCACGTACAGCTAGTGCAATGTATAATGTCCAGTATGAATAAAGATAGTAAAGTAACGATGTCTCGATATCAATCCTTTACATGGTGTCAAATAACGTACCTTGCGCCTCCCGTTTATCGGTTTATCATTTAATTTTGACCCAGTTTTTTGTTTCCCCCCCTAACTGTTTTGTTATGGCCTCTTCTGCCCGTAAGCCCGATGCGCTCGTTTTCGATTTCGACATCGCCCTTCGATGGGACATATTCAAACGCGACTTTGAACACTATTTCACGATTGCCCATCCTGGCGCCACCGACGCTCTCAAAGCCTCGCTGCTTCTCAACTTGGCTGGTCCCAACGCCTTGACTCGCTCGGACTTCTTCGTCTACGCTCCTGGAGAATCAGCTCGGGACCCGGCATGTCTGTTGGCTAAGTTTGACGCTATTTGTGACATTCCTACTAATTGTATTTTAGAACGTTTTAAACTGTTCGCGCGGCGTCAGCTCCCTGGGGAATCGGCTGAGAACTATGTCATTGCGCTGCGGGACCTGGGCAGGCGCTGCCGCCTCGAGACGTGGACCCCCGATAATGTCATCAGGGACCTACTGGTTTACGGTCTCCGTGATGAGAAGCTCAGGTCCGAACTACTTCGCAAGCCGGATCTGACCTTGGCCGATGCAATGCACGCTACTCGCTTAGCCGACGCTGTTTCCGCGGCGGCGCCGCCGGCTGAATAGGCGATCAACTTTGCCAGCACTCCTAGCTATCTCATGAACGCACCCCAGTCGCGACCCCCGGTGTCGCTCGCTGCTCGAGGGGGACGCACCCCGGGGTTCGGTGGTGCCACAAGGGGAGACACCCAGCAAAGGTGCCCTAATTGCAACTTCACATCTCATCAGTTCAATGTGTGCCCTGCGCTGGGAAAGTACTGCAAATCCTGTAATAAGTTGAACCATTTTGCTGCAGCCTGTCGTTCCCGTGGGAAGCCTGTCGCTGCTCGAAGGCAAAATTTAAACAACCTTCTACAGTCGGATAATGATCTCAGCTCCCAGCACTATTCCGATGAACATTCTGTTCCTACATCCAACTCCTCTCAGGCAGAAACCAGCTTGTTTACCATGGTGAACGCACCTGCTATGATAACGGATCCTTCTGTGCAAGTCACTGTGAACAACTCGACCTTCACGGCCAAAATCGACACTGGGGCGGTTACCAATGTTATGTCAACATCTCTTTTCAACCAGATAAGGATTAATGAGAAGATATTTTCTCAGAGCTCAAATCTGCATGCCTACGGTGGGGAGATCCTTACTCCTGTGGGCAAGGCCACATTACACTGTAAGATACTGAAGGCCACTCGGCCCCTCACCTTCTTTCTCCTCAATCGAAGTTGCGTTCCCCTGCTGGGGATCCAGGCATGCCAGGAAATGGGACTGGTGTCCTTCCACCGGGACATCCACCACGTGCGGGCTCTTATGGACCCGCTGGCCGAGTATCCTGACCGCTTTGATGATAAGCTAGGCAAACTACCCTGCAGCTACAAGATTGAAGTGGACCATAAGATCGTTCCTGTGGTCCATGCTCCTCACCGTATTTCCTTCGCCATGAGGGACAAAGTGGAGGCGACCCTACACAGTATGGTACAAATGGGCGTCCTAAAGGCGGTCGTCGAGCCCACCAGCTGGGTCTCTTCCATGGTTGTTGCTGCTAAAAAGGACATGAGTGAGATACGCATCTGCATCAACCCCAGAGACCTCAATCTGGCCATTCGGCGCCCTCACTACCCTATGAGAACGGTGGAAGACGTCGCTGCACGGGTTGGTCCAGCAACGGTCTTTTCGGTCCTCGATGCCAAGAGTTCATTCTGGCAGATACCACTGGACGAGCGGTCGTCCATTTTGACAACCTTCGCCACCCCCTACGAAAGGTTTCGGTTCCTCCGAATGCCCTTAGGAATCAACTCTGCCAGCGAGGTATTCCAGCGAACCATGGAACAGTTGTTTTCAGATCTGCCTTGCGCCATAATTGTTGACGACATCCTCGTTTACGGTAAGGATGTTGCCGAACACGATGTCAACCTCCGCCTGATCCTGGACCGGGCCAGGCAAATCAACTTGAAACTGAACCCCAAGAAGTGCCGATTCCGCGTCTCGGAGGTCACCTATGTTGGACACGTATTCACCGCTGAGGGGCTGAAGCCTGACCTGCAGAAAACGACTGCCATCTCAGGTATGCCTCCTCCTATTAACGTGGCAGGCCTGCAACGCTTTCTCGGCTTGGTAAACTACCTGGGGAAGTTCATCCCCGACCTAAGCGAGCTCAGCGCTCCCCTGAGGGATCTGATCAAAAAGGACACTTCCTGGCTTTGGTTACCCAAGCATCAGAAGGCATTTGACATTCTTAAGTCTAAACTGATCAGCACACCCACGCTCAAGTTCTTTGACCTGCGGCATCCCATTGTCCTCACCTGCGACGCCTCTCAATTCGGACTCGGTGCCGCCTGCCTCCAGGTCCATGACGGCCTGCAGATGCCTGTCTCATTCGCGTCCCGCACCATGACCGCCACCGAACAGCACTACGCGCAGATTGAGAAGGAGCTACTGGCCGTGCTGTTTGCCTGCTCCAAATTCCGGGACTACATCGTGGGCAACACTTTCACCGTTGAAACTGACCATCAACCACTTGTTACCATCCTCAACAAACCGATCCATGTGGCCTCATCACGTCTGCAGCGCATGCTGCTGCAGCTCCAGCGTTTCACGTTCACGGTGGTTTATCGTAAGGGGAAGGACATGTTCGTAGCCGACACGTTGTCTCGCGCCCCGCTGACGTCCACTGCTCGCCACCAATACGAAACGTCCGAGTTACTAGTACTACGATTGAACTTCGTCCCCTCGCCACAGATGAAATCCCTGGTTGAACACACTACCAACGACCCTGCCCTGCAACAGCTGTCTGCCGTCATCCGGCAGGGCTGGCCTGACCGTCGCTCGGCACTGCCGGCTGGAGCCGTGCCCTACTTCCTGATTCGGGACGAGCTCGTATTGCACGACGGCGTGGTGGTGAAGGGTCACAAAGTGGTCGTGCCCGCGGCGCTGCACAACCACTATTTTCAGGTCGCACACCGCGGTCACACTGGGGCCGAAGCCACTTTGTCTCTCGCCAAGGCACAGTTCTATTGGCCGGATATGGCAAAGTACATCCGGGAGAGGGTCTCATCGTGTTCCACCTGCAACAGCCGCGCCCCCCATCAGCAGCGTCAGCCGCTTCTACAGCAGCCCGCGCCCGGACTGCCCTGGATGGCGCTCGCCACAGACATTTTCGAGTGGCGGGGCAAACATTTCCTGGTACTCGTTGACTTCTACTCCAGCTGGTTTGCGGTTGACCGGCTGCCTTCCGTGACCTCTTCGGCCGTCATCGACAGGTTGGACCCTCACTTTAGCACTTTTGGCCCCCCGGCAAGCCTGCAGTCGGACAATGGCAGCCAGTTCACGAGCTCCGAGTTTAAAGCGTTCGCTTCCAGATGGAACTTTCGCCATTTCACAAGCAGCCCGGAGTACCCGCAAAGCAACGGTTTGGCCGAGCGCGCGGTCCGCAGTGCTAAGCACTTGTTAGAACAGTGTGGTGGCATTAACTCCGACTTCCACCTGGCCCTCCTCAGCCTTCGGAACATCTCTCGCGACCCTGCCATGGGTTCACCTGCTCAGCGGCTCCTGTCTCGCGCTACCAGGCTCCCACTCCCGGTGGCCCAGCGATCCCTCATACCCTCGGTCCTTCCACCTGCGGCGGTTCAGAAACGGATTGCCTTCAGGCAAGACGTCCAAAAGCGGTCCCATGACAGGTCCTGCCACCCGCTGCCGCCCCTCTTCCCCGGTCAAGTAGTCCGTATGCAGACCACTCCCGGTCACTCCAAGCTCGCTACTGTCGTCGGCTCTGCGGGGTCGCCCAGGTCCTATTTCGTCGACTACGCTGGGACCATTTACCGACGGTCTCGCCAGCACCTTCGGCTCGTCCACGAGCCGCGTCCTCCTCCCGCCGATCCCTTTGCTCCCCCGCTGCCTGTTTCCCGTCCGGCCGTTGCCCTGCCCGTGATTCCCTGCATGCCTCGCTCTGCTCCTCCTTCGCCCCCTCCGCTCCAACACACTCCGACTAGTCCTCGCACGCCTCCCCGCGCTCTCCCCGGTCCCGGCCCCGCATCCCCTCCGGTTTCGGTGCCGCGATCTCTTCCGTTTCCTCCCGTTTCTCCCTTTCAGGTTCGTCTGTCCCCGCTGGTGCCTCTTCCTCCTCCAGGAAGGGTGGATGGCGAGACGCGAACCCGGGCGGGACGTCTGGTCAAACCGCCTGACCGCTATGGCGATGTTGCCTAGCTATCCTAGCGCATGAGCCGTGGTCGCCATGTCACCTTTGTATTTGCCTGTCGTTTCGGGGAGGAAGGATGTAGATGAGATATGCATGTGCCTTTAACATAGTGACCTCACACCCACTAACCACTCCCCATATCACAAGTATAACTACAACCTCCACACCCACAGATCGCTCTCTAGTTCCTGTGACAGACCACGTACAGCTAGTGCAATGTATAATGTCCAGTATGAATAAAGATAGTAAAGTAACGATGTCTCGATATCAATCCTTTACAGGAATTGAATGCAACATCTCCAAGTTTACGGATGACACGAAGCTGGGGGGCAGTGTTAGCTGTGAGGAGGATGCTAGGAGGCTGCAAGGTGACTTGGATAGGCTGGGTGAGTGGGCCAATGCATGGCAGATGCAGTATAATGTGGATAAATGTGAGGTTATCCACTTTGGTGGCAAAAACAGGAAAGTAGACTATTATCTGAATGGTGGCCGATTAGGAAAAGGGAAGATGCAATGAGACCTTGCAGGTCGACAGATGGCGCAATGGGCTAAGTGTTCGGTTGGCAACCGGAAGGTAGCCGGTTCGAATCCCGCTTGGAGTGCATACTGTCGTTGTGTCCTTGGGCAAGACACTTCACCCACCTTTGCCTGCGTGTGAATGTGTGTGAATGTGTGTGAGTGATTGGTGGTGGTCGGAGGGGCCGTAGGCGCAGATTAGCAGCCTCGCTTCCGTCAGTCTGCCCCAGGGCAGCTGTGGCTACAGAAGTAGCTCACCACCACCGAGTGTGACTGAGGAGTGAATGAATAATGCGATGTAAAGCGCCTTGAGTATTAGAAAGGCGCTATATAAATACCATCCATTATTATTATTATTATTAGACCTGGGTGTCATGGTACACCACTCATTGAAAGTAGGCATGCAGGTGCAGCAGGCAGTGAAGAAAGCGAATGGTATGTTAGCATTCATAGCAAAAGGATTTGAGTATAGGAGCAGGGAGGTTCTACTGCAGTTGTACAGGGTCTTGGTGAGACCACACCTGGAATATTGCATACAGTTTTGGTCTCCTAATCTAAAGAAAGACATTCTTGCCAAAGAGGGAGTACAGTGAAGGTTCACCAGACCGATTCCTGGGATGGCAGGACTTTCATATGAAGAAAGACTGGATAGACTTGCCTTGTACTCGCTAGAATTTAGAAGATTGAGGGGGGTTCTTATAGAAACTTACAAAATTCTTAAGGGGTTGGACAGGCTAGATGCAGGAAGATTGTTCCCGATGTTGGGGAAGTCCAGAACAAGGGGTCACAGTTTAAGGATAAGGGGGAAATCTTTTAGGACCGAGATGAGAAAAACATTTTTCACACAGAGAGTGGTGAATCAGTGGAATTCTCTGCCACAGAAGGTAGTTGAGGCCAGTTCATTGGCTATATTTAAGAGGGAGTTAGATGTGGCCCTTGTGGCTAAAGGTATCAGGGGGTATGGAGAGAAGGCAGGTACAGGATACTGAGTTGGATGATCAGCCATGATCATATTGAATGGCGGTATAGGCTCGAAGGGCCGAATGGCCTACTCCTGCACCTATTTTCTATGTTTCTATGTTTAAGTTGAGGGGGCAAAGATTAAAGGAGACTAGACCAAGTGCAGACCCGTTGGGTCTGGACACTGAATGTGCTTCAGACCCCGGGGTTTTAGATCATGAACGAGCGTCAGACCCCGGGGTGAACATCCCAAGTGAAAAAAATTCCGAAAGTGCAGATCCCGGGCTGAAAATAGCTTGCGAATGAAACACAGAACGTGCTTCAGACCCCGGGACACAGAATGTGCTTCAGAAGCTGGGGTTTTAGAGCCTGAACGGGATTAAGATACCGTGGCGAAAATCGCTTGCGAAAAAAAGATGGCTTCGTTTTCGGAGCAGAGGCGGTCGACAGCAGCCGTTATGGTGGCTGACCAGCAGGAGGAGACAAAATGAGTGATTGTGGGGGGGATGGATTTTATTTTAAAAAGTGTACATAAGCACGACGAAATTTAATCAGCTGTGGCTACTCGTAAAGAAAAGTGAAATCTCTACCGAAATTGAAAAAATATCGGCGTTTCTGCGTGCGGTGTTGGCGTAGTGAGGAATCAAAGGCTGCTGGCTGGCACAAGTCAAGCAGATACTTACACACACACACAGAGTTTTAAATATAGATAGAAGATAGATGTACAGGGCAAGATTTTGAATAGGGGGGTGTCGGGAAGATGCAAAGATCTTTGTGAATGCTCCCACAATCTCCTCTCTTGCCTCTCCCAATAACCTGGGATAGATTCCATCAGGTGCTGGGGATTTATCCACTTTAGTGCTCTACAATAATCCCAACACCTCCTCATTCTTAAACTGCCCTTGCATATTAGTATTCTCCACAGTGATCTAACCGCCCTCCACATCCACCTTGGTGATAAAACTGATGCAAAGTGTTCCAAACACAAATCCCATCCTTTATCGCTGAGTCACCCTACCCTCTCTATGGTTAATCTCATAGGCTTGGAAACAGGCCATCATGCCCCATCTGGGTTGGTCCCATTTGCCTGCTTTTGTAAACCTTCCCTATCCATGTACCTGTCCAAGTGTTATATTACCTGCCTCAACAACCTCCTATGCCAAGTCGTTCCATGTACCCACCACCCTCTGAGTGAAAAGGTTACTCCTCCTATTAAATCATTACCCTCTCTCCTTAAACCCATGTCCTCTGGTGCTTGATGACCCTACCGTGTGTAAAATACCTTGTTCATTCATCCTATCTATTCCCCTCATGATTTTATGCACCTCTATAAGATCACTCCTCATACTCCTGCACTCTATGCAGTGCCAGCGTACTCAACCTCTCCCTATAATACAAACCCTCGAGTCCTGGCAACATCCTCATATATCTTCTCTGTACTGTTTCCAGCTTGACAATATATTTCCTATAACAAGGTTCCCAGAACTAAACACAATACACAAAGTTGGGAGGTCATGTTGCAGTTATATAAGACATTGGTAAGGCCTCACCAACGTATATAACTGCAACATGACCTCCCAACTTCCATCCTCAATATTCTAGCTGATGAGGGCCATCGTACCAAAAGCCTTTTTGTCCACCCTATCAACCTGCGACTCCACCTTCAAGGAACTATGTACCTGCACTCTATGATCCCTCTACTCTATGTACCTGCCCTCCATGATCCCTCACAGAGCCCTACCATTCACTGTGTAGGTCCAGAGAGGGACCTCGGGTCAGAGGTTTTTCACTCAGAGGGTTCAACCTTGAACCTTGAACCACCCACTTTTGTATCATCAGCAAACCTGCTAATCTTGCCATGTACGTTTTCATCCAAACGATTGATATAGATGACAAACAGTAACGGGCCCAGCACTGAACCCTGAGGCACAGCACACATCACAGGACAACCAGTGTCGGACAAACATTTGCCAGAATATCGGTGGTAGACCTGTAAAGGACCAACATTAGTTACTCTCCAGTCCTCTGGGGCCTGCCTGATGGAAGTAAATTAACTTATGAGAGGCATAGACAGAGGAGACAGTCAGACCTTATTGTTATGTTGGAAATGTCAAATAATACAGACCCTGTTCAAGTGTTTAGTTTAGTTTAGAGATGCAGCATGGAAACAGACCATTCGGCCCACCGAGTCCACGTCGACCAGCGATCACCGCACACTTACATTATCCTACACACACTAGGCGCAATTTACAATTATTCCAAGCCCATTAATCTACAATGTACATCTTTGGATTGTGGGAGGAAAATGAAGATCCCAGAGCAAACCTACAAACTCCGTACAGACAGCACACGTAGTCAGCATGATAAACTGATCTCTGGCGCTGTAAGGGAGCAACTCTACCGCTGCACACCATGCCACCCTGGTGGGTGGTGGGTGCCTAGAACCTGCTGCCAGGTGGTGGCGGTGGAGGTAGATACGATAGTGGTGTTTACGGGGCTTTAGATAGGCACGTGGATATGCAGGGAATGGAGGGATTCAGATCACGTGCAGGCACAGGAGATTAGTTTGATTTGCTTCATGTTGGGTACGGACATTGTGGGCCGATTGTGTGTTCCTGTCCCAACCCGAAACGTCACCGATCCACGTTCTCCAGGGATGCTGCCTGACCCGCTGATTACTCCAGCACTTTGTGTCTTTATTTGTAACCCGGCGCCTGGAGTTGCTGTCCTTGTTCCTGTTACATGGTTGGGTCTGATCCACTTCTCACTCACATATTCCTCACCTCCTTCATTTCTCTCCTCGTCCTCCACAGATCTCGAGTCTGCTCTCGTGCAGCCCCTGCCCTCCGACTTCAAGGTGAGGACATGTTGGAGTGGGGGGGGGGGGGGATCACTGCGGGTACCTCGGCTGGGGGGGTGAGGGGGTCTGGAGGAGGGGTATGGTATTGGGGGGAGTTGGTTGTTGTGGGGAGGGGCATTGGATGGAAGGGAGGGGTAAGGGGACTATGAGCGGTATTGTGAGGTGCAACGCGGGGTTAAGGGACGAGGGGGGTGACGGGCTGTGGGTGGGGGATATAACCATATAATAACCATATAACCATTACTGCATGGAAACAGGCCATCTCGGCCCTTCAAGTCCGTGCCAAACACGTTTTCCCTTCTTTCTTCCCCCTAGTCCCATCTACCTGCACTCAGACCATAATCCTCCATTCCTTTCCCGTCCATATACCCATCCAATCTATTTTTAAAGGATAAAATCGAACCTGCCTCCACCACTTCCACTGGAAGCTCATTCCACACAACTACCACTCTCTGAGTAAAGAAGTTCCCCCTAATGTTACCCCTAAACTTCTGTCCCTTAATTCTCAAGTCAAGTCATCAACAATAGCGGATATTGATGGTAGATATATTATATTAGTTGGAGAGTTAAATGGAGAAAAAGTGATTCTTCTTAATGTATATGGGCCTAATTTTGATAACCCTATGTTTTTTAATAAAACATTTAATAAAATTCCTGAATTTACACAATATAAATTAATAATTGGAGGAGACTTCAACTGTACATTAGATTCATACTTAGATAGATCATCAAGGCAAAAAAAAGTAAAATCTCAATCAAGTGTATTTCTAAATTCATTTATTAATACCACTAATATTAAGGATGTCTGGAGAATAGAAAATCCAACTGGACGGGAATATTCATTTTACTCACCAGTACACAAAACATACTCAAGAATAGATTATTTTTTAGTTGACTCCACGTTTATCCCATTTACTTATAACTCAAAATACCATAATATTATAATCTCAGACCACGCACCTGTAACATTCATGATTAAATTAAATGGAATGTCCGAGAAACAAACATATTGGAGATTTAACCCACAAATTTTGAACGAAAGATCATGCCAGGAATATATTATTAAACAGATCCAAATATTTTTTTAAGGTAAATGCTAACCCTGACACACCTACTTCTCTTATGTGGGAAACGTTTAAAGCGTTTGTTCGAGGTGCATTAATTTCTGCTCAAGTATTTTATAATAAAGAGAACAGGATTAAACAACAAACATTGGAAAGGGAAATCAAGCAACTAGATATAGAAAATGCGAGAATGCCATCTATTTCAAAACATAATAAAATTGCTGTATTGAAATATAAATTAAATAAAATGTATTCAGAACAAGTAATAAAACTTTATCAAAAAACCAAACAATTACATTTTGAATTTGGAGACAAACCACAAAAACTATTTTGCACGTCAGTTACGAAAAATGGAAGGGGAAAAAATAATTCATAAAATTAGAACAGAGACAGGAGAATTATTAAAAATGCCCAAGGACATAAATGAAAGATTTCTCCAATACTATCATAACCTTTATTCAACTAAAACTGTAACACAAACAGAAGGAATAGCAGATTTTTTACTAAAATGTAATTTAAAAGGTTTAGATTCAAATGATAGAGAATTATCAGAAAAGGAGATTACGATAAAGGATATTGAGGAGTCTATTGGCTCTTTAAAAAATGGTAAAGCAGTAGGACCAGATGGTTTAGGCTCTGAATTTTATTAAAAAAATTATGACTTGCTCTGCCCACGTTTACAAAGGCTGTATGAGTATATCTATACTCAACAGAAACTTCCAGATACTTTAAATGAATCTATAATAACACTTATTCCTAAAGCTGATAAAGATCCGGAAGATCCGGGATCATATAGAGCAATTGCACTTTTAAATACAGATCAGAAAATATTAACTAAAATACTAGCGCATAGATTAAGTACAGTGATGAATAAATTAATACACCCTGACCAAACAGGCTTTATTCAGAAACAGTACTCATATTATAATCTAAGAAGATTATTTAATATTATTTATTCTAAGAGAATTATTAATGAAGATCTAGCAATAATCTCACTTGACACTGAAAAAGCATTTGATCAGGTTGAATGGTCCTATTTATTTTCGGTGATGGAAAATATGCAACTAGGGGAGAAATTCTGTACATGGATAAAACTGTTATATACAAATCCCACGGCTAGAATATTAACAAACCAAAGGTTGTCATCTAAATTCAGCCTATCTAGAGGTTGTAGACAAGGATGCCCGTTATCTCCATTATTATTTGCGCTTGCTATTGAGCCACTTGCAGAAAGAGTTAGGGGGCATCCGGAAATATATGGGTATATCAAAAAGGACACAGTGAATAAAATTTCTCTATACGCAGATGACGTACTAATTTACATTACAAAACCAGAAATTAGTATCCCAAACTTATTAGAGCTAATAACCCAATTTGGTTCACTCTCAGGATACAGAATAAATTGGAATAAAAGTGAAATTATGCCAATAAGGGAACATAACAAACAGATAATACAACAATTTCCATTTAAAATAGTAAATGAAAAATTTAAATACCTAGGTATTTATGTAACTAAGATATATACATCATTATTTAAAGCAAATTTTCCCCCATTACTGAATAAACTACATAAGAATATTCAATACTGGAAAACACTTCCTATCTCAATGGTTGGCAAAATTAATGCCATAAAAATGATTTTTTTACCGCAAATATTATACCTTTTTCAGACAATTCCGATATATTTGTCAAAAAACTTTAAAAAAAAATTGGACTCCATTGTTAATGATTTTATCTGGGATTATAAGAATCATAGGATAAACAAAAGACATTTGTGTAAATCAAAAATAAATGGAGGTTTGGTTTTACCCAACTTTCTGTTTTATTTTTGGGCAGTTAATATTAAAAATATGAATTTCTGGTTGGAAGAAATAGATCAACAACCAGATTGGTTAAAAATGGAAAAGGAAGATTGTTTGCCTTTTGATATCGGTTCGATATTATTTGCTACATCTAAATGAAACAAAAAAAATTATAGGGAAAACCCTATAATATTTAGTGCCATACGAATTTGGAAACAATTAAAAAAGATATTAAAATTAGATAATTTATCACTTTTTCTCCCAATTGTGAATAACCCTTTGTTTAAGCCCTCATGGTTGGACAGGGGTTTTACACAATGGAAGAATTATGGAATTAAAAATATGGGACAACTTTATAAGGAAGGCACTTTTCTGACATTTCAGGAGTTGCAACAGACTTATGGACTTCGAGGAAATGATTATTTCAGATATCTTCAACTCAGAGATTATGTAAAATCGAATACTCAAAATTTTCGAATTAGAAATTCAGAAATTCTTGACGAATGTTGGAATAAACATCCTAATACAGAAAAATTAATATCTTATATATATAATATCTTATTAGACAGTGACATTCCATCGACGGACTTACACAGACAAACATGGGAAAAATAATTAAATCAAATAATAACGAAAGATACTTGGGAAGAAAGTTTACAACACATACATCAATGTTCATTAAATGCCAGACATTCTTTAATACAATTTAAAGTAATACATAGGTTACATTATTCAAAAACAAAATTACATAAAATCTTTCAACATATCTCACCTATATGTGATAAATGTCAACATTTAGCTACCTTATCTCATATGTTTGCAAACTGTATAAAAATTAAAAAATTCTGGGTAAATATTTTTAGTATAATATCTAAAGTGACCAGCACACAAGTGGACCCGGTTCCAAAATTAATAATACTCGGAACATTAGAATTAAATCAAACATTTACAACAACACAAAGAAACTTTATTGATTATAGTATAATAACAGGAAAAAAATTAATTCTAAAATTTTGGAAAGGACCTACGGCCCCCACAATCAAAATGTGGATTATAGAAATGACGGAGACTTTAAACGTGGAAAGAATCAGATTTTCCCTGTTGGACAAACAGGAATTATTCGTTGGAACATGGTCTCCCTTTATTGATTATTTAAAGGGTCAGAATGGTTCAGCACAGGAACCTGACTAATGCTCGGGCTAAAGAATGGATGAAATGCTATACTCTGAAATGTACGAATATATCTCGAATGAAGTTTTTTATTTTAAAAAAAATTTCCATTCTTCTTTAACCATCTTTTTTTTTTCTTTTTTTTTTTTCTGTTTTTTGTTTTTTGTTTTTTTGTTTTCTCTTTTCTCTTTTTCTTCTCACTCTTTTCTTTCTTTACTTCATCTATCTTTTTAGTTCTATCTAGTTTTTAAAAAAAAGGCAAAAGGTATTGGAGACAATGTAATAATAATTGATAATATTATCAATTTAAAAATGTAAGACTGTAATGATGTTAATAGGTTGTGTACTTTTCTCCAATAAAAAATATTTTCAAAAAAAAAAAAAAAAATTCTCAAGTCATGTCCCCTTGTTTGAATCTTCCCTACTCTCAATGGGAAAAGCTTATCCACGTCAACTCTGTCTAACCCGCTCATCAATTTAAAGACCTCTATCAAGTCCCCTCTTAACCTTCTGCGCTCCAAAGAATAAAGACCTAACTTGTTCAACCTTTCTCTGTAACTTAGTTGCTGAAACCCAGGCAACATTCTAGTAAATCTCCTCTGTACTCTCTCTATTTTGTTGACATCCTTCCTATAATTAGGCGACCAAAATTGTACTCCATACTCCAGAATTGGCCTCACCAATGCCTTGTACAATTTTAACATTACATGCCAACTTCTATATTCAATGCTCTGATTTATAAAGGCCAGCACACAAAAAGCTTTCTTTACCACCCTATCTACATGAGATTCCACCTTCAGAGAACTATGCACAGTTATTCCTAGATCCCTCTGTTCAACTGCATTCCTCAATTCGCTACCATTTACCATGTACGTCCTATTTTGATTTGTCCTGCCGAGATGTAGCACCTCACATTTATCAGCATTAAACTCCATCTGCCATCTTTCAGCCCACTCTTCCAAATGGCCTAAATCTCTCTGTAGACTTTGAAAATCTACTTCATTATCCACAACACCACCTATCTTAGTATCATCTGCATACTTACTAATCCAATTTCCCACACCATCATCCAGTTCATTGATGTACATGACAAACAACAGTGGACCCAACACAGACCCCTGAGGCACCCCACTAGTCACCAGCCTCCAACCTGACAAACAGCCATCCACCATTACTCTCTGCCATCTTCCATTCAGCCACTGTTGAATCCATCTTGCTACTCCACCATTAATACCCAACAATTGAATCTTCTTAACCAACCTTCCATGAGGAACCTTGTCAAAGGCCTTACTGAAGTCCATATAGACAACATCCAGCAATTTCCCATGTAACCTCTTCGAAAAATTCAAGAAGATTAGTCAAATATGACCTTCCAGGCACAAATCCATGTTGACTGTTCCTAATCAGACCCTGCTTATCCAGATGCTTATATATATTATCTGGGATATGGGACTAGGGGAGAATACGTGTTCGGCACGGACTAGAAGGGTCGAGATGGCCTGTTTCCATGCTGTAATTGTTATATGGTTATATGGTTATATGGTAATATCTTCCTTGACAAGCAATGCAACACCCCCACCTCTTGCCCCTCCTATTCTATCACCCCTGAAGCAACGACATCCTGGAATATTTAGTTTCCAATCACAACCCTCCTGCAACCATGTTTCACTGATCGCCACAACATCATACTTCCAGGTGTCAATCCAGGCTCTAAGCTCATCCACCTTTCTTACAATGCTCCTAGCATTAAAATATACACATTTAAGAAACCCACCACCACTTATTCTCTGTTTATTATCTTTTTCTTCTTTCTCCCCTACATTTAGTGTCCGAGAGCTTCCCTTCTCTGCCTCCTGCCTCCCACATTTTCTACTAGCTTTCTCTATTTGAGTCCCTCCCCCCAACCGTTCTAGTTTAAAGTATCCCCAGTAGCCTTTGCAAATCTCCCCGCCAGGATATTGGTTCCCCTCGGGTTCAAGTGCAACCCGTCCTTTCTGTACAGGTCACACCTTCCCCAAAAGAGGTCCCAATGATCCAGAAATTTGAATCCCTGCCCGCTGCACCAGTTCTCGGATGTACTCGGAGAAAGCGTGGGGGAGGGAATGGGGAGGGAGTGGGGGTGGAGGAGATGCTCGGAAGGAGGGGGAGGGGGAGTACTTTCTCCAGGAGTCCAGCCTCCCCTCTCTGACCCTCCCTCTCCTTCTGCATCTTGTACCCTGTCTAGACAGATGTGGTAGGCGGGTCACTGGACTGTCTGCGTCAGGCCCTGGGGACGGTGAACAACACCTACACCCTCGCCCTCCTCGCCTACGCCTTCACCCTCGCTGGAGACGAGCCCTCGAGGGACAGCACCCTCCTCCGGCTGGACGCCCTCGCCATCAATGAGGGTGAGGACCCAGGCAGTCTCCCTCACTCCTCCCGCACTCCTACCTCCACCCCTCCTTTTCACCTACATCCACCCACCTCTCTCCTACCTCCACCCCTTGCCCCATCCCTCTACCACTTACCCCCTCCTACCTCCACCCACCCTTCACCTACATCCAGTCCTCGCCCCCTCCCTTCCTCCCGCATCAATGAGGGTGAGGACCTAGGGAATCTCCCTCACTCCTACATCACCCCTTTCTCATTCCTACATTCACCCTCCTCACTCCCTCACTCGTACATTCACCCCTCCCTCACTCCTACATCCACCTCTCCTCCCTCCTACATCCACCCCCCTCACTCCTACATCCACCACTCCCTCCAACATCCCTCCCTCCTACATCAACCCTCCCTCTTACCTCCACCCCTTTGCCCCTCCCTTAATCCCTTCCTCCCACTCCTCACCCCCTGCCTCTACCCTCCTTCCCTCCCTCGCCCCTTCCCGACACCCTCCTTTTTTCCCCTCCCTCCACCCTTCGCATCCTCCCTTCCCTACTTCCTCCTTCCCATCCCTTCTTCCTACTGAATCTCTCCCTTTCGCTCAGACCCTTGAGTTCTGGCAACATCCACGTAAATCTTCTCTGTACTCTTTCCAGCTTGACGACATCTTTCTTATAACATGGTGCCCAGAACTGAACACAATACTCTAAATGCTGCTTCACCAACATCTTATATAACTGCTACATGACCTCCTAACTTGTATAAGACTGATGGCGGCCAATGTGCCAAAAGCCTTTATGACCACCCTATCTACCTGCGACTCCACCTTCAAGCACTCCAAGATCCCTCTGCTCCTTCACCGTCCCCTGCTCATGTTAGACTTCCCAAGACGCAATGCCTCACATTTCTCTCTATTAAATTCCATCAACAATTCCTCAGCCCACCTGGCCAATCAATCAAGATCCTGCTGCTATCTGCAAAACTATCCACATTTGTATCATCTGCAAACTTGCTAATGTTGTGATGTACATTCTCATCCAAATCATTGATATAGAAGACAAACAGTAACGGGCCCAGCACCGAACCCCGAGTCACACCACTAGTCACAGGCCTCCAGTCAAGAAGCAACCTTCCATCATCATCCTCTGTTTCCTTCCATGAATCCAATATTCTATCCATTCAGCTATCTCTCCTTGGATCCCATGCTATTTAACCTTTGAGAGCAGCCTACCATGTGGAACCTTGTTGAATGCTTTGCTGGTCCATATATACATCTACAGTTCTGTCCTCATCACCTGTTTGGCCTTGTCTTCAAAAAGGTCAGTCAGATTTGTGAGACACGACCTCCCATATATAAAACCATGCTGACCATGCTAATCTACAACTAGACGGGGTGGAGACCCATTGCATCCCCATACCCCAATGCAATATTCCACCACTCACCCACACACGACGTGATATTCAGTGAAAATGGCGATCCCAGCCCGGCAATCCTTTCCCAACTGCACACGAGCGGATACCGGGCCCACTGCACATGCGCAGGGAGACGGCATCATATTGTGTCACTGCCGCGTCACCGGCGCCATTTTCAATTGTGACGCAGCTGACGGGCCTCCCCCAACTGCGTAGCTGTGGCTGACGGACCCGGCAAGGCTGTATAAAGTTAATTTATGTTTTTAAAGGAAATTAATTTGTCAAATCGAACAAAACCTGCTACTCCACACCGCACGCAAATGGTGAGTATGGTGGGCCTAAAATTGTCACGCTTTTGTCACGCTGAGAGGGGGGTGGTAGGGGAGGGGTGGAGGGGAGAAGGGGGTTTAGGGGAGGGAGGGCAGGGGGGGGAGAGAGAGAGAGAGAGAGGGATAGAGAGGGAGGGAGAGAGAGAGGGGGGGAGAGAGAGAGTGGGGGGGGAGAGGGGAGGGGGAGAAGGGGGGAGAAGGGAGGGGGGGAGAAGGGAGGGAGGAGTGGGGTAGGGCCGCCCAGCAGCCGTCGGCCTCAGTCAGCCTCAGATCATTGGCCTGGCATCCTTGGCGCATCCTCTCTGTACCCCCGGAGCCAGCCGGTTATCTCCGGGTCGTCACAGAGGACCGATTCCCGAACTCTTCAGACCCCGAGAGGGGGGGGGGGAGGGTGGAGCGGGCGGGCGTGGTCCCGAGTGAGCCTGCGGGCCGCGAGCAAGGCACGGAGCGATGTGAGGACGGCGAAAAGCAGCGGGTGGACCAGCCGATCTGTGGCTTCCGCCAGCGTGTCAGCCGGGCCGGGGGGGAGTGGAGGAGAGCCGACAGAGCCAGGCCGGGGGGGGGGGGGGCGGGGCAGAAACATAGAAAATAGGTGCAGGAGTAGGCCATTCGGCCCTTCGAGCCTGCACCGCCATTCAATATGATCATGGCTGATCATCCAACTCAGTATCCTGTACCTGCTTTCTCTCCATACCCCCTGATCCCTTTAGCCACAAGGGCCACATCTAACTCCCTCTTAAATATACCCAATGAACTGGCCTCAACTACCTTCTGTGGAAGAGAATTCCACAGATTCACCACTCTCTGTGTGAAAAATGTTTTCCTCATCTCGGTCGTAAAAGACTTCCCCCTTATCCTTAAACTGTGACCCCTTGTTCTGGACTTCCCCAACATCTGGAACAATCTTCCTGCATCTAGCCTGTCCAACCCCTTAAGAATTTTTTAAGTTTCTATAAGATCCCCCTCAATTTTCTAAATTCTAGCGAGTACAAGCCGTGTCTATCCAGTCTTTCTTCATATGAAAGTCCTGACATCCCAGGAATCAGTCTGGTGAACCTTCTCTGTACTCCCTCTATGGCAAGAATGTCTTTCCTCAGATTAGGAGACCAAAACTGTACGCAATACCCCAGGTGTGGTCTCACCAAGACCCTGTACAACTGCAGTAGAACCTCCCTGCTCCTATACTCAAATCCTTTTGCTATGAATGCTAACATACCATTCGCTTTCTTCACTGCCTGCTGCACCTGCATGCCTACTTTCAATGACTGGTGTACCATGACACCCAGGTCTCATTGCATCTCCCCTTTTCCTAATCGGCCACCATTCAGATAATAGTCTACTTTCCTGTTTTTGCTACTAAATTGGATAACCTCACATTTATCCACATTATACTGCATCTGCCATGCATTTGCCCACTCACCCAACCTATCCAAGTCACCTTGCAGCCTCCGAGCATCCTCCTCACAGCTAGCACTGCCCCCCAGCTTCGTGTCATCCGCAAACTTGGAGATGTTGCATTCAATTCCCTCGTCCAAATCATTAATATATATTGTAAATAGCTGGGGTCCCAGCACCGAGCCTTGCGGTACACCTTGCGGTATAACACATATGTAATGTGTTATAGTATATAGTTATTGTGTGTTAGATAGTGTGTTAGTGTTATATTGTGTTATATACAATGTTATAGTGTGTTGTAGCGTATTAGAATATTATAGTGTTATAGTGTGTCATATGTTGTATTGTATTATAGTGTGTTATAGTGTATTATAGTGTGTTTTAGTGTGTTATAGTGTGTAATAGCATATTTTACTTCGGAGTCACGTGAGTGACTACATGAAGAAGACCCGTCAGGGTGCATGCGCGTCATTACGTCGGTCGCATTGGCGCAGACAGGCTGGGAGGAACACAGTTCTCCAGCGGTAAGTTTGAAAAATCCTGCAGGTAAGTTTAAACTTACTTTTCAGGTTGTCCATTGCAGGAATCATTTTCTCAGGTTCCTGCTGGACATGGGAAAAATGCAGCAAAACCCGGTGGACCGCGGAGAAATTGTGGACCGCGGGGATGTCGGCTTCGGACCGCGGGAGTGCGGTAGCAGGCTGCCGGTGGGTTTTGCTGGTTGAGTCGCGGACAGAACGGTCCGCGACACCCGAGGTTTAATTCGAGCCGCGGGTTATGCAAGCGATGGCCACGATAGAGGTGGCTGTTGAGCTTGTTATTTCGAGTCGCTGACAGGCAAGTCAGCGACTCCAGAGATATGTTTTAAATATGGACCGCGGGGTTCTCTAGACCGCGGGGATACCGGCTACGGTCCGCGGTAAAGTGAGGAGCCGGTGGCCGTCGGAATCCCGAGGGTGTTCGGGGTGTAGACTGAGCGTGGTCATCGGGGTTATTACCGGACTCATCGATACATAGATACATAGAAAATAGGTGCAGGAGTAGGCCATTCGGCCCTTCGAGCCTGCACCGCCATTCAATATGATCATGGCTGATCATCCAACTCAGTATCCCGTACCTGCCTTCTCTCCATACCCCCTGATCCCTTTAGCCACAAGGGCCACATCTAACTCCCTCTTAAATATAGCCAATGAACTGGCCTCAACTACCCTCTGTGGCAGAGAGTTCCAGAGATTCACCACTCTCTGTGTGAAAAAGTTTTTCCTCATCTCGGTCTTAAAGGATTTCCCCCTTATCCTTAAGCTATGACCCCTTGTCCTGGACTTCCCCAACATCGGGAACAATCTTCCTGCATCTAGCCTGTCCAACCCCATAAGAATTTTGTACGTTTCTATAAGATCCCCTCTCAATCTCCTAAATTCTAGCGAGTATAAGCCAAGTCTATCCAGTCTTTCTTCATATGAAAGTCCTGACATCCCAGGAATCAGTCTGGTGAACCATCTCTGCACTCCCTCTATGGCTATAATGTCCTTCCTCAGATTTGGAGACCAAAACTGTACGCAATACTCCAGGTGTGGTCTCACCAAGACCCTGTACAACTGCAGTAGAACCTCCCTGCTCCTATACTCAAATCCTCTTGCTATGAAGGCCAACATACCATTCGCTTTCTTCACTGCCTGCTGCACCTGCATGCCTACTTTCAATGACTGGTGTACCATGACACCCAGGTCTCGCTGCATCTCCCCATTTCCTAATCGGCCACCATTTAGATAATAGTCTGCCTTCCCGTTTTTGCCACCAAAGTGGATAACCTCACATTTATCCACATTATACTGCATCTGCCAAACATTTGCCCACTCACCCAGTCACCTTGCAGTCTCCTAGCATCCTCCTCACAGCTAACATTGCCCCCCAGCTTAGTGTCATCCGCAAACTTGGAGATGTTGCTTTCAATTCCCTCGTCCAGATCATTAATATAAATTGTAAATAGCTGGGGTCCCAGCACTGAGCCTTGCGGTACCCCACTAGTCACTGCCTGCCATTGTGAAAAGGACCCGTTTACTCCTACTCTTTGCTTCCTGTTTGCCAGCCAGTTCTCTATCCACATCAATACTGAACCCCCAATACCGTGTGATTTAAGTTTGCATCCTAATCTCTTATGTGGTACCTTGTCGAAAGCCTTCTGAAAGTCCAGATACAACACATCCACTGGTTCTCCCCTATCCACTCTACTAGTTACATCCTCGAAAAATTCTATAAGATTCGTCAGACACGATTTACCTTTCGTAAATCCATGCTGACTTTGTCCAATGATTTCACCACTTTCCAAATGTGCTGCTATCCCATCTTTAATAACTGACTCTAGCAGTTTCCCCACTACCGATGTTAGACTAACTGGTCTTTAATTCCCGTTTTCTCTCTCCCTCCCTTCTTAAAAAGTGGGGTTACGTTTGCTACCCTCCAATCCTCAGGAACTACTCCAGAATCTAAAGAGTTTTGAAAATTTATCACTAATGCATCCACTATTTCTGGAGCTACTTCCTTAAGTACTCTGGGATGCAGCCTATCTGGCCCTGGTGATTTATCGGCCTTTAATCCATTCAATTTACCCAACACCACTTCCCGACTAACCTGGATTTCACTCAGTTCCTCCATCTCCTTTGACCCGCGGCCCCCTGCTATTTCCGGCAGATTATTTATGTCTTCCTTAGTGAAGACGGAACCAAAGTAGTTATTCAATTGGTCCGCCATATCCTTGTTCCCCATGATCAATTCACCTGTGACCTAGGACTCATTGAGGACCCTGACATCGGCAGCCCATATGAGGTAAACCATGTGGAGCCTGGCCAGGAGGGTCCCCTCTGTCATATATGTATGTCCTCACACGTGCATTATCCTGATATGGTGCTCCATATCAGGGCAGGACATCAGGGGATTGCGGCAGCACCCGTGTTTCAGGGCTGCTTACCAATTCCCTCAGTGGAGAGTACAAGGGGTCAGTGTGTGGCTGACTCCAACCCCAAATCAGGAAGTGAGATTAGTGGTTTATCACCCTTATGTGTCGAGGTGGAAAAGTAGCATTTTCTGCTAATTCTGAGGTTTCAGGTTGCCCTCCAAATTAAAGACGAACGCAACTTTGGGAAGCGTTCAAAAGGGTAGACATTATAGTTACCACTTGGTCACATTGTGACTATTATACCGAGAAAGATGATTATCATTTAATTAAGGAAATGGGAAGCCTTGTTGAGCTGTATTATCAGTCACCTGTGGGAGTTACACCAGGTGGCGTCATAGTAATTGCTGCTCATTAAAAGGGACTGTGCACGGTTTCTTCCCCAAGACGCCGGATTACTCATATTAAAAGTAAATAAATCCCAGGTTTAACTGGGATGGGCATCTTCATTCACATAAATGTCTTTGCCTATGACAAATAATTGTTAAGTTTGTTCCAGCATTTCCCACTATGTCTGATGTACAGGGCCAGAGGCGCTCCAATTCTTCCCTATAGACGGCGTTGGCATCGGGAAGGAGCACGATTTGGAGTCGCTAGCACGTGCAGCCTGTTTGGGGAAGGAGGATACCAACAGAGTATCGAATTGCATGGCTAGTCCTGGCGGCTGCTGTAGGCAGCGACCTGATAACCCCAACTCAGAGTGAGTGCCAAGCCAGGGGTATCAATGTCAGACAACATTGCGTCTCGTTGCAATTCAAGAACGCTCCATCGTAAGGCATGACAGGCAGCAACACCTAGTAAAGGGTTGCAAAAGTCCCCCCACTCAAGGGTCAGAGTGGTCGAGAGAGTGCTACAGGAGGATGCACATGTGCTTGAAGCAACACCTGTTTGTAGGGTTGCCATTCCTCCCACTTGGTGCACCACAGTGGTCGAGATAGTGCTAAAATACATGCACACATGTCTGAGGTGACGCCTAGTAAAGGGTGGCCAAAAATTTCTCCCACTCAAATGGCGGAGTGGTCGAGAGAGTGCTACAGGAGTATGCACATGGGCCTGAAGCAACACCTGTTTGCAGGGCTGCCATTACTCCCACTCGAGATGGTGCTAAAATACAGGCACACAGGCCTGGGGCAGCTCCTGTTGCAAGGTTGCATAGGTCCTCCCACGTGGATGTATAGTGGATGAAGATGGAGCCACACACATATGTGATAAGATTGTGGGGAATGGAGTCGAACAACATGCTTGGTACAGAGGCATGTACAAGCAAATGGAGGAGATAGATGGTGATAACTGCTTCAGCTTTGATAAGTCCCACTCTAAAAGAGTGTCTAAGGTTAGTATGGATTAACTCCAAACACGAATCCAAACATGGCTATGTGCCGGGATCCCATGCTGAATGCATGAGGGTAAGCAGTGGGCGTTTGCCTCTAAAATTGCCGCTCAGTCGCTGATTGCTGATCCATCCAGAGAAATCCAAATGAACACCTGACTATTTGGGTCACAAATTATTCAATTAAGTGCTCTGCCCAGGGAAAAAGGGTAGAGCTAATTGACAGCTGTATCAAGCTAATTGATGCATTAAGGATACATTCGGGTCATTATGGCGGGCAGAAGGGAGAGTGTGCGCTGGCGCGGTTTGGCTGCCGCTGCTCTCCCTTCATGTTGTGTTTTCTGAATTTTGTTGTTGTCTTTTTTGGATCGAATTTCTGTTTTTAATTTGTGTATTTATGATGTCTTTATAACTTGTTTTACTCTGATTATATGTTTATATGTTTATATCTTTCTTAAATTGTAAGGTGTCCCAGAGACCTCGGTATTAGGCGCCCTTAAAATAAAATCTATTATTATAATTATAATAGACCTATGCAGTTATCAGTAAAGACTATTCTGATTTGCAATGGTGGATTCACCATGGGTCCAGGAGTTATAGCAAGGTAATGCTTGACCAGCCTTCCATGATTTTGCAGATGAATGTCAGTGCACTCGGGTGGGGTGTCACGGATACGAGTTTCAACTGTGGAGGCAGATGAACTGAGCAAGAGGCATCGTTTCTGCAGACATGGTCAATTAACTATTAAGAGGTTTTTATGGACAAGGCTTATTGCTCTAACAAATGTAATCTGCATGTTCAGTTTCAGATTGACAATACTACGCAAGTGGCATATATATTAATCACATCGGTGGAATCAAGTCGGTATTTTGTGACAGATTGGCTAATCAAATTTGGGCCTGGTGCATTGGAAAAGATATTTCAGCTATTTATCTACCAGGTAGATTCTACATAGTAGCAGACGCCAAGTCACGAAAGTTCCATGACAACATAGATTGAATGTTCAACAAGGAGGTGTTCAATAATATAGTACTTGTATATGAATGCCAGATATCGATTTGTTTTGCATCAAGGTCAACCATCAGATGCCTAAATAGGTTTCATGGGAACCAGACTAGGTGGCAGTTGCAATTAATACTTTGACATTGAGGTGGTATGTTTTATATATTTTCCTACCATTTCGCCTAATAGGTCGGAGTCTTCAAGAAATCAAGCAGGATGCCGCTTTGGGGGTGCTTGTAATACCTAATTGGCCGAATCAAGCATGGTTTCCCTTTGATGTTACAGTTAGGGATCCAACCTCTTTTTTTGGTGGTTCCCAAGCGTAGGAATTGACTGGAGCATCCGCTAACACGGGAAAGTCATCTGTTATGTGATTGTATTGACTTGTTAATTTGCAGGTTTTAAAAAGGCCATACCTGGAGCAAGGATTGTCTGGGTTTACGGTGGACATGCTCACTGTAGCCTGGAGAAAGAGTACTCAAAAGGGGTATATTACTTATGTAAAAAAAATGGGAGCAATATTGTGTACAAAATAATATTAACTACAATACTACATGTATTGTGGATATTTTAGAGTTCCTGTTGACACTCTATGATGATGAGGGGCTCAGTTATAGCACCATTAATACAGCTTTAAGTGCTTTGTCATCGTATGGTTTGGATGGGGTCAGGAAAGATCCTATTGAGTTTCAGCATATCATAGCTGAATTGATGAAAGGAATTTCAACTCTAAACCTCCTAAACCCAGGTATATGGCGATCTGGGATGTAAGTGAGGTCCTCAAGATGTTTCGACAGTAGGTTCCTGGCATGTCTCTGAATTTGCCAAACTAATCATGAAAGTGGTTATGCTCTTGGCATTGGTTCAGCATAGCAAGTGCAGATTTTGAAAAAACTTCTGCTAAACAGGATGGAAGTTGCTGAAGAGAATGTTATGTTATATAATTGCGTACTGCTTAAGCAGAGCAGGCCAGGTGTCACAGGTTTGTTAAAATTGTGTTTCAGCATAACCTACTGATCCATGTTTATGTGTAATGGCACATTTATTTTCATTATATTGAAGCTATAAAGACCTTAAGAAATGTGGAAACAGCATTGTTTATCAGTTACATGAAGCCACACAGGAGAGTGTCAGTGCAGACTATCTCAAGGTGGTTTAAAACAAATGTTGATTAAGGCAGATATTAACACTGAAGTGTATATATCCGTTTTCCACTAGTGCAGCAGCAACGTCGTCGGCTAGGACGATGGATGTTCACAGTGGCCATATTTTATAGGTGCCGGGTGGTCAAATGAATTATTTTTAAATTTTTTTACCATCGGCCGATCGGAGAGAGGCTGTTTGCAAATTCAGTATTAAGTCCTGTTTAGTTCCCCTGGGATACAGGGGTTACTGTTTGTTTTGATTATTCAAATCAATTGTTATTGCATGATATTACCATTTCATGTTTAACGCATTATTGATCGTTTCTCATCGAAAGTCAATCAATGCAGTGAGGCCGGGATTTGGATCTGCGGCATAAAATCACAGAGCTTTGAAATCTTCACGTAGTCACTCACGTGACTCCGAAGTAAAATAGTAAGATTAAACAAGAACTTACCAGTTTGAAGTTTGATCTTTATTTTATGAGGAGTTACGTTGGTGATTACGTGCCAGCCACGCCCAACCCTCTCTCATAAAAAAGGTCATATGGTAGTTGTCATGTTGCTCATCTTAATATGTTACTTCAATTATTGTGTTGTCTGTGATTTCATACCACTGCTTTGAAGATTGACGCGCATGCGCCCTGACGGGTCTTCTCCACGTAATCACCAACGTAACTCCTCATAAAATAAAGATCAAACTTCAAACTGGTAAGTTCTCGTTTAATCTTACTATTATCGTGTGTTATAGTGTGTTATAATGTTTTAGATTGTGTTATAATGTGTTATAGTGAACGCTCCAGCTCCATCTCTAGCTCTCCAGCCCCATCTCGAGTTCCATCTCCACCTCGTGCTCTAGTTCTAGCTCAATCTCCAGCATCTCCAGCTCCTCCAGCTCTAGTTCCATCTTTATCTCATCTCCATCTCCAGCTCTAGCTCCATTTCCAACTACAGCTCCAGCTCCGGATCCATCTCCATCTCCAGCTCAAGCTCCAGGTCCATCTCCAGCTCCATCTCTAGCTGCATCTCTAGCTCAAACACCCGCTCCAGCTCCGGCTCCGTCTCCAGTTCCTTCTCCAGCATCTCTAGCTCCATCTCTAGCTTACTCTCCAGCTCCAGCTCCAGCTCTCGCTCTGTCTCCAGCTCAATCCCCAGCAACAGCTCCAGCTCTATCAACCGCTCCATCTCCAGGTCCATCTCCAGGTCTAGCTCTATCTCCGTCTCCAGCTCCATCTCCAGCTCTGGCTCGATCTCCATGTCCATCTCTAGCTGCAGCTCTAGCTCTAGCTCTAGCTCCATCTCCAGCTCAGTCTCCAGCACCAGCCCCATCTTCAGCTTTAGGTCCATCTCCATCTCCAGCTCTAGCTTCAGCTCTATCTCTTGCTCCATCTCTAGCTCCTTCTCCATCTCTAGCTCAACTTCCAGTTATATCTGCTCCTCTAGCTCTATCTCTTTCTACAACTCTAGCTGGCTCCATCTCCTGCCCTATCGCCAGATCTACCTCGAGCTCCAGCTCTGTCTCCAGCTCCATCTCCAGCACAAGCTCCATCTCCAGCTGCATCTATAGCTCTAACTCCATCCCCAACTCCAGCTCCATCTTCACCTTTAGATCCATCTCCATCTCCAACTCTAGCTCCAACACTAGCTTCAGCTTTATCACTAGCTCCATCTCTATCTCCATCTGCAGCTCTAGCTCAAGCTCTGGCTCCAGCTGTAGCTTTAGATCTAGCTCCATCTCCAGCTCTACCTCCATCTCCAGCTCCAGCTCCACCCCCAGCTCCACCCCCAGCTCCATCGCCAGCTCTAGCACCAGCTCCATCTCCCGCACCTCCAGGTCCATCTCCAGGTCTAGCTCCATCTTCATCTCTAGCTCCACCTCTATCTTTTTGTCCAGCTCAATCTCTATCTCTCGAGCTCCAGCTCCAGCTCCAGCTCTATCTCCACCTCAAACTCCAGCATCTCCAGCTCCATCCACAGTTCTATTCGGAACCCTTGTATACTGTGCAGTATAAACGAATCTGGTGTTATGCAACACCATTAATTGAAAAACAAGTGTAATCTCCCAGCAACTTGTAACTGATCCATACATGACATGTTCTGAAAAGAACCAGATCCACCTACCTCCATGGTTGTCGGTGGAAACGTCTGCCCCCGAGTTCTGGAGGGGAAGAATGTTGGAGTGCGCCAATTGCGCATGGTTGGCAAGGCCCGGCTTGGTCCTTGGCCTGAACCAGCTTCAGCGAACCGCTTGTAGGGGTGCTGCCGCCGAAGTGGAATTTTGCTAGTCGGTTGGGCTTTTATAAGGTCAACCATTTTCGCCTCGTCGTCCAACTCTCTGACCCGTTTTGATAGGTCATCACCGAACAGTAGATTCGGCGGTTGCACATTGCTAGATTTGCACAGTGGCGCAAACTTGGGGTTCAGAGTAGGACGGATAGCACTCTTTCTGAGACAGTTTATTTCAAAATGTGCATTGCACATTAGGGCCAGAGCATCCTGCTGCACCTCAGACAGGGGCCCCCCCATCGACCGACCTAGCGAAAGTTGTAATGCCTGAAGCGAGCAGCTTTAGTATCTTCTGGAGCCTCACTTCCTGGGCTCTGATACCTACACCCATGTGACCCCAGATAGCGTGGTTCACAGTTGGCACTTTGATCGAAGCACAATTGGCGGGTGTCTCGTATTTTTGGGAAGTTTCTTCCATTGTGAGGTCTTGACGCGCATGCGGACTGGCGGGGTTCTTCACGGAATCTCTCACGTGACTCCGAAGTAAAATTAACCTTATCCATTTCCTCTTGCCTTCACACAACCTTTTAGGATCACAGTGGCAATCAGTTCCGAGTTATTCTCTTGCTCTGTATGTAAATAAAAGATCTTTGAATTTTATTTGCCAAATATTTTCACATCCTCTCTTGGGTGCCCTAATTTTCATTTTAATGTGACTCCTTGTCAGGAAATTTCCTGTTTTGCTTTAACCTGCTCTCTTCACCTCATCTGAGCTTGAACTTTGGCAATCCCACATATTTTCTTTGAAGAAATATGATTATCCTGACCTTTTAATCTAATCCCTGGCAATAAAATATCCCTCCTCGACAAGCTCAATTGATTTGTTTCAATGAATGATGTCACCTCAATAGTTCAATAATGCTTTATTTGTCACACATGCAACTGCACAGTGAAATTCTTTTTGCAGGCGTTGACATTATTCAAACTCTTATCGGCCCCGCTCGCTTGATGTACTGGAGCAGTTCCAGCGAACCAGCGTCCCCTTCTTCTTGCCCAGCCATCTTTGTATTCCGGAGGTGCCTCCTGCACCCTATCTTGAAGGCCTTGGAGGCATTGCCCCGGTTCACCCTTCTTCTGGCCCACTCCTAGTGCCTGACATCTCCAGCTCCCTCATATGGTTCCACCGTCTGCCAGGTCTTTGAGTGGGCCCATATGATCCTTATGGCTGGTTCCTGGTCCCGTCGAGCCTTCAGGTGAGGTCCTGCCAACCAATGAACCTTCTGGCGGGCACCACGACCTACCCCAATAGCCTTGGTTGCACCTATGTCCACAGACATCATAGAAGGCGTCAGCTGGGCCTCCCTGAGTGTGAACCCACATAAAGTGATTGGCTGAGAGAGAGTTCCTGGCCATGTCCTTGGAACCTGTGTGGACCAGCAGGAGTAAGCATGGACATTTGTGAACTCTTTCTACGTCAATGTGTGGTTCTCATCTGCTTTCAGAAAACCACTAACATCCTGATGTCCAAGAGAAACAAGGCATTCCTTAATGATTAATGGGTCTGACAAACACTATCATGAAGTGCTTTGATAGGTTGGTCATATCCTACGTTAACTACAGCCTGCCAAACAGCCTAGATCCATTGCAATTTGTCTACTGCTGCAACAGGTTCAAGGTAGATGCCATCATCTTGGCCCCACAGTCCCTGGAAAAACAGGGAGATGTATTGGCAGACTCATTTATTTACCTCTGACTCCCTCAGTTATTTAGACTACACTTCCTCCCACCCTGCCACTTGCAAAGACACCATCCCTTACTCTCAATTTCTTAGTCTCCACCACATTTGTTCCCAAGATGAGGCTTTCCATTCTCAGACATCTTTCTTTAGTAAACGTGGTTTCTCCGTTGCTGTCATAGATGGCTACGTCAGCCGCATCTCATCTGTGTCCCGTAGTTCTGTTCTGGCTCCACCTCCCTCCAGACGGAACAAGAATAGTGTTCCCTTGGTCCTCGTCCTTCAACACATGGTTCTGACATTTCCGTAACTTCTAATGTGATCCCACCACCATTCACATCTTCCCATCCTCGCTCCTTTCCGCAGAGACCGCACTCTTTCATCCCTTCCCAAGCAAAACAGACCATCCTCAGGTAATTTCTCCAGCAACTGCAGGAGATGTAATAACTGTCCCTATTCATCCTCCCACGCACCTGTCCAAGGACCCCAGCAGTCCTCCAGGTGAAACAGGTTCACGTACACTTGTAACCTCATTTGCATTTGGTGTTCCCAAAGTCGTCTCCTGTACATCGGCGAGATCAAGTGTAGACTAGGCAACCGTTTCACCGAACACTTGCACTCTGTCTACCAAGGCTGATTATTGGCCATTTTAACACCACTTCCCATACTGACCACCTGTCCTAGGCTACCTCCATTGCCAGGATGATGCCTCACACAAACTGGAGGAACAGTACCACTTATTCTGCGTAGGTAGCTTACAACCTAACTAACTAAATTCTTCCTTCCCCCTCTTCCTTGTGCCCCATTTATTTCCCCATTTATTGATTCAACATCATGATTTCAAGCAAAATCTTGAACGTAGGACTCAGCACATTTGCAACTGGATCCTTGACTTCCTAATCCATAGACCACAATCGGTAAGGAGCAAATCTTCCTCTATGCGAATTCAGACCCTTAATTCAGTCCCCGTGCACTCGTGACTGTGGCTAAATTCGGATCGAACTCTATTTCTAAGTTTACAGATGACACCACTCTCGATCTGAAATTATAAGGAGGCAGAGTTTAGTGGTATCAGTGGTATGGTAGACATCAACCACTCCCTCCACGTCAAGAAAACAAAAGAGTTGGTCATCAACTTCAGGAAGCAGTGTGGAGCACACCCAAGTCTGTATCAATTGTGCTGAAATGGAGATGATTGAGAGCTACAAATCCCAGCATGTGAATATCATGAACAATTTGTCCTAGTCTAACCACTGCTCTACTTCCTCAAAAAATGAAGGAAATTCAACGTCACCGATGATTCTTCCCAATTTGTACAGAGGCACCACAGAAAGCATCTCAATGGGCCAAATCACAGCTTAGTTAGGGAACTGCTCAGCCCAAGATCGTGAGAAATTACAGAAAGTTAAGGATGAAGTCCAGTCCTTTGCGCAAACTTGCCTTCCCACACCCCATAAACTCCATCTACACGCTGCTTCGGAAAAACAGCCAACATAATCAAGTATCACTCTTCTCTGGTCATTCTCTCTACTTCCCTCTCCCATCAAGCAGAAGATATAAAAGCTTGAAACCATGTACCACCAGATGATTTGGCAGCTTGTTCTACATGTCTACCAACTCTGTACAAACTGTTGCCCCTCTGGTCACATTTAGATCTTTCCCCTCTAGTTATTAAACACCAACATAATTGTGTATGTATACCTCTATGACCTCGTACATTCCAGAAGAAAAATCACAGCCTTTCCAATGTCCCACTATACAGTGCCCTCCATAATGTTTGGGACAAAGACCCATCATTTATTTATTTGTCTCTGTACTTCACAATTTGAGATTTGTAACAGAAAAAATCACATGTTGTTAAAGTGCACATTGTAAGATTTTAATAAAGGCCATTTTTATACATTTTGGTTTCACCATGTAGAAATTACAGCTGTGTTTATACATAGTCTCCCCATTTCAGGGCACCAAAATGTTTGGGACACATGGCGTCACAGGAGTTTGTAATTGCTCAGGTGAATAATAATAGCCTCCTTAATGCAGGTATAAGAGAGCTCACATCACCTAGTTTTTCCTCCAGTCTTTCCATCACCTTTGGAATTTTTTTTATTGCTGTTTATCAACATGAATGCCAATGAAAGTCAAAGAAGCCATTATGCGACTGAGAAACAAGAATAGAGCTGTTGGAGACATCAGTCAAAAATTAGACTTACCAAAATCAACTGTTTGGAACATCATTAAGAAGAGAGCACTGGTGAGCTTACTAATCGCAAAGGGACTGGCAGACCAAGGAAGACGTCCACTGATGACAGAAGAATAGTAAGATTAAACGAGAACTTACCAGTTTGAAGTTTGATCTTTATTTTATGAGGAGTTACGTTGGTGATTACGTGAAGAAGACCCGTCAGGGCGCCTGCGTGTCAATCTTCAAAGCAGCGGTGTGAAATCACAAACAACAAGAACAAAGTAATATAGTAACCTAATAAAACGAGTAAATTAAGAACTTCCATCTGACCTTTATGATAGAGGGTTGGGCATGGTGGGCACGTAATCACCAACGTAACGCCTCATAAAATAAAGATCAAACTTCAAACTGGTAAGTTCTCATTTAATCTTACTATTTTACTTCGGAGTTATGTGAGTGACTACGTGAAGATTTTAAAGAAGGGTTTCGGGCCGAAACGTTACCTATTTCCTTCGCTCCATAGATGCTGCTGCACCCGCTGAGTTTCTCCAGCATTTTTGTGTACCTGAAGATTTTAAAGCTTTGTGATTTCATGCCGCAGATACAAATCCCGGCTTCTCACTGCATTGATTGACTCGGAACGAGAAATCATCAATAATGCATTAATAATAACATTTGTACAACAAATGCAGTAATTCATTTATTTTAATAATGAAATTAATAGGATCCCCTTTAAACCAGAGGAATTTATAAAGAACTTAAAATAGTTTCTGCAAACAGTCCCGCATTAACAATAGGCCGATGGTAAAACTGTTGAAACATCAACTCATTGGACCACCCGGCGGCTGCGAGAATATGGTCGACGGGGTCGTCCTTCGCCCTGCCCGCCGACGTTGCTGCTGCCCTAGTCGAGTGGGACGTAAAAACATCAGTGTTAATACCTGCAGCTATCACGACTTGTTTTAGCCATCTTGAAATAGTCTGTACTGAGACTCTTGTGTGGTTTCTTGTGTGTGATAAACAATCCAGTTTCCATATTTCGTAAGATCTTTGTAACCTCAATGTATTGTAACAAATATGTCTTAATACAGAGACATGGATCCGTTGGAAATACTGACAAAACAATTCTGAATCCTGTCACACCTGGCCTACTTTGTTTCAGTAGGTCATAAATGTAAAACATAACATCTTCAGCTACTTCCATCCTGTCTATTTGTAATTTTTGCAATGTCTGCACTCGCTGTGCTGTTACTAATGCCATTAACATGACCACTTTCATACTGAGTTTGGCCAAAGGCAAAGACATACCAGGGGACCATTCACGAAGTAGCTTAAGAACCACACTTACATCCCAGATTGCCATGTACCTAGGTTTAGGAGGTCTGGAATTAAAAAATTCCTTTCATCAATCTGGAAACAAGTTGATGAGACCCAATAGGATTTCCTTCTGACTCCACAAGTAAATATGAGGACTATGCACTATTGGCTGAATTAATTGCACTATAACTCAACCCTTCATCGTAGTAAAGTGTTGACAAAAACTCTAAAACATTTGAGATATCTGCCATACAATATTCAACATTCTTTTGTACACAGAACTTTTCCCATTTCTTAATATAAGAAAGGTACTGCTTTTGAGTGCTCTTCCTCCAGGCTGCCGTAAGCATGTCCACAGTACGCACAGACAGTTCTCGCCCGAGAAAAGGCCTTCTTAAAACCTGCAAATTAACAAATCCAAACGATCATATAATGGATGTTGTTCTGTTACCGGATGCAGTAGTAAATCCCTTTTTGGGACTTTCATCAAAGGCAGTGTCGTCAATTCTAATATTAAAGGAAACCATGGCTGTGTAGGCCAATCTGGTAACACCAAAACGCCTGAAGCGGTATCTTGCCTGATTTTAAGTAAACACCGGCTTATGAGGCAGAAAGGTGGAAATGCATACAAAAACATACCACCCCAATGTAGCGAGAAAGCATCAATCGCTACTGCACCTGGATCTGGTTCCCATGACACATATCTCGATAGTTGATGATTTAATCTACATGCGAATAAGTCGATATCTGGCATTCCAAATCTGATTACTATGTCATTGAATACCTATCGATTCAACATCCATTCTTTGTTATCATGGAATTTTCTTGATCTGGTGTCTGCTATAATATTTAATCTACCTGGTAGATAAATAGCTGAAATCCAAATATTCTTTTCAATACACCAAGACCAGATTTGATAAGCCAACATGATCACATGACACCAACTTGATTCCACCCATATGATTAATATATGCAACTGCTGTTGTGTTATCAATTTGAAACTGAACATGCAGGTTAGTCGTGTTAGAGCAATAAGCTTGGAGTCCATAGAAACCTCCTAAAAGCTCCAAATAGTTAATTCCCCATGTCTGCAGTAACAATGACTCTTCCTGATTCCATCTGTCTCCGCAGCTGGATACCAAATCAGTTGCACCCCATCCTAGTGCACTGACATCAGTTTGTAATATCATGGAAGGCTGTTCAATCAGCACTTTACTGAAACTGCTTGAGACATGTAGAATCCACCACTGCAAATCAGAAACAGCATTTGTTGTTAATTGCATGACTCTATCAAAATGGCCACCATGCATCTTCAGTGCTTGTTCTTTAGCTCTCTGTAACTGCTGGTAATGTAATGGCCCATATTGTACTGCTGGGAAAGCTGCTACTAATTTCCCCAGCACTCTAGCCACATGTCTAATTGAAGGTTTTTGCTCATTTAACAGCTTAATGCAATCATCAATCAACTCCACCCTTTTTTTCACTGGGCAAAGTAATTTCCATGTGAACTGAATCAATTGTGAAACCCAAATAATCAATTGATGTACGTGGTGTTAACCTTGATTTCTTTGGATGAATTAGAAACCCCAAACTTTCAAAAGTGGATTTAACAACTGAAACAGATAATTCTGTTGACTCTTTTGTTCGTCCTATAATCAGGACATCATCCAAATACGCCATTACCACATGCCCCTGGCCTCTCAACAGTTCCAGAATTGGTTTTAACAATTTAGTGAATAATCTGGGAGCTGAAGTTAACCCATTAGGCAGAGCTTTAAACTGCCATAACTGGTTCATCCAGGTAAATTTTAGATACTTTCTATCTTCCAAATGAACAGACACTGAATAATATGCATCTTTTAGATCTATAGTTGCCATATAACATGCTTTTGAAATAAGTTGCTTGGCAGTCACAAAAGTCTCCATTTTAAAGTGTCTAAATTGAACAAAAGGATTAAGACTTGTGAAGTCCAAAATAATCCTACATACACACACACTCATCACACCCCTTGATATTATCGAGAGGGGTGGGGGAGGGGAGGAGAGAGGGATAGGGGAGGGGGGGAGGTGGTAGGGGGGTGGGGGGGGAAGGAAGGGGGATGGGGGAGAGAGGGATGGGGTGGGGGTAGGGGAGGGAGGAGGAAGAGTGTGGAGGGAGAGGGAAGGGAGGGGGAGAGAGAGGGGTGGGGGAGGGAGATGGGGAAGAGTGTGGAGGGAGGGGGGAGTGGTAGGGGGAGAGAGGGGGAAGAGTGGGGAGGGAGAGGGAAGGGAGGGGGCGGGGAGAGAGGTGTGGGGGAGGGAGATGGGTTTGGGGATGGGGGGTGGGGGGAGATAAGTGGAAGAATGGGGAGGGAGGGGGAGAGGTGTAGGGGGGAGTGGTGGAAGTGGGAGGGGGAGAGGGGTAGGCGGAGTGGTGGAAGAGGTACAGAGGGGAAGGGGTGGGTGGGAAGAGGGGAGGGAGGGGGAAGGGAGGGGGAGAGAGAGGGGTGGGGTAAGGGGGAGAGAAGTGGAAGAGTGGGGAGGGAGGGATAGGGGGAGTGGTGGATGAGGGACAGAGGGGTTGGGGGAAGGGTGCGGGGAGGAGAGGGAAGGGGGATGGGAAGAGAGAGGGAGGGGGATGGTGGGAGGGAGGGGATTATGGAGATGGGGTAGGGGAGGGAGGGAGAAGAGTGTGGAGGGGAGAGGGGTGGGGGTAGAGAGGGGAAATAGTGGGGAGGGAGAGTGGGAGGGGGAGGGGGAGGGGGGGAGAGAAGTGGAAGAGTGGGGAGGGAGGGAGGGGGAGAGTGGTAGGGGGAGTGGTGGAAGAGGGACAGGGGGAGTGGTGGAAGAGGGACAGAGGGTGGGGGAGGGAGGGGAACGGAGGGGGAGAGAGAAGGGTGGGGGAGTGAGAGGGAGAGGCGTAGGGTAAGGGGGAGAGAAGTGGAAGAGTGGGGAGGGGTAAGGGGAGTGGTGGAAGAGGGACAGAGGGGTAGGGGGAAGGGGGCGGGGGGAGAGAGGGATGGGGTGGGAGGAGGGGGGGAGAGCGAGAGGGGTGAGGAGAGGGAGATGGAGAGGGGGAGGTGAGAGGGGTGGGGGACGGGAGAGAGGTGTGGGGAGGGTGGAGGGAGGCGAGGAGGGAGATGGGGTAGGGGGTAGAGGGTGAAGAGTGGGGATGGAGGGGGAAGAGTGGGGAGGGGGAAAGGGGTGGGGGAGGGAAGGGGGAGGGGGTGGGAGAGAGAGTGAAGGGGGTGGGGGAGGGAAGGGGGGAGAGGGAAGGAGGTTGGGGGAGAGAGGGATGGGGGTGGGAGGAGGAGGGGGAGGGGGAGGAGAGGGGGAGGAGAGGGTGAGGAGAGGGAGATGGAGAGGGGGAGGAGAGAGGGAGGGGAGAGAGGGATGGGGGAGGGGGAGAGAGGTGTGGGGAGGGAGATGGGGTACGGGAGGGAGGGGGAAGAGTGTGAAGGGAGGGGGAGAGGGGTGGGGGAGAGAGGGGAAATAGTGGGGAGGGAGAGTGGAAGGGGGAGGGGTAGGGACAGTCCATCTGTTCCCCATTCCCTATCACCCCCAATCACCTTTCTTTATTCCCACACACGTGACGACTCTCTTCGACACTGGCTGCGGGGGTGGGGGGGGGGGTGCTGGGGCTGTGGCTGCTGCAAAGGCATATGTAAATTGTTCCATTCCGATTGGACATCTGTGAGCATTGGGCATTGTGATATCACACAACGGAACCTTCACTAACATTCTATGGCTGAGAGCTGTTTTTTTTTTTAACATTTTGACATTTTGGGGGTGGGGGGGGGGAGTACATAAACACGAAGAAATTTAATCAGGAGCGGCTATTCGTAAAGAAAAATGAAATCTCAACCGAAATGGGAAAAAATCTCGGCGTTTCTGCGTGCGGTGTTGGCGTAGAGCGATATCACAGGGGCTGGCTGGCACAAGTCAAGCAGACACACACAGAATTTTAAATATAGACTAGACCAAGTGCAGACCCGTTGGAGAGGAAGGGGGGAGAGGAAGGTGGTGAGAGAGGAGGGGGAGAGAGGAGGGGGAGAGAGGAGGGGTGGAGAGGAGAGGGGTGGAGAGAGGAAGGAGAGGATGGGGAGAGAGGTGAAGGGGGTTTGGAGCGGGCGTGCATGAGTCGAGGCTGTGAAGAGAGAAGGGCAGAGAGAGAGAGAGAGAGAGAGGAGAGACAGAGAGACTGGTACACAAAAAAAAAGCTGGAGAAACACAGCGGGTGCAGCAGCATTTATGGAGCGGATGAAATAGGCAACGCTTTGGGCCGAAGCCCATCCTCAGATGGGTTTTCTCCCGAAACGTTGCCTATTTCCTTCGATCCATAGATGCTGCTGCACCCGCTGAGGTTATACAGCTTTTTATTGTGTACCTTCGATTTTCCTCCAATCTGCAGTTCCGTCTTAAAGACAGAGAGACTCTTGGCGGGCTGTTTTCCCAACGCGCGTTTGCGGGAGGGGGGGCTGTGGCATCACACACACTAACCACCCCCCAAACACACTTGGGGGGAGGAAGACGGGGTGGGGAGAGAAGAGGGGAGAGGGAGATGGGGTGGGGAGAGAAGAGGAGAGGGGGAGGGGAGAGGAGGAGGAGGAAAGGGGAGAGATTGGTGAGGGAGAAGAGAGCAGGGTGGGGGAATGGGAGCGGGAGCAGAGTGGGGAGTGGGAGGAGAGCAGGGAGGGCAGGAAGGGGGGAGATGGGGGGAGGGGATATTAGAGGTGGAGAGGGGATGAGGGGAAGGGGAGAGGAGTAGGGGAAGAGAGGGAGAGAGGGAGGGGGCAGGGAGAGAGGTGGGGGAGGGAGAGGGGAAGAGTGGGGAGTGAGGGGTAGCGGGGAGTGGTGCAAGAGAGAGGGGAAGGGGGGTGGGGGGAGATGGGGGTGAAGAGGGGTGGTGGAGGGGGAAGAGAGGGGGTGGGAGGGGAGGGAGGGGGAGAGGAGAGAGGGGGAGAGTGGGGAGTGCGAGTGGAAGTAGGAGGGGTAGGGACAGTCCATCTGTTCCCCATTCCCTATCACCCCCAATCCTCTATCTCTATTCCCACACACGTGACGACGCCCTTCGACACAGGCTGCGGGGGTGGAGGGGAGGGGCTGAGGCTGGGGCTGCTGCAAAGGCATATGTAAATGGTTCCATTCTGATTGGACATCTGTGAGCATCGGGCATTGTGACATCACATAACGGAACCTTCACTAACATTCTATGGCTGAGAGCTGTTTTTTTAACATTTTGATATGTTGGGGGGGGGGGGGAGTATTTAATTTAAAAAGGTGTACATAAACACGACCAAATTTAATCAGGAGTGGCTATTCGTAAAGATAAATGAAATCTCTTTAGAAATGGAAAATAATATCGGCGTTTCCGCGTGCGGTGTGGGCGTAGGGCGGTATCAAAGGGGCTGGGTGACACAAGTCAGGCAGCCGGACGGATGGCAGCCACAGAGTTTTAATATATTACCAGACCAAGTGCAGACCCGTTGGGTCTGGTCACCGAATGTGCATTTTCGTGGGTTTCACACTAACCACCCCCTTTCATCCAAAGCTCGGAATCTGGCACCCACAAACACACACACACTCATCACACCCCTTGATATTATCTTAATTTTTTAATTTGCTTCTTTTATCCCATCTCCACCCTATCCACTGACGAATAGCCCTCACCTCTCAGGTGCGTCTAGAGGGGGGTGCGCAGAGAGAGAAAATTTAATGTTTGAAAAAAAAAATTTGAAGAGGGGGAGGAGGAGGGTGGAGAGGAAGGGGGAGAGAGGAGGGTGTGGAGAGAGGAAGGAAAGGATGGAGGAGAGATGTGAAGGGGGGGTTTGGAGCGGGTGTGCATGAGTCGAGCCGCGGGCTGTGAAGAGAGAAGGGCAGAGAGAGAGAGAGAGAGGGGAGAGACAGAGACTGGTACACAAAAAAAAGCTGGAGAAACTCAGCGGGTGCAGCAGCATCTATAGAGTGAAGGAAATAGGCAACGTTTCTGGCCGAAACCCATCTTCAGACTTGTTTCGTCCCGAAACATTGCCTATTTCCTTCGATCCATAGATGCTGCTGCACCCGCTGAGTTTCTACAGCATTTTTTTGTGTACCTTCGATTTTCCAGCATCTGCAGTTCCTTCTTAAAGACAGAGAGACTGTTGGCGGGCTGTTTCTCCAACGCGCGTTTGGGGGGGTGGGAGTGGCCTGCGGCTGCGGCTTCACACTCACACTAACTGCCCCCCAAACACACAGGCGGGGGGAGGGAGACGGGGTTGGGGAGAGAAGAGGGGAGGGGGGGAGAGGGCGACGGGGTGGGGAGAGAAGAGGGGAGGGAGGGGAGGGAGGGGAGAGGGGGAGGAGGAAAGGGGAGAGATTGGGGAGGGAGAGGAGAGCAGGGTGGGGAGTGGGAGGAGAGCGGGGAGGGCAGGAAGGGGGAGAGTGGTAGGGGGTGAGAGAGGGGGGAGGGGATGTTAGAGGTGGAGAGAGGGGATGAGGGGAAGGGGAGAGAGGAGTAGGTGGAAGAGAGGGGAAGAGAGAGGGAGGGGGAGGGAGAGACGAAGAGTGGGGAGGGAGGGGGAGAGGGGTAGCGGAGTGGTGCAAGAGAAAGGGGATGGGGTGGAGATGGGGGTGAAGAGGGGTGTGGGAGGGTGGAGGGAGGGGAGGAGGGCAATGGGGTGGGGGAGAGAGGGGGAAGAGTGTGGAGGGAGGGGAAAGAGTGGGGTGGGAGGGGTGGGAGGAGGAGGAGAGGAGAGGAGAGGGAGATGGAGAGGGGGAGGAGAGAGGGGTGGGGGAGGGGAGGACAGAGTGATGGGGAGGGGAGAGAGGTGTGAAGGAGGAGAGGAGGGAGATGGGGTAGGGGGGTGGGGGAGAGGGAAGGGGGTGGGAGAGAGAGGGATAGGGGTGGGGGTAGGGGAGGGAGGGGGAAGAGTGTGGAGCGAGGGGGAATGGAGGGGGAGAGAGGGGTGGGGGAGGGAGATGGGGAAGAGTTGAGGGTAGGAGAGAGGGGTGGGGGAGGGAGAGGGAAAGAGGGGTGGGGGAGGGAGATGGGGATGGGTTTGGGAGATAAGTGGAAGAATGGGGAGGGAGGGGAGAGGTGTAGGGGGAGTGGTGGAAGTGGGAGAGAGGGAGGGGGAGAGGGGTAGAAGGAGTGGTGGAAGAGGGACAGTGGGGTAGGGGGAAGGGGACGGGGGAGAGAGGGAAGGGAGTGGGGTAGACAGGGAAGGGGGATGGGGGAGAGAGTGATGGGGGTGGGAGGAGGAGGGGGAGAAGAGGGAGAGTGGTGAGGAGAGGGGGATGGAGAGGGGAGGAGAGAGGGGTGGGGGAGGCGAGGGGAGGGGAGTGGTAGAGAGGTGTGGAGGAGGGTGGAGGGAGGCGAGGAGGGAGATGCGGTAGGGGGTAGAGGGTGAAGAGTGTGGATGGAGGGGGTAGAGTGGTGAGGGGAAGGGGGTGGGGGAGAGAGGGAAGGGGTGGGGGAGGGAAGGGAGGTGGGGGAGAGAGGGATGGGGGTGGGAGGAGGAGGTGGAGGAGAGGGAGATGGTGAGGAGAGGGAGATGGTGAGGGGGAGGGAGAGGGATGGGGGAGGGGGAGAGAGGGATGGGGATGGAGACAGAGGTGTGGGGAAGGGGGATGGATGGGGGAGGGAGGGGAGGAGGTAGATGGGTTAGGGGTGTGAGGGGGTAGAGTATGGAGGGAGGGGGAGAGCAGTGAGGGGAGAGAGGGGAAATAGTGGGGAGGGAGAGTGGAAGTAGGAGGGGTAGGGACAGTCCATCTGTTCCCCATTCCCCATCACCCCCAATCATCTTTCTCTATTACCACACACGTGACGACGCCCTTCGACACAGGCTGTGGGGGTGGTGGGTGGGGCTGCGGCTGGGGCTGCTGCAAAGGCATATGTAAATGGTTCCATTCCGATTGGACATCTGTGGGCATTGGGCATTGTGACATCACACAAGGGAACCTTCACTAACATTCTATGGCTGAGAGCTGTTTTTCTAACATTTTGAAATGTCAGTCCCATGTTATCAGTCTTTCCTCGTTTGAGCACAGAGTGTCCTTGAGTTAGATGCCACAATGTTCAAGGGGAGATAATAATGTCTAGACACGTCTCCTGGAAAATCTGTTGCGTGTGATGATTTTAAAAGATTGATGTTCAGTTATTCCCTTTTCTTGTGATATTCTTGATGGGGGAATAAACAAATTAATTTGTTCATGACGTCTTGGTGATCAATCTTCACTTGTTGCTGCCTTGGCCACGATTTCTTGAGCGTATTTAAGAGATTCTGCCGAGTTAGTGAATGTTTTTGACTTTCCCATGAAAGTAATACGCATCCTGGCCGGATAATACACTCCACAAATGACACCCTTGACACCGTAAAGAACTTCTCTGGTCTGTGAGAACTTTCTTCTCTTTTGCACAATCTCGTAAGGGTAGTCCCGTAGGAGTTTAATAGAATCATTTCTGTACATCATCTCCTCTCCGTATTTGATTTTTTTCATCAGCGCTTCCATTGTTGGAATATCCCGAAGTTTAACTATGATCTGTCGTGGGTAGGCATGTGCTCCTTGAGATCTTGGTTTAAATCTGGGTAGTCGATGTGCTACTTCAATTACAGGTGCCTCAGGTAGTTTGAGTACGTGTTTAATTAGATTGGCAGTGAACTCACAAGCATTGTCCCCCTCAGCTCCCTCTTTTACTCCACGTATACGTATATTTTGTCTTCTTGAGCGAGCTTCTAGGTCAACACATTTATCAGACACTTTTGTAAGATGGCTCTTGAGGCTGTCTATTTCTAACTTCATTGTCTGCATCTCTCCGGTCATCTCTTCCACAACAGCTTCCATATCTTTCACTGCAGTTACATTTGCAGAAACAGTTTCATGCACAGCCTCAAACATCTTTATGGTCTCTTCTGCCATCTTATTAATTTTCCCCGTTAATTCTTCTTGCACATCATCCACTCTTTTTTTCAGAGCACCAATGCCCGCAAGTATTTTTTCATTACCGGCATTAATGGATTGTATGTTTTCCATCAAATTTATGTTTCCAACTTTCAAGTCATTTTTCAAATCTCTTACCGAGTTTTTTAACTCCTCCAATTCGGTTTTCTCTTTTGTGGTCATCTCAGTCTTAGATCGTGTGTCATAGATACATAGATACATAGAAAATAGGTGCAGGAGTAGGCCATTCGGCCCTTCGAGCCTGCACCGCCATTCAATATGATCATGGCTGATCATCCAACTCAGTATCCCGTACCTGCCTTCTCTCCATACCCCCTGATCCCTTTAGCCACAAGGGCCACATCTAACTCCCTCTTAAATATAGCCAATGAACTGGCCTCAACTACCCTCTGTGGCAGAGAGTTCCAGAGATTCACCACTCTCTGTGTGAAAAAGTTTTTCCTCATCTCGGTCTTAAAGGATTTCCCCCTTATCCTTAAGCTGTGACCCCTTGTCCTGGACTTCCCCAACATCGGGAACAATCTTCCTGCATCTAGCCTGTCCAACCCCATAAGAATTTTGTACGTTTCTATAAGATCCCCTCTCAATCTCCTAAATTCTAGCGAGTATAAGCCAAGTCTATCCAGTCTTTCTTCATATGAAAGTCCTGACATCCCAGGAATCAGTCTGGTGAACCTTCTCTGCACTCCCTCTATGGCTATAATGTCCTTCCTCAGATTTGGAGACCAAAACTGTACGCAATACTCCAGGTGTGGTCTCACCAAGACCCTGTACAACTGCAGTAGAACCTCCCTGCTCCTATACTCAAATCCTCTTGCTATGAAGGCCAACATACCATTCGCTTTCTTCACTGCCTGCTGCACCTGCATGCCTACTTTCAATGACTGGTGTACCATGACACCCAGGTCTCGCTGCACCTCCCCATTTCCTAATCGGCCACCATTTAGATAATAGTCTGCCTTCCCATTTTTGCCACCAAAGTGGATAACCTCACATTTATCCACATTGTACTGCATCTGCCAAACATTTGCCCACTCACCCAGCCTATCCAAGTCACCTTGCAGTCTCCTAGCATCCTCCTCACAGCTAACACTGCCCCCCAGCTTAGTGTCATCCGCAAACTTGGAGATGTTGCTTTCAATTCCCTCGTCCAGATCATTAATATAAATTGTAAATAGCTGGGGTCCCAGCACTGAGCCTTGCGGTACCCCACTAGTCACTGCCTGCCATTGTGAAAAGGACCCGTTTACTCCTACTCTTTGCTTCCTGTTTGCCAGCCAGTTCTCTATCCACATCAATACTGAACCCCCAATACCGTGTGATTTAAGTTTGTATCCTAATCTCTTATGTGGTACCTTGTCGAAAGCCTTCTGAAAGTCCAGATACAACACATCCACTGGTTCTCCCCTATCCACTCTACTAGTTACATCCTCGAAAAATTCTATAAGATTCGTCAGACACGATTTACCTTTCATAAATCCATGCTGACTTTGTCCAATGATTTCACCACTTTCCAAATGTGCTGCTATCCCATCTTTAATAACTGACTCTAGCAGTTTCCCCACTACCGATGTTAGACTAACTGGTCTGTAATTCCCCGTTTTCTCTCTCCCTCCCTTCTTAAAAATTCCATTCCAGAAACCCCTCCAGAGGTCCATTTTGCAGTTTCTTGATGTTCCAGAGTCTTCAGCGATTGTTTTGTAACTTTCCTCTGTGGGCTCTGACCTAGAGATGTACTTTTCATTTAAAATGAATTTCCCTCCGTTAAATTCACGGCGCTTACTGATGACGTCATCAGCGCCGCGACATGAGACTCCGGTAAGTTTTTAAAAACGGTCCCGACCTCCAGACCCGATTTTAACGCGAAAAATCGCGATTTTTTCAGCGGAGCTAAAAAAAAAGCGACTGCTAGGGGATTAGACCATCCTACTTTAACTTGAAAGGGAGATAAGAATTATATAAATGTTAATTTTGAAACTTTAATCTGTGTAGAAAATTGCATAATTTCTTTGAAGAATGGAACGAATGTGATTTGTGTGTAAAAACCGGTTTTGAATGAATGAGGAAGTTCATATATGTGATGTCTTGTTTGTTGTAGACTACATGCTGTAAGGGTAGGTGTGTGTTTCTTTAAGAAATTGTAAGCAATGGGGGAGGTTACGAACAGCTGTAAGGTAACGTTTAACACTTTGTATCCTCGCTACTAAAAAGGGGAAAGTTGGAAAAATGTAGGTTGCTTGGTTTTTCTGATGTTTCTTTTATATTTCTTTTCAGTAAAGTTAATTTGGAAAATTGTTACTAGTACTAGAAATTGGAAATTTAAAATAGTGGTGAGAATGGATTGAAATACTTGGAAATACGTTAATTGTTGAAACATGACCAGCTTTTGTGGTTCGTTTAGATAAACATTCTGGTTGGTGAAGGGTAATGATTGTTTGCTGAGATTTTCAGAAACAGTTGTGAGGAAGTAGCCCAAGGAAGGCACTTTCAAGATAAATGTGTGACAAGATGGAAGTGTTAATTATGAATTATATGACCACAGATAAGTTGGAAAGGTGGGATAAGTGGAGAGGAAAGGAATTAGATGCACTTAGGCAGTTTAGAAAGAAAGGAGAGAGAGGCAGTGAGGAGGTAACAGAAGTAGGAAATGACAGGAGTGAAAGTAATAAATTAGGAGGAGTCAGTGGAAGATTTTAAAAGAAAGGTGAATGCATTTGCAAAGGAGGCTAGAATATCTGAGAAGCAAGAAATTGAGTTTAGAATAAGAAAGAAGGGATACCAGAAAGGATTAAAGTGTGAAGCAGAGGGATAAATTAATGAGACTGCTTTAAAAAGAAAAGAGCAGGACAGACACAGATTATCCTTTGAGACACCCATAAACTGAGAGGGCTAAAAAATACCTTACCCAATATTCCTGATGGGGCAGGAAATGGATTAGGGCTTTGGAGGAGGAGAACATGGGACGATTATTGGCTATGGGAGATTTGAAGGCACTGTTGGTGAAAGTGATAGGAACCACTAAACTGACAGAACTACTGAAGATGGCTGGTATAAAAATGCTGTGAACAATGTAATAAACAATGGCATGCTGTTTGACACAGCGAGGCCGAGGGTATGGCAGGCCCTCAGACAATGTTACCCACTTAAGGTGGACCCCAAGGAATAAAGGGGAGATCCACTGGGAGAGGCAAATAATCCAGCAGCCTATCTGGAAAACCAGCTGAAAAGGTGGCGACTTGAAAATGAACAAGAAATAGGCGGCAACCAGTTAATGAACACTATATTCTGAACCACTGTGGTGGATGTCATTCCTCCTAAAGTCAAGTCTAGATTGGAGGAGATGGTGGGATTGTCATCTATTTCCCACCCCCGATTCAGCGATCATTTGGTCAATGAGGTCGAGAAATATCGCAAAGATAGGAAAAAGACTTGCAGACCAGCAGGAAGAGGTGCAGAGAAAAATGATGCAAATGTAACTTGAAGAGCTCAAAAAGAAAGAGCGTGGAAAAAGGAAAGACAATGTTGTCAATAACAACAGACCTGGTTGAAAAGACTGAAATAAGTGATGCACCAACTCACAGTGAGTCCTATGACAGAGCCAAACAGGGGCCAGAGAATTCCATGCCAATAATAAATGTCTTTGGGGGAGTGTTTCCTCAAATGCCCTATCAGGAGTGAAATAAATCTGGATATAAGCCCAGACAGGACTGGGGTCCCCAAGGGAGGGAGGGATCTCAAGGAGGAGGTCAAGAAAGGCTAGTAAGAAGACAGGTAATGGATAAGGTGTGTTGGGGATGTGAACAGGTATGGTAATCAGGAAATAATAATTATTATATTAAGATAGTGGTGAACATAGCTGTGGTAAGAACATTAAGAAGAAGTATTAAATACACCTAGGCTAGGATGCAGCAGTGTTTTAAATACTAGTCCCATGTTTTTAATCAGATGTTAAAGGCAGATTTGGAAGGTGTACCCTTAGAAAGTATTTGATACAGTATGTGGATGATTTGTTGGTTTGTTCCACAAGTGAGAAGCAATATGAGAGAGACATTTTAATTCTCTTGGAAAAGATGGCATTGGAGGTCATAAAGTATCCAGGAAGAAGTTGCTGTTTTGTCAGCAGCAGGTAGAATATTCAGGACGAGTAATATCTAAAGAAGTAAAAGCTATAGCGCAGGATCAAATTGAAGAGATAATTGAAGTTTCCAAACCTCTGACAGTAGGACAGATGATGATGATCTTGGGAATGGCAGGATATAGTTCAGACTAGATTGGAAAGTATGTTGAAATTGTGATGTCATTAAGGAAAATAATGAAGGAAGAAGGACACACAAGTCGGAGAAATGTTTTACAGTCAGAGCCTTTGAATGAAGGGGACAATAGGGTTTTGCTTGTGGATGTTTCTTGTTAAGGGGATCATAATAGCAAGTATGCAGGGTTTGAAGTGGTGCATCAGGATGAATTAGACTTTAAGGTAATTAAATTGGAAGCCTGCAATCTTGCTTAGCTCAGTTGGCAGTAATTAAGGCTTTAAGAGCAGCATGTGACATGAGGGAAGGTGAGAAAGCTGAAGTTTATATCGACTAAGCATATGTTCATGGGGTCTGTCACATGTTTGGAGCAGTAGGGAAACAGAAAGGCTTTGAGAAAAGCAACGGAGACCCCATGAAAAGTTAGCAGTAAAGTACAGACCTGATAAGAGCAATAATGAAGCCAGGGGCACTAGCTGTCATTAAATGCCAAGCACATAAGAAGGGAAATCAAAGTGCAGATGAAGCAGTCAGAACAGCATCTGGAGGATGATCAGCTGTTATTACGTCTAGGGTAAGCTTGGATCGATTTAGGTGCAGGGACTGTAGTGAAGTTTCTGATGAATCAGGTAATCGAGAGGTTTGGTAGACCTACTGAAATCAGCTTTGACAACGGATTGTTTTCATTCATAGTCAAGCTGGTGCTACAGGCCCTTAGAGTAAAACACAGATTTGGGTGTGTAACACCTGCAGTCACAGGGCAAGGTGGAAAGAATAAATGGAATATTGAAGGTTAATATAAATAAGATTTGTGTAACTACAAAGTTGAATTGGATCAATGCCCTGCCATTGGCACTGAAGAGATGTTGCATGCAAACTAACCGAATAACCCACATAACACCATATGAGATGCTTACTGGCCGACCTATGTAGGTGGCACAATGGAGAGGTCCCTACAAGGGACCGAGTTTGGAACAGTTACAGGTAGAAGTTAAGAAGTATATGCAATAGTTAATTATGATATACAAGTCTATTTATGCACAGGCAAAGTAAAAGCAGTTGGAGGTGGACCAGGAGGAAGGACCCTTTAAACCTGGAGACAAGGTGTATGTATGAGCTTTCCGAACCACCCACCGCTGTTCAGGTAGAAGGTTAATCTACCTGGTACCATTTCAATCCTTACATGAGGGCTGGCCCGCAGGTACGACTAGTAGCCCTGAGGTAAGTGAACAGGAGGACAAAGAAGTGAGGGAAGAGCAGAGTTTTAACAAGAACGTTGTTTGACGTCAGTGGTGGGCAAAGTAATGGAAAGGATACTTAGAGATAATATATATAAGCATCTGGATAAACAGGGTCTGATTAGGAACAGCCAACATGGATTTGTGCCTGGAAGGTCATGTTTGACTAATCTTCTTGAATTTTTTGAAGAGGTTACTAGGAAAATTGATGAGGGTAAAGCGGTGGATGTTGTCTATATGGACTTCAGTAAGGCCTTTGACAAGGTTCCACATGGAAGGTTGGTTAAGAAGGTTCGATTGTTGGGTATTAATGGTGGTGTAGCAAGATGGATTCAACAGTGGCTGAATGGGAGATGCCAGAGAGTAATGGTGGATGGCTGTTTGTCAGGTTGGAGGCCAGTGACTAGTGGGGTGCCTGTGTTGGGTCCACTGTTGTTTGTCATATACATCAATGATCTGGATGATGGTGTGGTAAATTGGATTAGTAAGTATGCAGATGATACTAAGATAGGTGGTGCTGTGGATAATGAAGTAGATTTTCAAAGTCTACAGAGAGATTCAGGCCATTTGGAAGAGTGGGCTGAAAGATGGCAGATGGAGTTTAATGCTGATAAATGTGAGGTGCTACATCTCGGCAGGACAAATCAAAATAGGACGTACATGGTAAATGGTAGCGAATTGAGGAATGCAGTTGAACAGAGGGATCTAGGAATAACTGTGCATAGTTCCCTGAAGGTGGAATCTCATGTAGATAGGGTGGTAAAGAAAGCTTTTGGTGTGCTGGCCTTTATAAATCAGAGCATTGAGTATAGAAGTTGGGATGTAATGTTAAAATTGTTCAAGGCATTGGTGAGGACAATTCTAGAGTAAGGTGTACAATTTTGGTCGCCAAATTATAGGAAAGATGTCAACAAAATAGAGAGAGTACAGAAGAGATTTACTAGAATGTTGCCTGGGTTTCAGCAACTAAGTTACAGAGAAAGGTTGAACAAGTTAGGTCTTTATTGTTTGGAGCGCAGAAGGTTATGATGAGAGGGATAGACAGAGTTGACGTGGATAAGCTTTTTCCATTGAGAGTAGGGAAGATTCAAACAAGAGGACATGATTAAGGGACAGAAGTTTAGGGGTAACATGAGGGGGAACTTCTTTACTCAGAGAGTGGTAGCTGTGTGGAATGAGCTTCCAGTGGAAGTGTTGGAGGCAGGTTCGATTTTATCATTTAAAAATAAATTGGATAGGGATATGGACGGGAAAGGAATGGAGGGTTATGGTCTGAGTGCAGGTAGATGGGACTAGGTGAGAGTAAGTGTTCGGCACGGATTAGAAGGGCCGAGATGGCCTGTTTCATTGCTGTAATTGTTATATGGTTAAGGTAATATGAGGTTTTTGGAGACATTAGTGACTATGAGACTCATGTAAATAAGGTCAGAATAAAGGGGTGTATGTGTCTTGTTTGGGGAACAATACTTCACCTTCATACGTAATAATACTAGCCCAGAGGTGTCTTTCACTAAAGCCATGGATAAGGAGTGAGGTTAATAGAAACGTAGGGTTCAGACATCAATTGTTTGGGTGGTTGGAGAGCATGTTGGGGGGTTTGGGGAGCATGGCTGATTAAAATTGGTTTGACCATTAGTGTCGTACTACTTGCAATGGCAATCATGTTGTGCTGTGTTTTCCCCTGTATTAAGTCTCTACTGGTGAAAGCTACTGTGAAGCAACTGCCAATGATAACGGGTGAAGACGAATCAGGCCCTCAAGGGAAGTGGATCTCGGTGATAGAATACTACTACGATGGAGAAGAAGAGTTGGGAAAATGTTAAACGAAGTCTGTAAGGGAATCTGGATCCTTTTTCCTGCCTCACGTAATGGGGGTGGGTTTTTGGCCAGTTTCTCAGGGAGCCAGAGAAAGAACACTACACAGCATTAAGCAAACTTAATTAAAGGAGCCTGCATTTTAGGGCTCTATGGATGATTAGACCTGGGGGATGTGTGTGTGGTTTTCTTTGTCTTTTGAGACTCGTGGAGTCTCAGAGGAGGGAGTTATATGGAAGTAACTTATTTCTACTTTTGCGCCTTTGTATTCTTAATAAATACATTTATATCCTTGTATTAAACATAAGCTAATATGTAACAGTATAAAATGGTGCCGTCTAACCTTGGCAGACATAGCTGAGAGATTAAAGTTGCTTTAGCTGAAACATAATGGTGGCAGGACATAGCTGTGACATTAGAAGTTAATTTTAAGGGTGGCAAGTGAAGGACGAGATATGAGAGGAAATGTAAAGTTTAATAAGACTGAACCAAGGTCGGAAGTAATGGTGGCGAGACAGGGAATACTAGAATCAAAGACAGATTGATGCAAAGGCGTACAGCATGAAAGATAATGTAGCAGAGATAAGGCTGAAAGAGTGTAATAAAAAGCTGCTTGTTTCTGTGGATCAGAGAGCAATTAGAGGGCGGACAGGTGCTGTCATCTCTGAATGTTCCAGCCGAATATTTGCAAATAAAGGCTTTTCGTCTTCTTGAAGAATTCTCCGTGTCTGTGTCATCTTATCCAAACTTTGAGTCTTAAAACCACGACAGGGGCCACGCACAAGACTGCTAACTAACCCTTCCTCATAACTCAATACCCAGCCTAGAATAGCCTGCTCTCTCGTTGGTTCCTCCACATGTTGGTTTAGAAAACTATCCCGCATACATTCCAAGAAATCCTCTTCCTCAGCACCCCTGCCAATTTGATTCACCCAATCTATATTGAAGTCACCCATTATAACTGTTTTACCTTTGTTGCACGCATTTCTAATTTCCTGTTTGATGCCATCCCAAACTCCACAACTACTGTTAAGTGGCCTATACACAACACCCGCTAGCGTTTTTTGCCCCTTAGTGTTTCGCAGCTCTACCCATATCGATTCCACATCCTCCAAGCTAATGTCCTTCCTTTCCATTGCATTAATCTCCTCTCTAACCAGCAACGCTACCCCACCTCCTTTTCCTTTCTGTCTATCCCTCCTGAATATTTAATATCCCGGGATGTTCAGCTCCCAGCCTTGGTCATCCTGGAGCCATGTCTCTGTGATCCCAACTATATCATAATCATTAATAGCTATCTGCACATTCAACTCATCAGCTTGTGTAGCACAGAAGCAAATAAATAAATGATGGATCTTTGTCCCAAACATTATGGAGGGCACTGTAGATAGAGGTCTTGGGGCTAGCAGAATCAAGGGGTATTGGGCGAAGGCAGACCCGGTTACTGATTGTGGATGATCACAATGAACGGTGGTGCTTGCTCGAAGGGTCGAATGGCCTCATCTTGCACCTATTTTCTATGTTTCTATGATAACATTTTTTATAAAAACAGTGGTGGGTGTATGGAACGAACTCCCAGGGGAGGTAGTTGAGGCAGGGACTATCACAACATTTAAGAAGCATTTAGATAGGCGATAGGATAGGTTTAGAGGGATATGGGTCAAATGATGGCAGGTGGGAGTAGTGTAGATGGGGCATGTTGGTTGGCATGGGCAAGTTGGGTCGAAGGACCAGTTTCCGCACTGTATGACTCAATAACATTTAAAAGACACTGGGACTGGTAGATGGATAGGAAATATTTAGAGGGTTATGGGCCAAATAGGATGAGCTTGTACAAAGGACAAAGGACAAAGTACAAAGGACATTTATTGTCACATACACCAATTGGTGTAGTGAAATTCGACTTGCCAATGCAGCACATGAATAAAGATAATACACAACATTAAAGAATTTAACAGAATTTAACAATAAACATAAAAACATCCCCCCACAATGGTTCCCACTGTGGGGGAAGGCAGCAAAGTCCAGTCCCATCCCCAGTTCACCCATAGTCGGGGCCTATTGAGGCCTCTGCAGTCGCCGCTACGGCAGCCCGATGCCTCAGGTCCTCTCGCCGGATGATGGAGCTCTGGCGTCGGGTGAACACTCTCAGCGGCCCGGAGTGTCTGGAGCGGCCGCTTCCTCCCAGGAGACCGTGGCTCCCGAAGTCCACGAGCCGCGCTGGTCGATGCTCCGACTTTGGCGACCTCGTCGTCAGATCCCAGGCTCCGCGGTGTTTAAAGTTCAGCGCCGCCCGCGGCTGGAAGCTCCGCAGACCGCAGCTCCGCGATGTTGGTGCCGGCGGTCACAGCACTCCGGAGCTTACTGCACGGCGACCCGGGTAAGGCATCGCCCGCTCCGCGATGGTGCTTCAGCGCTGTGCCGCCACCGAAGCTGAAGTCCTGGCCGGTCCCGGCAGGAAAACGCCGCTCCAGTCTGCCCGTAGGCCGCGAGGAAGGGGCGAAGATACGGCTCGGAGAAAAACCGCATCTCCGACCAGGTAGGGACTGAGAAGAATAGTTTCCCCCTTTCCCCACCCCCCACCCCCCACATAAAAAGACTAAAAGATCTCCAAACAAAACACTTTTAACTAACTAAAAATAAAAAAGGGTGAAAAGACTAACAGCTGCTGGCAGGGCAGCCATACTCGACGGCGCCCCAGGTGGTACAGGAATTGTACAGTACTATTCCTTTAGTAGGTTCACCAAAACTGAACATAATACTCCATTGTGCCTCTTCTTTCACCTGTCACAGAACAACCCAACTTCCATACTCAATACCCTGACCTATGAAAGCATTGTAGCAAAAGCCTTCTTTACCACCATATCTACCTGTGGCAGAACTTTCAGGGAACTGTGCACCTGTACTTGAAGATCCCTCTGCTCTACAACACTCCCCAGGACCCTACCATTCACTGTGAAGATCATGCCCTCATTTGAATTCTCAAAATGCAACACCTCACACTTCTGTGCACTTAACTCCATTAACCATTCCCCAATCCACTTACCCACCTGATCAAGATTCGGCTGTAATTTTACTAAACATCTTCACTATCTACATCACCATGCACTTCAGTGTCATTTACAAACTTACTAATCATGCCTGGTACATTCTCATCTCATCCAACATCATCCAAACACCTCCTGGCGTGTCCATCAGTAATACTTCAGCAGCCTCTTCCACTTGTCGATTGCCAGCACCATTTACAAGCGGAGGCTTGGCGATCATTTCGCCGAACACCTCCGTTCGGTCCGCAATAACCAACCTGACCTCCCGGTGGCTCAGCACTTCAACTCCCCCTCCCATTCCGTATCCGACCTCTCTGTCCTGGGTCTCCTCCATGGCCAGAGCGAGCAAACCAGAAATTGGAGGAAATGCACCTCATATTCCGCTTGGGCAGTCTGCATCCTGGGGGCATGAACATTGAATTCTCCCAATTTTGCTAGCCCTTGCTGTAAAGCTAGTAAAGACTGAACAAAGATAGTCCGAGGTTCACCAAAGAGATAGTTAGGAGTTCAGCACTGCTCTCCTGCAGTGGTAGTGTTAATTACGGATCTAAACTTACCCCAGTAGTCTGGTTCAGTCAAACACCGAATATGAGCACTGGAATTCCAACTCTATTTTATTGTATACAATACCGTGGGACCGATGCTCGTTACCACTTACTCGAGCCCAATACAGCCTCACGCAAATAGAACAGACCCAAGACAATCGGCACACCCCAATGTGCCCCCCACCCCTTTATGCCCCTCCGAACTAAGGGCGCGAAAGTACTTGGGGGAGGCAACCCCTACAAGCCAATTACCGATACAGGCTGCAAAATACATAGAATGACAACTCTTTGACCCAATCATACAATAGTACATAACATAGCTTCAACACATAGCATTTAGGGAGAAACACTTCCATTAAGTAAAGAAACATTATCACTAGATAAAGAAACATCTTTGGTGAGGCCACTCTTCTGGATAAATAACAAGTAACAGCAGTAAGGCACTGCAACATAATGGAGACATAACATTTCCCCAACCAATCCCAAGCATGCCTTAGCATCAGGGCATAGCTCCATCTGCACAATCGCAGATATATGGCAACTTGCAGGCCACCTGGACAGAAACCTCTCTGCAACCCCTCCCAGGCTTCAGACTCCCTGGAGCTATCTGTCACATGGTTCTGCAACTCCCTGCAAATGATGTCAAGCAGGTTTCAGATTTTTTCAGACATTTTCCATTTTCCCAAGTACCCAAATTTCTGATATTCATATTCTCCCCTTTTATCAATGATAAATAAAACAGTGCAAAATGACAACTGTTCACATTATACAATCCAACAATGATAGTGATGTAGTTGTGTCAGAACTCTAAGTCACTTCCCGACTTTTCATGGGCATAGCTTCGAAGAATTTTGACTGAGTTTACATGGGCATGAATTCTCTTGATCCACCACGTCAGCTTGCTTTACTCTTGACTCGATGTGATGTTCCTATACTGAGAGATTACTAAAAAAAAACAAGATAGCAACTCAAATATTTTCACTAATAATTTTGCAACGGTGAAGGTAGACCCACGCTTTCCTTCCTTTCACCTTAGCAGCAGTTGGGGTTGTCAAGAGATCCTGATAAGATCCTTCCCACCGAGCCTCCAAACCTTTCCTCACCCAATTGTTCACCATCACAAAATCACCTTGCTTGACCTTAAGAGAAGAAACCAAGGGAGGTAATTCAATGTCTGCTGCTCGCACCCTGGAATGTAAATCTCATTGTGCTCTTGTCAAGGTCAGAACATAATTGGTCATCTCTGTAGTCATATGATGGAAATTGACAACCTTTGGGGTATTTTGGTTCCATGTTCTTAAGGGACGTCCATGTACAATTTCAGTTGGGCTTAGTCTCGATTACCCTGCAGGCGTGACACACATCTGAAACAAAGCTACAGGGAGCAATTTAATCCAATTAATTCCTGTCTCAGCCTTTAATTTAGCCAATTTGGTTTTTAGGGTCTGATTGGCTCTTTTGACAAGTCCAGCAGCCTGTGGTCGATAAGCACAGTGTCACTGCAGCTGGATGCCCAGTTGTTCACAACATTCTTTGTTAATTTGCCCAATGAAATGAGGATCATTGTCAGAGATAAGCCGAATTGGAATGCCGAATCTGGGGATAATTTCTCACATAAGCATCTTGACAACAGTAGCCGCTTTGTTATCAAGTGTTGGTTAGGCCTCAATCCATTTGCTGAATACATCAACAATCACAAGTACATACCTATATCCTTGGCACTTCTCTAGCTCGATGTAATCCATTTGAAGTGTTTCAAAGGGACCCATGGGCAAAGGTGTTCTTCCATCCTCACAACCCACTCCTTTCCCAGGATTATATTTCTGACAAATAATACAACAGCTACTCACTTTCTGGGCCAAAGTCTGTAATCTTGGATGCCACCAAGTAGCTGAAAAACCATCACCAATTGCTCTAGTTCCACAATGAGTCGCAAAATGCATGCACTCCACACACTCAAACTGTCATACAAGTCTGCCCTGCCGGAGTGACCCACAAGCCCGACATGCAATCTATTGTACATCCAAGCTGTTTCCATAATCTTATATCCCCTTCAGGAGCCTCCACCTGCAACTGAATAATTTCCTGGATGGTTGGCATTGGCTTTTCCGAGGATGACTTGTTACATGAACTTTTAATCTGCCTCATTATCTTTGGCACTAGCACTACCAGCTTGCATTCCTGGGATACCTCCTTTGCTGCTTGGCCAGCACAACGATTCCCTATGTCTATCAGGGTCTGCCCCTTGTATGAGCACTATATTTTATCAGAGATTTGCCTGGGTAGCAGCAGAGCCTGTAATAAATCGGTTACTAATTGCTTGAGATATTTGAGTTCCTCCTGAGGTCAGGAATCCTCAATTCCTCCATAGTTGTCCAAAATCGTGTACTCCTCCAAATGCATATCTAGAATCTGTATATATGCTTACTTTCAGATCTCTTCCAATAATTGACTGAAGGATGATAAATCCCCTGGACCTGATGGTCTGCATCACAGGGTCCTCGGGGAGGTGGCTCTAGAAATAGTGGATGCATTGGTGATCATTTTCCAATGTTCAATAGATTCAGGATCAGTTCCTGTGGATTGGAGGATAGCTAATGTTATCCCACTTTTCAAGAAAGGAGTGAGCGAGAAAACGGGAAATTACAGACCAGTTAGCCTGACTTCGGTGGTGGGAAAGATGCTGGAGTCAATTATTAAAGAGGTAATAATGGGGCGTTTGGATAGCAGTAAAAGGATTAGTCCAAGTCAACATGGAGTTATGAAAGGGAAATCATGCTTGACTAATCTTCTGGAATTTTTTGAGGATGTGACAAGTAAAATGGATGAAGGGGTGCCAGTGGATGTAGTGTATCTAGACTTTCAGAAAGCCTTTGATAAGGTCCCGCACGTGAGACTGGTGACTAAAATTAGAGCACATGGTATTGGGGGTAGGGTGTTGACATCGGTAGAAAATTGGTTGGCAGACAGGAAGCAAAGAGTAGAAGTGAACGGGTCCTTTTCAGAATGGCAGGCAGTGGCGAGTGGAGTGCCGCAAGGCTCGGTGTTGGGGCCGCAACTGTTTACCATATATATTAATGATTTGGAAGAGAGAATTAGGAGCAACACTAGCAAGTTTGCGGATGACACAAAGCTGGGTGGCAGTGTGAACTGTGAAGAGGATGTTAGGAGGTTGCAGGGTGACAGCAGGCACGTGCTGTGAGTAATTAGTCAGGGTAGGCAGTGGCTTTTAAAAATCGTGGAAACCACACATGCGCAGATTGTTCTCCAGACTTTTATCAAGTAATTTGTCTTCAATAGGTCCTATCTCTTAATAAAGTATTTAAAAACATATAGCTCAAAGAAATTTACTTACCATATTATTTGTACGAAATCCATTCTTCTCTCTTTGTTTCCTGTTGTACCAACCTAAATGTTCTAATTATGTTTGTTCCTTTGCGCTGTTGACGTTCTTTAAGTTCTGGCGTTGGTCTGCCATTTTAAATTATTTTGGTCTTTTCCTCGTAAGTTTGCTTCGAGAAACTCTTCAGGTAATCACTATTCATCTTTGAGAAACCCGCCAAGAAACTTGCGCATGCACAGTAGGCTGGTGCGCATGCGCAGCACATGCACGCAGTCGTGTTCCCACTGACGGCTTGAAGCAGCGTCGACGGCACGTGAGTACCTCATACCTCCGCGTTTTAAATATACTGCGGAAGAAAGGCACGGGAGAATTATGCCTCCCTAAGAGATCGATCACTTAGGGAAGCATAATTCTCCCGTGCCTTTACTATTTATTACCATTTAATTTATGTTTTATATATATTTTATATATATAAAATAATGACCATTTTATAATTTTAGTCAGGGTAGGCACTGCCTACCTTGCCTACCCTGATGGCACGTGCCTGGCGTGCAGATACAGCAGGCAGTGAAGAAAGCTAATGGAATGTTGGCCTTCATAACAAGAGGATTTCAGTATAGGAGTAAAGAGGTTCTTCTGCAGTTGTATAGGGCTCTGGTGAGACCACACCTGGAGTATTGTGTACAGTTTTGTTCTCCTAATTTGAGGAAGGACATCCTTGTGATTGAGGCAGTGCAGCGTAGGTTCACGAGATTGATCCCTGGGATGGCGGGACTGTCATATGAGGAAAGATTGAAAAGACTAGGCTTGTATTCACTGGAGTTTAGAAGGATGAGGGGGATCTTATAGAAACATATAAAATTATAAAAGGACTGGACAAGCTAGATGCAGGAAAAATGTTCCCAATGTTGGGCGAGTCCAGAACCAGGGGCCGCAGTCTTAGAATAAAGTGGAGGTCATTTAAGACTGAGGTGAGAAAAAACGTTTTCACCCAGAAAGTTGTGAATTTATGGAATTCCCTGTCACAGAGGGCAGTGGAGGCCAAGTCACTGGATGGATTTAAGAGAGAGTTAGATAGAGCTCTAGGAGCTAGTGGAGTCAAGGGATATGGGGAGAAGGCAGGCACGGGTTATTGATAGGGGACGATCATCCATGATCACAATGAATGGCGGTGCTGGCTCGAAGGGCCGAATGGTCTCCTCCTGCAATTATTTTCTATGTTTCTAATGCATGCTCTGATTAAAGCGAACAGCTCAGCCTGTTGGGCTGAAAAGGGTGACTCGAAGGCAGCTGCCTCTACACTGTTTCCATCCTGGTCTATGATAGCGTACCCAGAAAGTCTCTCTCTCTGGGGTTCAATAGATGCACTTCCATCCACATATAATGTCAGATCAGGGTCTGCTATAGGAGCATCCTTTAGATCTTCCCTCACAGATGTTTCCCCCTGTATTACCAATAAACAACCATGTCCTGATTCTGACTGTTCCTCCGGTAGTGAAATGAGGAAATATGCCAGATTAATAGTTGTACAGTATCTGAACATGGAGTTTTGGGTTGTTCAGTAGATAGATTTCATATTTGTCAGCCATTGTCAGATGCTGAGTCTGTAGTTGTCCTAACAAGCCTGCCACTGAATGGGAACTGTATACTGTTAACTCCTGCTGTAAGGTCAGATTTGCAGCAGTGTAAACTATTATAGATTGCTGTTAAGATCTGGGTGCATATTTGGTGTCCTCTCGCTACTGGGTCAAGTCTCTGGTCTGTGCTTATCGCCATGTCTTTGGGTGAGGACTGCAGTTGAACATTCAGAAAGGATGATACAGTAAAGTGGGACTGAGGCAGGGATTCGCGACCAAGACAACCACAGACAGAAATACGTGATTCTGGTAAGGATACCGTCTGCCGGTCATGCACCCGCGGGCATAAAGGCAACTACTGCCCTGCTCAGTACATGAGATGTCACACCTGCGGAGATATTGGACATCTTTCCAGATCCCCCGACTGCCCGGTAAATAGAGCGCCCAACAGCCACCCACGTCCCCGACAACATGACCGGCTAATCAGACAAAAGGCCGGGGACTGGAGCCGTGACATCCGCGACCTCGAGTTCCAGATGAACACTTCACCGCTGCTTGAGCCAGTGGACGACGATGTTGATGTATTCTACATTGACGCCATGACTGACGCTGTAATTGAGTCGACGCGTGAATGGGGACAGATGTGCAGCAATCTGAACATTGTGAACATTGAGTTCAAACTTGACTCTGGAGCTCAAGTGGACATCCTGCCAGAGCACTTGTTCAGAAAGACTGGTCTTGCCTTACTGAACACGAACGTGACACTGAGGTCATACTCTGGACATACAATGAAGCCTGTGGGGCAGGCAAAGGGGAACGTCAAAGTAGGTAAGAAAGAACACAGGGTTGTCTTTCAAATAGTGGGGAATGTGAAACCCATATTTGGGAAACTAACTTGTGAAAAGTTAGGGCTTCTTGTGCGAAAGGAGGCGGTTGATGGCGTGAGTGCGAGCCCATCATACACAGCGAGGATCATTGAGGAAAACCGCGTGATTTTCCAAGGGCTGGGAAGGCTAAAAAGACATGAGTACAACATAGCGCTGCAAGGGAACGTGCAACCTAAGCAAAACCCGCCCCGCACTATCCCCTATAAGATCAGGGATAAGGTCAAAGACGAATTAGAGCGCATGGAAAGCTTGGGAGTCATAAAGCCCGTGAGCTGGGAGTCATAAAGCCCGTGACTGTGGTTAGCAAGCCTAATGGCGAACTCCGCATATGCCTTGACCCACGTGACCTCAATGCGGCCATTCGTAGGGAGCATTTCCCAATGCCGACGTTCGAGAACATTGCAGCCCTCATGCCAAATGCAGAATGGTACTCACAATTTGATGCTACAAGTGGGTACTGGCAGTTCCCACTGAGTGATGACAGCTCACGTCTGACCACATTTAATACTCCCTTTCGGAGATACCGATACCTTGTGCTTCCATTTGGCAGCGGGCGATGCAGGAAGAGTTTGGCGATTTAGAAGGGGTGGAGATAGTCATTGACGACATTCTCGTTTGGGGTGTGAACGCAGCACAACATGACGCAAGGGTGCAAGCCCTGCTCGAACGGGTGAAAGAATCCGGCCTAAAGCTCAATCCCCGAAAATCGGTAATGCGCTCAAACGAGATTGAATATGTGGGACATGTCATATCGCATGCAGGCGTGTCACCAAGCCCATCTCGTGTCAGCAGCATGCTACAAATTCCATACCCGACAAACAAGGGTGAAGTGCAAACATTCTTGGGGATGGTGACATTCATGGCCAAGTTTATTCCGAACCTTTCGGAGATCACCGCCCCACTTAGACAGCGAACAGAAAAGGGAGTAGCGTGACATTTTGAGCAGCAGACAGGCAGTAAACAAGCTGAAATGCCTTCTCACATCACCACCCATACTCAAACCTTACGTTGTGAACGCGCCCGTTTCAATTGCCAGAGATGTTTCCGATAGCGGATTTGGAGCGGTCCTGATGCAAGACGAGAGACCTGTTGCCTATGCATCACGACGTGTGAACGCGACCGAGCGCAACTATGCAACTATAGAGAGGGAGCTGTGCTCCATATTGTACGCATGCAGAAAGTTTATGATTTCATTGTCGGTCAGTGCACAGTAATTCCGACTGACCACAAGCCATTAGCAAGCCGCTACACAAATTAAGCCCGACTCCAGCGCATGCGAATGCACCTGCGACGGTACGACCTGGAAATACGGTGGAAGCCGGGACATGAAATGCTTGTCCCCGATGCCGAGCCGGCTGCCCAGTGCAAACACGCCTGCGGAAGAGTACACCGCACTGCCGAACGTGATACATGCTGTAGAAGCCATCCTACACGTGTCAGACGAGCGCCTTGCGCAGTTCAAAGCTGAAACAAAAAAAGATCGGACCCTAACACATTGTGCGAGTATATAAGAAAGGGTTGGCCTAGTAACAGGCGTGATCTGCCCTCGGACTTGACTCCGTTTCATACATACCATGACGAGCTGGTTGAAGTAGATGGATTAGTCTTGAGGGAAAACCGAATCGTAGTCCCCCAAAGCATGCGGAGGCAGATGCTGAACGCGCTACATGAATCACATCTGGGAATAGTGAAACTTAAACAATGAGTCCGCAATTTATTTGCGTGGCCAGGAATGAATGCACAGATTGAAGACACAGTGGGAACTTGCTCGATATGCCAGGCGACAAGGAAACACGAGCCGCTCCAACCACACTTCATCCCCAGCAGACCTTGGTCTAAGGTCGGCGCAGACATCTTCCATCTGGATGGAGTTGACCATTTGCTTGTAGTAGACAATTACTCCAAGTACCCAGAAATAGCGCAACTGACAGACATGACATCACATTCGGTGATACGTGAGATGACGGGCATGTTTGCCCGGAATGGCATTCCTGACTTGGTGATGACAGACAACGCGAGACAATTTGACAGTGCTGAGTTTCGTAGGTTCCAGGATGACTGGGAATTTGCCCATGTCACCTCAAGTCCCATATATCCACAGAGCAACTGGCAGATAGTGCGCTGTGTGCAAACTATAAAAAGTATTATGAGGAAAGCCAAACGCAGCGGCCGTGATCCGATGTACGCCATCCTCGAATACCACAACCCCCCCCTTGACGGTACAGGCGGCTATGCCCCCTCACAGTTACTGAACAGTAGACTGTTGAGAAGCAGATTGCCATCGCCTCTATCACTCTTACTGCCTCATCATGTCCCTCCCATGGGACCACAACTGGCCGTCCAGCAATCAAAACAGGCAGCATACTTCACTGAGAAGGCAAGCGCCGAGCCGCCGCCGCGCCTGGAACAGGTGTGGTTTCATGCCAAACCAACTGAGTGGCAACGTGGCCGTATTGCAAGAGAAAACCTGTCCCCTCGGAACTACGTCATCTCTACAACGAGCGGTACTGAGTTCCGCAGAAACAGGAAGGACATACGACCTGCGCACGAAGCAGCTGAGCCATGCCCTGGCAACACGCAGCAGACAAGTGCGAACACTCTCCCACAAGGAGGAACCCCTCTCCCAGAAGGAGCTAGTCTCCCAGACTCAAGAGAACTATCACAGGCTGCATCACAAGGTTCTGTGGTGGGGGAATTGGCTCAAAGCGAGCCAAGCTACACTCGCACACAACAGAAATACGACACAGAACGAGTTGGAAATACGACTTGCACGAGAAGCGGGCAATTGTCAAAACCCCCAACTCGACTTGTTATGTCAAATTGTTGGGCAATTATTTTATAATTTTGTAGTATGAAGAGCACTGTGTTATTTGTGGTACTTTATCCACATTAAATTGATTAAAGGTTCAAGTTATTAGTTTTGACCCCAACGTTGAAGGGGGAGATGTGATGTAATTAAAGTGAAGGGGGAGATGTGATGTATATGTAATATAAATGCCAGTGCCCCTTGAGGCCAAAAGCTGAAGCTAGCAAATGTGCCTGTGCCTCGTGAATGAGATCAGGTGACCTTCTAGACGTTTCCGGGTTGTGCAGATTAAATCCTTCTTACAAGATGTCGGACGTGTATTCATTGTGCTAGTCACAACGGTCTTACAGAAGACATCACACAGAGGACATAGGTTTAAGGTGAACAGAAAAAGATTTAATAGGAATCTGAGGGGTAACTTTTTCACACAAAGGGTAGTGGGGGTATTGATCAAGCTACCAGAGAAGGTAGTTGAGGCAGAGACTATCCCAATATTTAAGGAACAATTGGACACGTACATGGGTAGGACAGGTATGGAGGGATATGAACTAAGTAGTGCAGGTTTGACTAGTGTAGCTGGGACATGTTGGCGGTGTATAAAAGTTGGGCCGCAAGGCCATTTTCCACACGGTAACACTATATGACTTTCTCTCATGGGTCCATAATTTCCCATGACCAAGAAGGAAAATACCCCAGCCCAATTGTACAAATTCCAGGGAAACTATTCCAGCAGGATGGGTGTGGATCCAACAGTGCCCTATTCACTTTGCCCACTGGGGTTGGGTGGTGCAGATGACTGAAGGAAAAGCAAGGAGGTAGTCAGTGAGCCCCAGTGGCAGGGCATGGCAAATAGGAAGCAAAGTTGGACCCTCCTGCCTATGGGAGAAGGTAGAATGGGGTTAAGAGGGAATGATAGATCAGCCAAGATTGAATGGCAGAGTTGACTTGATGGGCCGAATGGTCTAATTCTACTTCAATCACTTATAAAGCCTGAGTGAACTTCTACATTTATTCTGGCGTGGTGCTCATGGTCACCAGCATATCAGAGGCAGCTGGGCAGCAAGAAATTTGAGGGCAGCACGGTGGAGTTGCTGCCTTACAGTGCCAGAAACCCATGTTCAATCCTGAGTACGGGTGCTGTCTGTACAGTTTCTCCCCGCGATTGCATGGGATTGCTCCGGTTTCCTCCCACATTCCGAAGTAGTGCATTTTTGTAGGTTGATTGGCTTCTGTAAATTGTCGCTAGTGTGTAGGATATAACCGATGTAAGGGCAATCATTGGTCGGTGCAGACTTGAAGGGCAGGAGGGCCCTTTTCCTGTAACTCTAAACTATGAATCAAATGAATATGCACAATGTCGACATGCTAATTGATGCAGCAAGGTTTAATACCTGACTGTGGTAATTCCAGGTGGGTCAGCAACTCAATCCAATTGCAAGGTGGCAGATATGCTTCACAAGGATCCATAAAGATGAGAATCAGTGGTCTGCTGGTTAAGAACTTAAAACATTTATTTTAATAATAAAAAGAAAAAACATAAAGCACTTCACAGAAAACAAAACTGCTCTGATGTAGACACTGTTATGAATTCCACATAAAACATCATTTCAAAAAACCGTTTGAATTCGCATCACGGTTGTTCTACATCAAACATTTCTACTACAAAAATGCAACATTACAAAACTTCAGTTAGGCCACATTTGGAGTATTGCATGCAATTCTGGTCCCCCCACTAGGATGGACGAGATGGTTTAGGAAAGGGGGCAGAGGTAGTTTACCAGAATGATACCTGAATTAGGGGGCATTAGCTATAAGGAGAGGTTGGTCAAACTTCCAGTGTTTGCCCTGGAACAGCAGAGGTTGCAGAGAAACCTGATAGAAGTATATAAAATTATAAAAGGAGTGGATAAACAGTTGGAATGTATAATCCCAGGATGGATACATCAAATACTAGAGTGCACAGCTTTAAGGTGAGAGGAGCAAAGTTTAAAGGAAATATGTGGGGCACTTTTTTTGACACTGAGCCTCAGCCTGGTGGTACTTGGAATGCGCTGCTGGGGTGGAGGTTGAGGTATGTACAATAGTGGCATTTGAGAGACTATTGGATAGGCACATGGACATGCAGGGAATGGGGGGATAATGTGCAGATAAAAGTTGGTCAGCGTCATGTTGGGCCAAAGGGACTGTTCGTGTTCTGTTCTATATTCTAACGAATCAGCTAATACCAGGCAGGCCTCAGTGATTCACGGTTCATTTTCTTTTATTTGGTCAAATGTTTCAATTACAAAAAATAAAATGAGTGTTTCAAATTAAATTGGTTTGGTCATCTTATAAGCAACATCTGTCCTTTAACTCCTCTTCTCAGTGGATTCGAACACACAGGACATGGGCTGAAAAATAAATAGAACAACTGATGAAGATTAGGAGAGCGATACCCGGCCCACAGTCTGCACTGTGATCAATCACTTTGATCTTCAGATGAGGGTTTACATGGCTACGCAGCAGCAGTGCACAAATGCAGTGTTCACTTGAAAGGCAGCCGCTTCCCAATCACCCTTCCTTGACAGTTGAAAATGTCTGATGGGGTAAAACGGGGGTGACCATGGCGACAAGCAGTAAACAAGTTGCCCGCTGTGCTTAATGAGGTGCAGCTTTTCCCAACTCAGCACCTGCTCCAGGTCCAGACCCAGTGCCACAAAAAGTCTAACCTCTCCCTCGTGCCCCATCTCTCAGGCCACACATTCACCACCCGTGTCTGTAATAGTTAGCTGTGCCTCTGAAGTTCTCAGCCTGATTGACACGCTGCAGTGGTTCCATCTGCCACTGAACCAGGGAGCAACAGCACATGGTCCTCCAGAATACAGCGAGCTTTCAGTCACACACAAGGGAAACAGGCCCTTCTGCCCCTCATCCTTGCCACACCTATGTTTGTCCCATTTGCCCACTTTTGGCCTATATCCCTCTGACCATTTCCTATCCATGTACTTGTGGAATGTCTTTTAAATGCTGGTACCTGCCTCAACCACCTCCTCTGGCAGCCCACTCCACATATCCACCACCCTTGGTGTGAAACAATTGCCCCCGATTCATTTGAAATCTTTCTCCTCGCAACTTAAACCTATGTCCTCTGGTTCTTGATTCCCCTACTCTGGGTAAAATACTCTGTACATTTACCCTATCTATTCCCCTCATGATTTGACATCCCTAGCCTCCTGCGCTCCAAGGAATTAAGTCCTAGCCTGCCCAGCCCCTCGAGTGGTGGTGGGGGCAGATATGACGTTGGTGTTTAAGAGGTTTTTAGATAGGCACATAGATTTGCAGAGAATGGAGGGATATGGATCATGCACAGGCAGAAGAGATTAGTTTAACTTATCATCATGTTTGGCACGAACATTGTGGGTTGAAGTGCCTGTTCCTATGTTGTAATTTTCCATGCAGAAACAAAAAACTGCAGATGCTGATTTACACAAAAGGACACAAAGGCTGGAGAACATGGATACGTGACGTTTCAGGTCAGAACCCTCCTTCGGACACTGACATTTTCCTTGCTCTATACTGCAGTGGACAAGTTGCACGTGTCACGGGATCCTGTGCACTCCTGGCTCCACACAACCAGCAACACCCTGTACCGCAAAGTGACCCCCTCTCCCATGCACTCCCTCCCCTGTAGACCCTGCAGCGCTTGCCCTCTACTGTATACCGTGCAGTGCATTCCCTCTCCCCTTCCTCACAACTTTCTCCTAGGGTGGAATTGGCAAAGCATAGAGGCCATAGGTTTAAGATGCGACAAGGAACACTTCGAGATGTACAGGGCAAGTTTTGTTACATAATGGGCAGTGTATACGTGGAACCTGCTGCCAGGGGTGTTGTAGACGCAGATAAGATAGTGGTGTTTAATAGACTTTTAGATAGGCACATGGATAAGCAGGGAATGGTGGCATATAAATTACGAGCAGGCAGGTAAGACCTGGTCTCGGCATCATGTTTGGCACAGATATTGCAGGCCAAAGAGCCTTTTCCTGTGCTGTTCTATTTTTCTGTGTGGCTGCCAACAACAACAAAACAAGCGCTGGAGTAATTTAGCGTCTGTGGTGGGAATGGATGAGCGATGTCTCGGGTTGGGACCCATCTTCAGACTGCGGCGAATAGTTGGTCTGAATTTAGTTTGCATTTTAGCACCTTTTACTCCAAGATGGATAACACTCAAATACTATTGTATGCTTATTTTTAACTAATTTTGTAAATTCTTTGGCGGGGTACCTGATTTGCAGCTAAGATTCGCTGTAACAATGTTTTACGACCAAAAACAATTGCATTTGAACATAGCAAATTCCTGAAATAAAGAATGGATCTTTACCCGTACTTAGTTTGGAGTCATTATTATAAAGGCAAACTTTTTGGTAGTTTATGCTCCCACACTTATTTTATAATTTAACCACAGCCTTCCTTGTAGATTCAGCTATCAAAAACCATTAAGCCATTTGAATGAGTAGAAAGTTAGTGAACCAATCTTTTTCACCTCAGATTGCAAAAATGTGTCAATGGTTTCACTCACATGTTGCAGTGGGAGACCAGACTACTCCTTCACTTTTGAGCCAGCACCTAAAAGGGAAGTAGAGAGGTTAACAATATGATCACAGGTCAGAATTACATGCATAATCCTGCACCAGCACTATCAAATCCCTTTACTCCTCTGATTTCTGAATCCTCTCCCCATTTTGAAAATAGTCTAGGCTATCCCTTCTACCAAAGAGCATCACTGTACACTTTGCTACACTGTATTCCATTTGCCACTTCTTTGCCCACTCTCCCAACCTATCCAAGTCCTTCGGCAGACTCTGTGCTTCCTCAACACTACCTGCCCCTCCACCTTTTTTCGTATCAGCAAACTTGGCCTCAAACTCCACCATCCAGATCATTAACATATAACATGAAAAGTATTGGACCCGATACTGACCCCTACGGAACACCACTAGTCACTGGCCGCCAACAAGAAAAGGCCCTGTTTATTTCCACTCCTTGCTAGTCAGCCAATATTCTATCCATGCTAGTACATTGCCTCTAATACATGGTCTCCTACCTTGTCGCACTTGTCGCACTTTGAAAATCCAAGTAAATAACATCCACTGACACATGCTTAATGATGGACTCTAAAATCTTACCAACCATTGAAGTCAGGATAACCGGCCTATAGATTTTTCTCTTTTCGCTCGCTCCCTTCTTAAAGAGTGGAGTTACATTTGATTTTCCAGTATCTTGGAACCATTCCTGACTAATGATTCTTGAAAGATCACTACTAATGCCTCCACAATCTCTACAGCTACCTCTTTAAGAACCCTGAGGTGAAGTCCATCCGATCCTAGTGACTTATCCACCTTCAGACCGTTCAGCTTCCCAAGCACCTTCTCTTCTGTAATAGCGACTGCACTCACTTCTGCCCCAGACTCTTGAATTTCTGACATGTTGCTGGTGCCTTCTGCTGTGAAGACTATTGCAAAATATGTATTCAATTAATTCGCCATTTATTTGTTCCCCATTACTACTTCTCCAGTATTATTTTGCCAGGTAGTCCAGTGTTCACTCTCGCTTCTCTTTCACTCTTTATAAATCTGAAAAATATTTGGTATCCTTTTTTAAATTATTGGCTAGCTATGTCATCTTTTCTCCCCTTATTGCTTTTCTGGTTGCTATTGGTTTTTAATAGCTTCCCAATTCTCTAGTTTCCCACTAATCCGTGCCACATTATGAGCCTACTTTTTTGCTTTTACTCGGCTTTGACTTTCTTTGTCAGCCACGGTCACCTCGTTCTTTCCTTGGTATGTTTCTCCCTCTTTGGGATGAAAAGATCCTGCATCTTCCGAATTACTCCCAGAAATTCCTGCCATTGCTACTTCACTGTCATTGTGGGCCAAATGGATTCTTGGGGTGACAGCTCAGTCACTCAAGCCTGATGTGCTGGCAGCTCACTCATGGCTGGTGGGCGAGCAGTTGACTCACGGCTATTCCTTGAAATTCCATTTCAAGCAGGGTGCAAGGCCACCGAATTCAAGTGCAGTTTCCTACCACTTCAAGCAGGGTGCAAGGCCACCGAATTCAAGTGCAGTTTCCGACCACTTCAAGCAGGGTGCAAGGCCACCGAATTCAAGTGCAGTTTCATACCACTTCAAGCAGGGTGCAGGGCCACCAAACTCAAGTGCAGTTTCCTACCACTTCAAGCAGGGTGCAAGGACACCAAATTCAAGTGCAGTTTCATACCACTTCAAGCAGGGTGCAAGACAACCAAATTGAAGTGCAGTTTCATACCATTTCAAGCAGGGTGCAAGGCCACCAAATTCAAATGCAGTTTCATACCATTTCATGCAGGGTGCAAGGCCACCAAATTCAAATGCAGTTTCATACCATTTCATGCAGGGTGCAAGGCCACCACATTCAAATGCAGTTTCATACCATTTCAAGCAGGGTGAAACCACCATAAAACCACACAAAACACCACACTCACAGAGCAGTAGACGTTCAGTGTGTTCAGTTGATTCACAGCTCAGGCAGTCATAGAAACATAGAAAATAGGTGCAGGAGGCCATTTGGCCCTTCGAGCTAGCACCACCATTCATTGTGATCATGGCTGATCGTCCCCTATCAATAACCCGTGCCTGCCTTCTCCCCATATCCCTTGACAACACTAGCCCGGAAAGCTCTATCTAACTCTCTCTTAAATCCATCCAGTGACTTGGCCTCCACAGCCCTATGTGGCAGGGAATTCCATAAATTCACAACTCTCTGGGTGAAAACGTTTTTTCTCACCTCAGTCTTAAATGACCTCCCATTGATTCTAAGACTGTGGCCCCTGGTTCTGGACTGGCCGAACATTGGGAACATTTTTCCTGCATCTAGCTTGTCCAGTCCTTTTATAATTTTATATGTTTCTATAAGATGCCCCCTCATCCTTCTAAACTCCAGTGAATACAAGCCTAGTCTTTTCAATCTTTCCTCATATGACAGTCCCGCCATCCCAGGGATCAATCTCGTGAACCTACGCTGCACTGCCTCAATCACAAGGATGTCCTTCCACAAATTAGGAGACCAAAACTGTACACAATACTCCAGATGTGGTCTCACCAGAGCCCTATACAACTGCAGAAGAACCTCTTTACTCCTATACTGAAATCCCCTTGTTATGAAGGCCAACATTCCATTAGCTTTCTTCACTGCCTGCTGTACCTGTAAGCCAACTTTCAGTGACCGGTGTACAAGGACGCCCAGGTCTCGCTGCACCTCCCCCTTACCTAACCTAACCCCACTGAGATAATAATCTTCCCCCTTGTTTTTGCCGCCAAAGTGGATAACCTCACATTTATCTATATTATACTGCATCTGCCACGCATTTGCCCATTCACTCAACCTGTCCAGGTCACCCTGCAACCTCCTAACAACCTCTTCACAGTTCACACTGCCACCCATCTTTGTGTCATCCGCAACCTTGCCAGTGTTGCTCCTAATTCCCTCTTCCAAATCATTAATATATATGGTAAACAGTTGCAGCCCCAACACCGAGCCTTGCGGCACTCCACTCGCCACTGCCTGCCATTATGAAAAGGACCCGTTCACTCCTAAGGCTCTGTAAGGCAATGAAATTGGGGAGAGTGCAGAGGAACAGACGGAAGAAAAAACAGAAGGAATTGAGAGCAGAAATCATCAAGCAACAGAAAGGCAAGGAGCATGCTCGGGACACGAAAGAGAGGAAAAAACTAGAAAAAAAATTGAAAGAGACTGATTTAAACAGCATTCGCAGAGATTATCCAAATTTGGACTACTCCAAATGTGATGATCTACAGGACATACTTAATGGGAAAGTAGTGGGCAGAAAGGCATGTCATGTGTGGTTTGAAGAGCAAAAACCTGAAGTTTACAATGCCAAAATTGAAAAGTTGAGGAAAAACAAGGTGTACAGAGTTGCTTATTGGTTGCAATCTGAGGAGTATGATGATGCTACTGATTTTGATATGCCAATGTACCGGCTAGCAGCTGATCTTCTCCATAAAGATTTGGTCTTTTGCTAGAAATTGTAAATTAATTACCTATCTGTTATGGACTTACAGCATATAATACAATAATATTAACGTTCTGATCTTGAGAATATCACATTTTTGAATTTTCAAAGCAGTCTGGGTGTTTATTACTATTTCCGTCACAACGGTCAATTTTGTAATTAGCTACAATTAAGTAACTAACTAATTATATGCTTCAATTTCAGGTCATCCAAGTAAGATTATTTTATATTTGTTTCAGAATGCTTCAATCTATAATAACTGAAAATTTCATTCAGTTCTCTTAATTTTTAAGAAAGTTATGGGCTTTTGACTGTCCTCGATCACAGCTTTTGAGACAAGTCAATGGAAAAGCAATAGGGAACGATGCTAATTTCCGAGTATGAAAATGGCCATAGCTTTTTTAATACTGAAGATATGAAAGTGAATTAGGTGTCAAATTAAACTTCTTTTAATGCTTTATCTGATGGGATAAATTACAGACTTGATTTTTAGAATCTCAAAATTTTGTGACGTTGCTAATTATTGTGCGGTCAACAGATTGGATGCATGGATAAAGTTAAAGGGAAGATGCAGAAGAGGTTATTGAAGTCTCCAAGGTGAAATTGGCAGGACAAATCAAAGTAGGACGTACATGGTAAATGGTGGCGAGTTGGGGAGTGCAGTTGAGCAGAGGGATCTGGGAATGGCTGTGCATCGTTCCCTGAAGGTGGAATCTCATGTAGATATGGTGTAGTTATGGTGGTAAAGAAAGCTTTTAGTGTGCTGGCCTTTACAAATCAGAGCATTGAGTATAGAAGGTGGGATGTAATGTTAAAATTGTACAAGGCATGGGTGAGGCCAATTCTGGAGTATGGTGTACAATTTTGGTTGCCAAATTATAGGAAAGATGTCAACAAAATAGTGGGAGTACAGAGGAGATTTACTAGAATGTTGCCTGGGTTTCAGCACCTACGTTACAGAAAAGGGTTGAAGAAGATAGGTCTTTATTCTTTGGAGCGCAGAAGGTTAAGGTGGGACTTGATAGAGAATTAAGGGACAGAAGTTTAGGGGTAACATGAGGGGGAACTTCTTTACTCAGAGAGTGGTAACTGTGTGGAATGAGCTTCCAGTGGAAGTGGTGGAGGCAGGTTCGATTTTATCATTTAAAAATAAATTGGATAGGTATATGGACGGAAAGGAATGGAGGGTTATGGTATGAGTGCAGGTAGATGGGACCAGGGGAGAATAAGTGTTCGGCACGGACTAGAAGGGCCGAGATGGCCTGTTTCCGTGCTGTAATTGTTATATAATAAATCCCCAGGGCCTCATGGACTGCATCCCAGGGTCCTCAGGGAGGTGGCTCTAGAAATAGTGGACGCATTGGTGATCATTTTCCAATGTTCAATAGATTCAGGATCAGTTCATGTGGATTGGAACTAATGTAATCCCACTTTTCAAGAAAGGAGCGAGAGAGAAAACGGGGAATTACAGACCAGTTAGCCTGACTTCGGTGGTGGGAAAGATGCTGCAATCAATTATTAAAGAGGTAATAATGGGGCATTTGGATAGCAGTAAAAGGATTAGTTCAAGTCAGCATGGATTTATGAAAGGAAAATCATCCTTGACTAATCTTCTGGAATTTTTTGAGGACGTGACCAGTAAAATGGATGAAGGGGAGCCAGTGGATGTAGTGTTTCTAGACTTTCAGAAAGCCTTTGATAACGTCCCGAACGGGAGACTAGTGACTAAAATTAGAGCACATGGTATTGGGTGTAGGGTGTTCACGTGGATAGAAAATTGGTTGGCAGACAGGAAGCAAAGAGTAGGAGTGAACAGGTCCTTTTCAGAATGGCAGGCAGTGGCGAGTGGAGTGCCGCAAGGTTCGATGTTGGGGCCGCAACTGTTTACCATATATAGTAATGATTTGAAAGAGGGAATTAGGAGCAACACTAGCAAGTTTGCGGATGACACAAAGCTGGGTGGCAGTGTGAACTGTGAAGAGGATGTGAGGAGGTTGTAGGGTAACCTGGACAGGTTGAGTAAGTGGGCAGATGTAGTATAATATAGATAAATGTTAGGTTATAATAATAATAATATAATAAATAATATTTGTATTTATATAGCACTTTTCAATCAAATCACTTGAAACCAAAGTGCTTTACAGAGAATTATCCATATCCATATGTTGATATCAACATATCAACATTCACACGCAGGCAAAGGTGGGTGAAGTGTCTTGCCCAAGGACACAACGACAGTATGCACTCCAAGCGGGATTCGAACCGGCTACCTTCCGGTTGCCAGCCGAACACTTAGCCCATTGCGCCATCTGTCGTCCGTGGCAAAAACAAGGGGGCAGATTATTATCTCAATGGGGTTAGGTTCGATAAGGTACAGCGAGACCTGGGTGTCCTTGTACACTGGTCACTGAAAGTTGGCGTGCAGATACAGCAGGCAGTGAAGAAAGCTAATGGAATGTTGGCCTTCATAAAAGGGGATTTCAGTATCAGAGTAAAGAGGTTCTTCTGCAGTTGTATAGGGCTCTGATGAGACCACATCTGGAGTATTGTGTACAGTTTTGGTCTCCTAATTTGAGGAAGGACATCCTTGTGATTGAGGCAGTGCAGCGTAGGTTCACGAGATTGATCCCTGGGATGGCGGGACTATCATGTGAGGAAAGATTGAAAAGACTAGGCTTGTATTCACTGGAGTTTAGAAGAATGAGGGGTATCTTATAGAAACATATAAAATCATAAATGATTTTGGACAAGCTAGATGAAAGAAAATGTTCCCAATGTTGGACGAGTCCAGAACCAGGAGCCACAATCTTAGAATAAAGGAGAGGCCATTTAAGACTGAGGTGAGAAAAAACTTTTTCACCCAGAGTTGTGAATTTGTGGAAATCCCTGCCAGAGGGCAGTGGAGGCCAAATCACTGGATGGATTTAAGAGAGCGTTAGATAGAGCTCTAGGGGTTAGTGGAATCAAGGGATATGGGGAGAAGGCAGGCACAGGTTATTTATTGGGGACGTTCAGCCATGATCGCAATGAATGGCTGAACGGCCGAATGTCCTCCTCCTGCACCTATTTTCTATGTTTCTCACATGGATCACGACAACTGCATCTTTCCCCTCTGCCTCCAAATTCCTGTGCAGGTCAGACAACATGCTCCATGCCCCGGCACCAAGCCTTCAGGACTCTCCAACATTATGGCATGAGAATTGTTTCCATTCCCTTGACCATACCATCCCCATTTACAACTACTGTTATGAAATCGGTTAGCAATATTAAGGAGGGCAGAACACCGTAGGAGGAAGAGAACGAAGGAGCTAGTCAGGTCAGCATTTTATAGGGATCCATTTAAATTTGTTAAAAGAATGTTTAGTCACGAAGAAAGTGGAAAGCTCAAAGCTTTAAATAAAGTTAGAGGAATATTTAAAAAGGACATACTCGGATCCAGATAAGAAAAACAGAATGGGTTTCCCTCCAGATATACCATCCTTAGGAGGGATAGAGCCTAACTTAGATGTTTTGCCACCAAAGTGGAAAGAAGTGGAAGCAATAATAAGGCGTGCAAAGGCTTCTTCAGCCCCAGTGCCGAATGGAGTCCCTTGCAGGTTATACAAGCACCTGGATGTGCTTAGATTTTTGTGGAGGCTCTTACAAATAGTTTGGGAGAAGCAAGTCATACAAGGGTTTGGCGTAGAGCAGGGAAATTTACATTCCCAAGGAGAAAGAGTCTTCAGAGATAAGTCAGTTTAGGCCTGTATGTCTCCTAAATGTAGAAGGCAAGATTGTCTTTAGCATAGTGGCACAGAGGTGGCAATTTATTTAGAAAGGAACAGGTTAACTAAGTGCAGAAAGCAGGAATCCCAGGTTTCGCAGGTTGCATAGAACAGTGTAATATGGCACCAGATTCAGACAGCCAAGCTCGAGAGAAGAGATTTGCATGTAGTGTTTCTGGACCTGGCAAATGCGTTTGGATCTGTGCCGCATAGTCTTATTTGGAGTGCTTTTGATTTCTTTAGAGTTCCAGGATTGATAGTAAATTTAGTGAAAGCATGTTTCCAAGATATCCGAACGTGTTTTAGTACAGCAGACTTTACAACAGCATGGCAGAGACTAGAGATGGGCATTATGACAGGGTGTTCCCCGTTTCCCCGTTAGCGTTTACAATGATGATGGAGCGAGTGATTAGAGCATCACGGTGGGGAGACGGCAGGACGGGCTGTGTCTCCCTCCAATCAGGGCCTATATGGATGATATGACCTTGGTGACCACAACAGTAGCTTGTACAAGGTTATTAGAGAGGATAAATGATCATCTTAAATGGACAAGATTGAAGATTAAGCCTAGTAAGTCACGGAGTATTTCTTTGGCAAGAGGAAAAGTAGTAGAGAAAAGGTTTTATGTAGATGAAGAAGAAATCCCGTCTATAATGGTTAAAAGTTTGGGTAGGTGGTATAACAGGAAGTTGGATGACACTGAACAGGTTCAGCAATTTAGAAAAGATGTTATTGACAGGCTAGAAAGGATAGAGAAGTCAGGGCTTCCAGGCAAGTTAAAGCTGTGGCATTTTGCAGTTTGGGCTATTCCCTAGGTTGATGTGATCATTGACGGTATATGAGGTGCCAATCTCTAAGGTGGAAAGGTTAGAGAGATTGGTTAGTTCATATATTAGGAAATGGTTAGGAGTTCCACAGTGTCTCAGTAATGTGGCTTTATATGGGAAAGGTATTATCCATTTACCATTGTCTAGTCTAACAGAGGAGTTTAAGTGGGCTAAGGTGAGGTTAGAGTTGCAATTATCAGGGAGCAAGGATACCTTAGTTAGTAATCTGGTGCCAAGTGTAACTAGAGGGAGGGAGTGGAACTCAAAGCAGGCAATACAAGAAGCACAAGCAGCTCCGAGGGATACAGACATTGTTGGTAGGGTGCAGCAAGGGAAGGGAGGCTTAAGGGCCTGTCCCACTTCGGCGACTCTTTCGGCGACTGCCAGGGACTAGTTTTAATGGAATTTACCTATGACACCTGGTGACAACCTACGACAATGCCGACGTCAACCTATGACAGTAAATATTGTCCCTACTGTCGCTGAAACATTTTCAACACATTGAAAATTTTGCGGCAGTCGCCCATAGTCACCCAAGAAAAATCCCCTAAGTGGGACAGGCCCATAAGGTCTCAGCACAGGGAAACCAGTGCGGAATAAGGCAGGTCCAACAGAGAGTAGGAAATTGGTTGTAGAGCAGGTCAAGAGGAAACAGTGAGATGCATAAGGGCAGTAGCTCAGGTTAAGCAGGGATAGTGGATGAACTGGGAAAGTGTAGAAAAGAGGTTTAGCTGAAGGGACCTGCGGTGCATGGAGGCGGGTCATGTAAGGGCTATTTATGATATTCTGCCATCACCACAGAATCTCAAACAATGGGTAGGTGGGGACCCGGCGTGTCCCTTCTGTTCAGAGGTGGCAACGTTGAGGCATATTTTGTCAGGATGGAGGACTAGTCTTTCTCAGGGTCGGTATACTTGGCGGCATAACCAGGTCTTGAAGTGCATAGCTGCAGCAATTGAGAGAAGAGCGCAAGTGAACTCAGTAGGCATCAGGACTCGGAGGGTAGCGATTCATTTTGTCCATGAGGAAGAGAAAGGTAGAGGAGGGAAGTTTTCAGAAAGGTAAGAGTCAGGCCAGTTACGGGGAGCCAATGATTGGGAGATGCGGGTAGATTTGGGAGGAAAGCTTGTTGTTCCGCAGGAAATAATTACTACTAGTTTGAGGCCTGACATACAGTGCCCTCCATAATGTTTGGGACAAAGACCCATCCTTTATTTATTTGCCTCTGTACTCCACAATTTGCGATTTGTAATAGAAAAAAATCACGTCATGCACATTGTCAGATTTTATTAAAGGCCATTTTTATACATTTTGATTTCACCATTTTACTGTACTGAAATTTTACTGTATTTATACATAGTCCCCCCATTTCAGTGCACCATAATGTTTGGGACACATGGCTTCACAGATGTTTGTAATTGCTCTGGTGTGTTTAATTGCCTCCATAATGCAAGTATAAGAAAGCTCTCAGCACAGTTTTCCCTCCAGTCTTTCAATCACCTTTGGAAACTTTTATTGCTCTTTTATCAACATGAGGACCAAAGTTGTGCCAATGAAAGTCAAAGCCATTATGAGACTGAGAAACAAGAATAAAACTGTTAGAGTCATCAGTCAAACCTTAGGCTTACCAAAATCAACTGTTAGGAACATCATTAAGAAGAAAGAGAGCACTGGTGAGCTTACTAATCGCAAAGCGACTGACAGGCCAAGGAATACCCCTACAGCTGATGACAGAATTCTCTCTATAATAAAAAAAATTTAAAAACACCTCTCCGACAGATCAGAAACACTCTTCAGGAGTCCGCGCAGAAGACCTCATGAACAGAAATAGAGGGTGCACTGTAAGATGCAAACCACTGGTTTGCCGTAAAAATAGGATGGCCAGGTTACAGTTTGCCAAGAAGTACTTAAAAGTGCAACCACAGTTCTGGAAAAAATATCTTGTGGACTTATGAGACGAAGACTAACTTATATCAGAGTGATGGCAAGAGCAAAGTATGAAGGAACTGCACAAGATCCAAAGCATACCACCTCATCTGTGAAACACGATGATGGGGGTGTTATGGCCTGGGCATAGATGGCTGCCGAAGGTACTGGCTCACTTATCGTCATTGATGATACAACTGTTGATGGTAGTAGCATAATGAATTCTGAAGGATATAGACACATCTTATCTGCTGAATTTCAACCAAATGCCTCAAAGCTCATTGGCCTGCGGTTCATTCTACAGCAAGACAATGATCCCAAACATACCGCTAAATCAACAAAGGTGTTTTTTAAGGCTTAAAAATTGTAATTTCTTGTGGCCAAGTCAATCACCCAATCTGAACGCAATTGAGCATGCCTTTTATATGCTGACGATAAGGTGACTAGCCCCCAAAACAAGCATAAGCTAAAGATGGCTGCAATACCGGCCTGGCAGAGCATCACCAGAGAAGACACACAGCAACTGGTGATGTCCTTGAATCGCAGACTTCAAGCAGTCATTGCATGCAAAGGAAATGAACAAAATACTAAACATGACTACTTTCATTTACATGACATTGCTGTATCCTAAACATCCTGGTATCTAAAGTGGGGGAGACTATGTATAACACTGCCGTAATTTCTACATGGTGAAAACAAAATGTATAAAAATGTGTGTGATTTTTTCTATTACAAATCTCATATTGTGGAGTAGAGGCAAATAAATAAATGATTGGTCTTTGTCCCAAACATTATGGAGGGCAAGGTGGTGTTATGTTCAGTTGGTCAGCGTATAGTGTATTTTATGGAACTGATGGTGCCTTGGGAGAACTTAGTGGATGAGGCTTATGAAAGGAAAAGGCTTAGAGACGTCGACGTGTCAGCAGACGTTGAACAGCGAATATGGAGAGCAAGAGTACGTCCGGTAGAGGTGGGGTGTAGAGGTTTCATAGCGAGGTCGACCACGTCGCTATTTGGAGAGCGAGGAATTTGTAGACAGAGTTTGCGTCAGGCCGTAAAGCAGATGTCAGAAGCAGCAGAGCAAGGCTGTAGGTGGATTGGGTGGAGAAGAAATGTCAGTTGGGGGTAGAAAGTAAACGTATGGCGTGCAGTATGTGTATTTCTTTGTAATTGTAGTTTGTCTAAGTGTATTCCAGTCTTATGTAAAGGTGATATTTGTGATGTTATAAGCTTAATGATGGACTAGGATAAGTTGGAGATAGGATGCAGGTGTTTAGCATTTGTTAGAGCTCATTGGCTGCAGCTTCATAGAAACATAGAAAATAGGTGCAGCAGGAGGCCATTTGGCCCTTCGAGACTTGGCCCATTCGTTGTGATCATCCACAATCAGTAACCCGTGCCTGCCTTCTCCCCATATCCCTTGATTCTGCTGTCCCCCAGAGCTCTATCTAACTTTCTTTTAAATTCATCCAGTGAATTGGCCTCTACTGCCTTCTGTGGCAGAGAATTCCACAAATTCACAACTCTCTGGGTGAAAAAGTTGTTTTCCCCATCTCAGTTTTAAATGGCCTCTTAGACTGTGGCCCCTGGTCCTGGACTCCCCCCAACATTGGGAACTGCATCTAGCTTGTCCATTCCTTTTATAATTTTACATGTTTCTATAAGATTCCCTCTCATCCTTCTAAATTCCAGTGAATACAAGCTCACTCTTTCCAATCTTTCCTCATATGACAGTCCCTCCATCCTGGGGATTAACCTCGTGAATTTACGCTGCACTCCCTCAATAGCAAGGATGTCCTTCCTCAAATTAGGAAATCAAAACTACACACAATACTCCAGATGTGGTCTCACCAGGGCCCTGTACAACTGCAGAAGGACCTCTTTACTCCTATACTTCCTTTATTTAGTAGATACTGGTAGCATAGATGGTGAGAGCAAGTATTCTGGGATGCCAGAACCAACTGTTGAGCTTTCCCGAGGTGTCGTGGGCCTAACTCGATGAAAACACCAGTGAAGGGAGGTGCCCACTTGATAACCCCAATGTTATACTTGGATCTGCAGGCTTAATTTTTATTTTAAGAGCTAGTTAATATGTAGGTAGGTTGTTTTTTGTGTATGGAGTTATATATTGTAAGTTGGTATATTTAGTTAGTTAGGTAATACTTTGGATTCAGGCTTGGTTTTCGTGGTTGAGCGCTTATCCTGTGTTTTAATTGTAATTTACTTGTCTCTTCTCTCCCCCCTCTTCAATGGAATGGTTAGGTTGCTCATTCTTCCTACGACCCCAACCCTCATCCACACTGGGAAAAATAATCTCAGACCTGTTAGACAAGCTCAAAGTCTGAGGTTCCTCCAACACTGCTTCTTGGATCCAGTTCATCAATTTTTAGCCTGAGATTCTTGAGCAACCAACACTCTCCCAATTAGCCCAGAAACAAGCCTCTGATTTGGCGTCCAAGGGTAATCCAATTCACATTAATCCTTTTCATAGAATTTAAAACTTCTTCAAAAAATGTTATTTTTTCTAGAGCAAAAAGAAACCAAAAAGCTGGAGGAACTCTGAGGCATGCTGAGGCACGTCAGGCCGCATCTGAGGGCAGAAAGCCACAGACAGCATTTTGAGTCTGGACCTTTCTTCAGTCTATTGTGTCTCTATTGTTTTAAAAATCTGCCTAGCCTTTTTAAATGAAAGAGCGTTTTCAATGTGCAAAGGAATGAGTGGCAAAGCATAGCTATGAGACACCACCTCGGAACCAGGGGAGTTCTACGGTGGTCTGTGCCGGGACCTCTGCTATTTGAAAAAATTATAAATGTTGGTAAGTTTGCAGATGACCAAAGTTGCAGACTCTGAGGAAGGCTGTCAAAGCATACAGCAGGAATTTGTTGAGCTACAGAAACGGTCAGAGAAATAGTAGATGGAGTTTAATCCTAGCAAGAGCAAAGTGCTGTACTTTGGGAGGTGGAACGCAAGGGGAAAATATATAGTTAATGCATATATATATATATATATATATATATAGTCTCGAAGAAGGGTCTCGACCCAAAATATCGCCTATTTCCTTCGCTCCATAGATGCTGCCTCACCCGCTAAGTTTCTCCAGCATTTTTGTCTACCTTCGATTTTCCAGCATCTGCAGTTCCTTCTTAATGCATATAGTTAACTAATATATATTTTTCCCTTACATGAGACTTCACAGGCCTTTGGTAAGGCCTCATTTGGAGTGCGCAGTTCTGGTCGCCCCAAAATTATTCCATGGATTGGAGGGTATTAGCTACAGAGTGGTCGGACAAACTTAGATTATTTTCTTCAGAGCATCACAGGCTGAGGATGAGAGTATATAAAATTATGAGAGGCACAGATAAGGTAGACAGTCAGAACATTTTCCCAGGACGGAAATGTCAAAGACTAGATGCCATAGCTTTAAGGTGAGAGGGGCCAAAGTTTAAAGGAAATATGCAGGACACTTTCACACACATTGTCTAAAATGCTCTGCCTGGGGTGGTGGTGGAGTCAGTCCGATTTACAGTCCTGTCAATACGACAGTCACGTTTAAGAGATTTTTGGATAGACACATGGATATGCAGAGAATGGAGGGATATGGATCATGTCTTGGTAGAGAAATTAGTTTTAACTTGGCATCATATTTGGCACAGTCACTGTGGGCCAAAGAGCTTGTCCCTGTGCCGTGCTATACTATGTTAAAGACAGTACTAAGAATTAGATTCACTGTACAACAAAACTGTACAGAAAGTCACTCTGAAGGGAGACAGTGTTGATGGAGGGATATGCAATAGGCTGGTCAGAAATTACACCTCACCTTAAACTAGGTTACGTACTACCCCCTTCCATTGAGAATGGGACCTTGCTGCACACCAACTGGCAAGTGCCTTCTTCTTATTTCAACAACTGCTTCAGCATGAATGACTAAACTCTGCCATCACACCCAAGAGGACCCTTGTGTTAAGCCCAGCGTGACTGCACCCTGCCCAGCCCGTCCACTCAATGTAAATGCCAACACCGCATTTCCTGAATGACTGACACAAACAGACCAACACACAAGCCGTGGAAAGGAAGAAACCATGTAACATTAGATCCGCTGGCTAGCGACATTATTTTTACCCCAAAATCATTCTCCCGCTTACCGATTCTCCAAGGACGAACAAATGGTATTGATCCCAGCTGAGTATTTGAAAGTGACAGCTGCTCTGGAAATGATCTGGGAGCTCGAACCCCAGCCGTGATGTTGTTGCTGCTTTCATAAGCTGAAACGCTACTACAGAGAAGGGAACAATGAAACAAGCACAGTTCAGCAACAATTACCACTTCCCTCACTTTGACTAAATATCCATTGACAGAGTGGAACTCTGTAGCCACTCAGATGAGGGAGCTTGTGCAGATTCTCATGTGTGGTCAGCATCAAACGCAGAGGGAAGCTCCCTCCTCACGGCCCCGTCCCCTCTGGCTGGGCGGCCTTTGGGTCAGGTGTCCCGGGCAAGGAGGAGGGCGGGCCCGTCAAACGCCAATGTCCTGGAGGTGCCCGCCACAGGAACAATCTACGTCACACCTCAACATCTTCCCCCTGGCAACAGGAGATGGGGGAAGTTGCTCCTCTCTGCCTCAGGACCTGGTTCTGGCTGAAACTCTGGGGCACAGAATGTGAACGTGGAATGTTACAATTTCAAGGAACCAACCCCTCGTGTGGCCCCACACACATGCATCCCTCTACCTAGAGTCCTTCTCCTTTTGTTCATCTTCCCACCCTGTCCCCCACCCGACTTCCGTCATCCCCTCTCCAGCTGGTTCCACCTGTCGCACACCAGTCCCTGTCCCTCCCCTTTAGTACCGCGATATACAGGTCCTCCTTGGTTACTTTGTGGAAACCGTCCTACATGCACCAATCTGAACTGTTCTACTTCTGCTACTCTTCTGGTATCCTCCCACCTGCCAACTATCCATGCTAACTTTTAACTTGGGGGAAATATGCCAGCAATAACAAAATCAAAACTGTCATCTTTTTTCATTCTGATACCTACTTGGCTTTGGTGCGGTTGTGGTTTAGGTTGGTGTAGCCATAGATGAATGCGCCAGAAGATTCATCCTCATCTGCAGGACATCAGTTCCAAGAGTAAAATAAAGTGAAAAGGTTAACAGAAAAGTTCAAAGCTTCTACATCAGGTGCACCATGACAGAGGCACCATGATCAGCACAGGGGGAAAGGTACAAATCAGGAGCAGCACAAGGCTACTTTCCCTCCAAAGAGTGCTCTACCTTTCTACAAGATCAACCAAATTCTCCCTACCCTGACTAACCTTTCACCAGCTCTTATCAAGAAAGGCTATTTCTTTGCACTCCTCTGCTCGCGGCGAGCTATGCACAGCAGAAGGTCCTGGCCCGCCTGCCGTGGAACCCGAAGATAGAAGCCGCCGAGCCCAGTCCCCGTTCTCTCCGCAGAACGGGATCCAGAGGAGGTGAGAGCCAGCGACAGTGGAGGACACTGTACAAGGGAGGTCTTACCCTCCATGACTTCAAAAAGGCTGCGAGAGGCGTCCCCGGGGCAGAAAGGGTGAAGATCGCCCAGCAAGGAGATGGATAATGGTTCGTGGGATGACCGGTAGGAGGCAACAGCTGCAACAGGTGTTTATGGCCAGTTGCAGTTGGGACTGTGAAATGGCACCAAAACCTGGAATCTGTTGCATATAGACACAGCGGGCTCTTTCTATGTATTACAGTGCCCTCCATAATGTTCGGGACAGACCCATCATTTATTCGTATGCCTCTGCACTCCACAGATTTTAAAAAAGGCCATTTTTATACATTTTGGTTTCACCATGTAGAAATTGCAGCAGTGTTTATTTCAGGGCACCATGTTTGGGACACATGGTTTCACAGGTGTTTGTAATTGCTCAGGTGTTTAATTGCCTCATTAATGCAGGTATAAGAGAGCTCTCGGCGCCTAGTCTTTACTCCATTCTTTCCATCACCTTTGGAAACTTTCATTGCTGTTTATCAACATGAGGACCAAAGTTGTGCCAATGAAAGTCAAAGAAGCCATTATGAGACTGACAAACGAGAATAAAACTGTTAGAGACATCAGCCAAACCTTAGGCTTACCAATATTAACTGTTTGGAACATCATTAAGAAGAACGAGAGCTTACTAATCGCAAAGCGACTGGCAGGCCTCCACAGGAAGACCTCCACAGCTGATGACAGAAGAATTTTCTCTATAATAAAGAAAAATCCCCAAACACCTGTCCGACAGATCAGAAACACTCTCCAGGAGTAAAGTGTGAATTTGTCAATGACCACTGTCTGCAGAAGACCTCATGAACAGAAATACAGAGGCTACACTGCAAGATGCAAACTACTGGTTAGCTGAAAAAATAGGATGGCCAGGTTACAGTTTGCCAAGAAGTACTTAAAAGAGCAACCACAGTTCTGGAAAAAGGTCTTGTGGACAGATGAGATGAAGATGAACTTATATCAGAGTGATGGCAAGAGCAAAATGTGGAGGAGAGATCGACTGCCCAAGATCCAAAGCATACCACCTCATCTGTGAAACACGGTGGTGGGGGTGTTATGGCCTGGGCATGTATGTCTGCTGAAGGTACTGGCTCGCTTATCGTCATTGATTATACAACTGCTGATGGTAGTAGCATAATGAATTCTGAAGTGTATAGTCACATTCTATCTGCTCAAGTTCAAACAAATGCCTCAAAGCTCATAGGCCAGCTGTTGGGGGTGCAACCTAGATGCAAGATATTATTTGTCACATGTACCAATTGGTAGAGTGAAATGTGTGGTCGCCATACAGCCATACAAATAATAAAGAACACATAACACGATAGTCTTAACACAGACATCCCCACACAGCGGGTTCAAAGTTTCCCACTGAGGGAAGGGTCCAAAATTCAGTCAACCTCCTCTGTTGTCCTCCCGTGGTCGGGGGGCTCCCGAACCCCAGTCAGTCGCCGCTATGGGCGGCCCGGTGTTCAGGCCCACGCGCCGGGTTGATGGAAGTGCGACGTCGGGACTGGAGGACATCATCAGTGGCTTGGACATCCGAATCGGCCACCTCCTCCCGGAGTCCGCGGCTCCCGAAGTCCACAGGCCATGCTAGGTGGAGATTCAATGCTGGAGGCCCTCGGCAAAGGGCCCCAGGACTCAGCGATGTTGAAGTCAGCGCCGGCTGCGCTGGAAGTTGTGCAAACCACAGTTCCGATGTTGAAGCAGCAGGCCCAACACTCCGGAGCTTGAACGGCGATCCAGGTAAGCAATTGCCCGCTCCGCGATGTATCCAGCGCTGCACCGCCGCTACTGAAGCCCTGGTCCGGTCCCCGGCAGGAAAGGCCGCTCCAATCCAGGTGGTAGGCCGCGAGGAGGGGGGGGCGAGGACACGACTCGGAGAATAGTCACGTCCTCGCCAGGAAGTGACTGGGAAACAGTTTCCTACAACTTTAGGCTGTGAACGCCATACGCAAGAGGAAGGTCAGCGGTTCATTCAACAGCAAGGCAATGATCCCAAACATACCACTAAAGCAACAAAGGAGTTTTTCCAAGGCTAAAAAATGGTCAATTCTTGTGGCCAAGTCCATTACCCGATCTGAATGCAATTGAGCATGCCTTTTATATGCTGAAGAGAAAACTGAAGGGGACTAGCCCTCAAAACATGCATTAGCTAAAGATGGCTGCAACACAGGCCTGGCAGAGCATCACCAGGGAAGACACCCAGCAACTGGTGATGTCCTTGAATCAGACTTTAAGCAGTCATTGCATGCAAAGGATATGCAACAAAATACTAAACATGACTACCTTCTGTCTTCAACTGCGGTTGCTCTTTTAAGTGCTTCTTGGCAAACTGTAACCTGGCCATCCTATATTTGCGGCTAACCAGTGGTTTGCATCTTGCAGTGTAGCCTCTGTATTTCTGTTCATGAAGTCTCCTGTGAACAGTGGTCATTGACAAATCCACACCTGACTCCTGACGTGTGTTTCTGATCTGTTGGACAGGTGTTTGGGGATTTTTCTTTATTATAGAGAGAATTATTCTGTCATCAGCTGTGAAGGTCTTCCTTTGCCTGCCAGTCCCTTTGCGATTGGTAAACTCACCAGTGCTCTCTTTCTTCTTAATGATGTTCCAATCAGTTGATTTTGGTAAGCCTAAGGTTTGGCTGATGTCTCTAACAGTTTTATTCTTGTTTCTCAGTCTCATAATGGCTTTTTGACTCTCATTGGCACAACTTTGGTCCTCATGTTGATAAACAGCAATAAAAGTTTCCAAAGGTGATGGAAAGAATGGAGTAAAGACTAGGCGCCGAGAGCTCTCTTATACCTGCATTAATGAGGCAATTAAACACCTGAGCAATTACAAACACCTGTGAAACCATGTGTCCCAAACATGGTGCCCTGAAATAAACACTGCTGCAATTTCTACATGGTGAAACCAAAATGTATAAAAATGGCCTTTTTTAAAATCTGTGGAGTGCAGTGGCATACGAATAAATGATGGGTCTGTCCCGAACATTATGGAGGGCACTGTAATACATAGAAAGAGCCCGCTGTGTCTATATGCAACAGATTCCAGGTTTTGGTGCCATTTCACAGTCCCAACTGCAACTGGCCATAAAGACCTGTTGCAGCTGTTGCCTCCTACCGGTCGTCCCACGAACCATTATCCATCTCCTTGCTGGGCGATCTTCACCCTTTCTGCCCCGGGGACGCCTCTCGCAGCCTTTTTGAAGTCATGGAGGGTAAGACCTCCACTGGAAGTCGCTCTCTTTCTTCTTAATGATGTTCCAAACAGTTGTTTTTGGTAAGCCTAAAGTTTGGCTGATGTCTCTAACAGTTTTATTCTTGTTTCTCAGTCTCATAATGGCTTTTTGACTCTCATTGGCACAACTTTGGTCCTCATGTTGATAAACAGCAATAAAAGTTTCCAAAGTTGATGGAAAGACTGGAGTGGAGAAAAGACTAGGTGCCGAGAGCTCTCTCATACATAATTAAGGAGGTAATTAGGGGTCACCGGCCTATGGTACCTCTCTACTTCCTTTCTTAAACAAATGAACAACATCAGTCATCTACAGTTCTCCGGGACAATGCATGAGGCTACAGAAGATCCAAGAAAAAACCCAAACATGCCCCATCTACCCACCTCCCCACGTGAGGATAGGCTAGGGCTTCATTCCTTTGGTGTGCAGGATGCTGTGGGGTAATTTTATAGAGGTATATAAAATCATGAGAGAAACAGAATGGAGTCTTTTACACAGTGAGGGAATCAAGAACCAGATATCATGGCTTTAACGCGAGTGGGGAAAGATTTAATAGTGACCCGAGGGGCACCTTTGTCATTCAAAGAGTGGCAGGTATATGGAACGGGCAGTCCTAAGAGGGAGTTGAGGTACGTATTATAAGCATATTTTTAAAACATTTGGACAGATACTGTACGTGGATAGGAAAGCTTTAGAGCTATACGGGCCAAAGGTGGGTTGGTGGGACCAGCATAGATGGGGCATCTTCGTTAACATGGACAGTTTGGGCTGAAGGGTCTGTTTCTGTAATGTATGACTGTGACTATGTTGAAATTGTCAAAGCTGCCACAACCAGACATAAAAACAGTTTTTATCCACGAGTAGTTGCTCTACTCAACAGCCAAAAATCTGTAGCCTCCCTTTGATCTGGTATTTTGTTGGTTCACATGTTTGATCAATGGTGTTTTATCATTAATGTTTTATTATTATTAATGTTTAGTGTTTTCGGAGTCATTCGTAACTGTCACTGCGTGTCATGTTGTTACTTGTGGGCCGAGCACCAAGGCAAATTCCTTGTATGTGAATACTTGGCCAATAAACTTACTTACACCTGAAGAATTACAAACACCCATGAAGCCATGTGTCCCAAACATTAAGGTACCCTGAAATGGAAGGACTATGTATAAACACTGCTGTAATTTCTACATGGTGAAACCAAAATGTATAAAAATGGCCTTTATTAAAATCTGACAATGTGCACTTTAACCACATGTGATTTTTTCTATTGAACATTCAGACCACTGTCCTTTGAGGGGAGTGTTTCTGTCTCACAATGCTCCATGAGAGAAACACCCCTCACCATAAAACACACTATCGCTGTCCTGAGCTGATTCCCTATGAGGTGAGAGGGGGAAAGTTTAATGCAGATTTAAGGCAAGTATCTTTTTTTTTTTACACAGTCGTGGGGCGTGGAACATATTGCCAGGGGTGGTGGTGACAGAAAATATGATAGTGGCAATTCAAGAAACTTTGAGATAGGCACATGGATATGCAGGGAATAGTATGGATCATGTTGAGGCAGATGAGATCAGTTTAATCTGGCATCATGTTCAGCACAAACACTGTGGGCCTAAAGGCCTGCTCCTGTCCTGTACCTTAGGTGTGACCACCTGACTGCAACTCCTATCTATGAAGCTCCCATTCTCCCAGATGATCGTCAGGTCATCCAGCCACAGCTTCAGTTCTGTAAGGAGTTGTAGCTGGACACAATTCCCACAGGTGCAGTCAAGATATTGAGTATAGAAGTTTAGATGTTATGTTACAGTTGTACATCATGTTGGCGAGGCCACATTTTAGGTATCGTTCAGATTTGGACATGCTGTCTAGTTTAGTGATACAGCGTGGAACCAGCCCCTTTGGCCCACCGAGTCCACGCCAACCACTGATATTACTAGTGATCACCCCATACACTAGTAATATCTGACGAACTAGGGAATTTTTACCAAAGGCAATGAGCCGCCAAACCTGTACGTCTTTGGAATGTGGGCGGAAACCGGAGCAGCTGGTCCACTACTATAGGAAAAGGTTGTGCAGGTTAAGACTTTATTCTTTATCAGCACAGGATGCTGAGAAATGATGTTATGAAGGTGTATACAATCAGGAAGGGAATAGATAAGGTGAATGCAGTCTTTTACCCAGGGCAGGAGAATCAATAACCAGAGGACTTCAGTTTAAGGTGAGATATAATAAGCAGCCAAGGGGTAATGGGTATATGGAACGAGCTGCCAGAGGAGGTAGTTGAGGCAGGTACCACAACATCATTCAGACACTTGGACAGATAAATGAATAAGAACGGTGTAGAGGGATATAGGCCCAACGTTGGCAAACGGGACTAGATCAGATGGGGCATAGAAACTTAAGGGAGCATGGATGTTGGCTCAAAGGGTAGATTTCCTTGCTGTATGACTGAGTTATTTAGAACATAACAGTACAGCACACTGTGTAAAAAGCTTGCCTCGCACATTCCCATTTAACTTTCTCCTCACACTTTATAGCTATCCTCTAGTGTTAGGACATATCCACCCAGGGATAAAGGTTCTAACTGTGTACTCTATCTAGTTTTGTGACAATTTTTTATATTTCTATCAAGTCTGCACTCAACCTGCGACGTTCCAGAGAAAACAATGTACATCTCTCCAACCTCTCCCTGCAGGTGAAGCCCTCTAATCCAGGCCACATTCTGGTAAACCACCTTCGCACCCTCTCCAAAGCCTCTAATGGATGAGCAGAACCGCAAATACTCCAAATGCGGCCTAACCAAAGTCCTGTAGAGCTGCATCATGACTTCCTGAATCTTACACTCAATGCCCCTAGCAATGAAGGTAAGTGTACCATTTGCCTTCTTTACCACCCTATCTAGTACTGCTACCAAAAGCGAGTTATACTTGGATTCCAAGATCCCTTGGCACATCCATGATGTTAAGGGACATGCCATTAACTGTATACTCTCCCATTACATTCAACCTCCCAAGTGCAACACCTCCCACTTGCAGCATGGTGGTGCAACGGTAGAGGTGCTGCCTTACAGTGCTAGAGACCCGGGTTCGATCCTGACTACGGGTGCTGTCTGTACGAAGTTTGTACGTTCTCCCTGTGACCGGGTGGGTTTTCCGAGTGCTCTGGTTTCCTCCCACACTACAAAGACGTATATGTTTGGTTAATAGGCTTGGTAAAATTGTAAATTGTCCCTGGTATGTGTGTAGGATAGTGTTCATGAGTGGGGATCGCTGGTCGGCACGGATTCGGTGGGCCAAAGGGCCTGTTTCCACACTGTATTTCTAAACTAAACTTGGGTTAAACCCCATCTGCCATTTCTCTGCCCATTTCTGCAGCTGATCTACAGTATATCCCAATGTATCTTCTGACAACCTTCCTCGCTGTCTGCAGCTCCTCCAAATTTGGTGTTGTCAGAAAACACTCACCAACTCATCTACATTCATGTCTAGGTCATCAATATATATCACAAACAGCAGAGATCCCAGCATTGATCCCTGCAGAACACCACTGGTCACAGACCTGCACCAAACCACAACACTCCATGTGGCTTATTCTTCCATGAATAAGCCAGATCTGAATGCATGCGGCCAAGTCATCATGAATCCTGTACATTTTAACCTTCTGGATCAGCCTACCATGAGGGAATTTATTAACAGCCCTATTAACAACATCCACTGCCCTACCTTCATCAATCTCCTTTGTCACCTCCTCAGAAAATCCAAATCAAATTAGTGAGACATGACCTGCCATGTATAAAGTTGTGCAGCCTATCCCTAATTAGACCATTCTCTTCCAAATGGGAGTCTATCCTTTCTTGAAGAATTCTCTCCAGCAGTTTCAACTGCTGACGTGGGGGTCACCGGCCTATGGTACCTCTCTACTTCCTTTCTTAAACAAATGAACAACATCAGTCATCTACAGTTCTCCGGGCAGTCCTAAGAGGGAGTTGAGGTACGTATTATAAGCATATTTTTAAAACATTTGGACAGATACTGTACGTGGATAGGAAAGCTTTAGAGCTATACGGGCCAAAGGTGGGTTGGTGGGACCAGCATAGATGGGGCATCTTCGTTAGCATGGACAGTTTGGGCTGAAGAGTCTGTTTCTGTAATGTATGACTGTGACTATGTTGAAATAAGGAAAATAGAAGTGCACTGACCTTTCTCCCAATCTTCCTCAGGGGCTGGACACTGCCATGTGCTTTGTGGGATATCACAAGGCTTTTTTGGGTGTTGTAAGCTATGGAATGAGAAAAAAACAATTACCATAACGTGCACACCATGAATCTGCCAATTTCAAGAACAAAACAGCCCAGTATTGAAACACCCCCGTCTTTGCAACGGTACGATACTCCTGATACATAGCTAGCACACTGATTCACACAAACAGGATTCAAATCAACAGCCCAGAGGTTTTCAGGGAAAGATTGCAGACTATGCCAGCAGTCTATGCACCCCAAAAAGCATTCAGTCTCCAAGCAGACCCAATGTAACACATCCACAAAGGTGAATATCCTGGAGAGCATTCAGATCTCTGTGCCTCTGCAAATGCACTCACCCGCCAAACAACCGCACCGCCGACCGGAAAGCGCCCCCAGTAGGCCCGACTCGCCACACAGGCTTCCCAGGGGACTGCGGGGAAGCCAAGCGGCTGGTCTGGGCTGAAGGAGCCTTAGCGGCGGCGGCGATAGGAACCTCTGCAATACTGCTGCCTCGGCGAAAGCAGGAGCCTCGGTGGCAACGGGAGCCTTGGTGGCGGTGGAACCTTGCGATTGACCCGCGATCAGCGGTTGATGAACGTGGGGGAGAAGGGGAAGACAATGAGGACCCAGCATGGGGGGACCACCGTGAAGAACAATGGAAGACCCAGTGTGGGGGAACTTCCGCGAAGAACAATGGGGACCCGGCGTAGGTGGACTGCCATGAAGGACAATGGAGGACCCGGCGTGGGCGGACCGCCGTGAAGAAGAATGGAGGACCCGCCCGTGAGGGACGGTGGGAGAATAAAGGGGGAGCACTGTGGTTTTACAATCCTCTGCCCAGGGGATAAGCCTGCCTTTGTTTATTTTGTTCATTCGTTCGTTCCGGTTAACGCGCTGTGCACACGGACGTTTTCGTGTACCTTTGTGTGTGTTTGCATGTTCATTACAGGTACATGGATAGGATGGAACGGTGTTTCGGCTTGTGACTCCGCATTGAGTCCTGATGCAGGTCATCTGCCCCCACAGCTTGATCTGTCGAGTTCTCCAGCAGTTTTTTTTTTTTAACATCTAGTTGTCATTTTTTCCATGGGACTAACTTATACGCGGCATCTTGGTCAGCATGGACGAGTTGGACCAAAGGGTCTGTTTCCATGCTCTATCACATGGCGTGCATGATCTTTATTTAAACTCTCCATCAGTATGCCATAGAACTGTACAATGCAAGAACAGACCCTTCACCACAAATGTCTGCACTGAACATGTCAACACCAACTCTAATCCGCCTGCACATAATCCATACCCCTCCATATCCATGTGCCTATGCGACAGCCTCTCAAACGCCACTATCGTATAGGCCTTCACCAACGCACCGGCAGTGTATTCCAGACACCCACCACCCGATATATAAAAACTGTTCCACACATCTTTAAACTTTGACCATCTACACAGTAGCTTGTAGCCCCTTGTAGCTAATACCCCCCTAATCCAAGCATCATCCTGGTAAACAGCACTCTCTCCAAAGCATCTGCAACTTTGCTGTAATGGGGAAATCAGAATTTAGTACAATACTCCAAAAGCTATGTAGAATATTAACACTTTACTTACCAAACTCATCCTCGATGACCTTCTTGTCTACACAGTTTGTGATATGGTGCTTCATTTCCGCTTTTGGGATCCAGTGTCTTGCATTGAAAGGACAGGACTCCAAATTCCGAGCTTTGCCAGGGAAATTCTTGTAAAGTCATAGTAAAAAGTATAAATTTCAATTAGACACTATTTATTTGGAGGCAAAATAGAGCACCTACGTACACTTCCTCTCTGTACACCATTCGTTCACTATTCACATGGCTTCACAGGCGTTTGTAATTGCTCAGGTGTGTTTAATTGCCTCCTTAATGCAGGTGCAAGAGAGCTCTCAGCACCTAGTCTTTCCATCACCTTGGAAATGTTTATTGCTGTTTATTAACATGAGGACCAAAGTTGTGCCAATGAGAGTCAAAAAGCCATTATGAGACTGAGAAACAAGATAAAACTGTTAGAGACATCAGCCAAACTTTAGGCTTACCAAAAACAACTGTTTGGAACATCATTAAGAAGAAAGAGAGCGACTTCCAGTGGCGAGGCGAGCAGATGGCTGCTTAATCTCGAGCTCCCGATAGCAAGTTTAAAACTAGCCTCCCTTAATTCACTAATTGCCACATAATTCAGTTTTCTGTATTGGAATGAGTGGGGGAGCGACAACTAGAAGTCAAAAGAAACGTGAGGAACGAGAACGAAAGAATTCACCGGAGATGGACAAAGCTCAAAGCTCAAAAGATGACTCGGCAGAAACCGTGCGCTCAATGCTCCACAATATCAGTAAGGAAATACGTGACTTCAGGGCTGAATATAAAGTGGACGCATAAATTTAAAGGACTTAAAGAAGACATGAAAGCCGAACTCAAAGATCTGAAGCAAGAAATTTCTCATAAACTTTCTGCTAACTCCAAACAAATCCACGCCCACGAAACTAGACTAAACAAAGCAGAGGCACGAATCGAAGAGGCTGAGACAATTAACATGGCTATGAAAAATGTGCTGTTTAAATCTATGAAAAAACAGAAAGTCATGCAAGAAAAACTGACTGATTTGGAAGGACGGTGTAGACGAAATAACATTCGCATCTACGGCGTACCCGAAGAGGAAGAAGGCAAATCCATGTCTGAATTTGTGGAGCAACTTTTGAAAACTGAACTCGCAATAACAACAGCAACCAACATACGGATCCAGCGCGCACACAGAGCTTTGGCTCGCAAACGTAACACACCACCCAGGTAAATTTCCTGGAGTTTAATACCAAAGAAATGGTATTGAAAAAGGCCTGGGGAAAGAAGGTAATGATTGACGGGCGACGTCTATCATTTGACCATGACTATGCAACGGAGGTTGTCCAGAAGCGCAAGGCATATAAGGGAATAAAGAGGGCCCTGAAGGAGAGAGGTGTCCGCTTCCAGACCCCGCTGGACAAGATGCGCATTCACTGGGACTCAGGAACATGCACATATCATAGTGCACAAGACGCAGCGCAGGAGCCGAGGAGAGGCTACTCCGTGGAGACACCAGATTACAGCGCTGAGGAGCCGGCGGACCCAGAAATGGAGCGTCTTTCTCCAGGCTTTGACATGGCAGAGAGTTGGAAAGAGGAGTGAAGACGGGAGTGAGACAGCAAGAGAGCGACTACAGGAGTCTGAGCAGACCCCATCCAACTAGCTTTTATTGTGTCACGATTTCCTTCGGACTACAAAATAAGTGCTATCGGATGACGTTGGACAATACTAGGATGCGTGAAATGGAGTGTTTCACCTCTAGTGAGGGGCCCTCTGGGAGGAGGTTTTCCCCTCTACCTGCCAACGGGGACTCGGGGTGCCAAGGAATCACCCTTACTTGGAAGTCAACTGTTTTTCTCTTTTTTTATTTTCTTTATTTGACACATGTTGTCCAGATGTTCAGACCTGCACAGTTCCAAGTTATCTGGAGATTTATGAATGTAATACAGGATTAGGTAAATTAAATGTCACGTAATACTATTAAATTGGTGTCACTCAATGTAAATAATCCAGTTAAAAGGAGCAAGGTCCTGGCTAAACTGAAAAAAGAAAAGGCTCAGGTACTATTTTTACAAGAAACCCACCTGCCTCAACAAGAACATGAGAAATTAAAACGCTTTGGCTTTAGAAAAGCATTTTATAGTTCCGATAAAACTAGCCAAGAGGGGAGTGGCTATCCTTATCACAAATGCAGTCCAATTTGAATGCTATAAAGAAGTTAGGGACAAAGAGGGAAGGTATGTATTAGTTACAGGAAAGCTGGAAAACAAAGTAGTGACACTGATCAATGTATATGCCCCCCCCCCCCCCCCCCCCCCACCCCCACCCCCAGAGTACCAAATGTTTTTTCAAAACTCTGTTTGATATTATTGCTTTAGAGACTGGAGGTATTTTGATACGTGGAGGGGACTTCAATGTGGTTATGAATCATAATTTGGATACAACAAGCCTAAAAAAAAAAAAGATGCATCTGACCAAGTTTATTAACACATCAGTGCAGGAAATGGGCCTAATTGATTTGGAGAGAACTTCACCCTTTAGAAAGGGACTACACACACTATTCAGTACCTCACTCAGTCTACTCCAGGATTGACTACTTTTTAATGAATACGGGTGAAAGCCACAGGATCACAGAGTGTTAAATCGGGGTGGCAGATGTATCTGATCAGTGCGATCAGCTTGACAGTACACCTGAATAGTAGAAAAATAAATACTGTTTGGAGGCTCAATGTGGGTATTTTGAATAATAAGGCAAATGTGGAACAAATAAGGGTAGAGATAAAAAAGGTACATAGAAGAGAATGATAATGGGGATGTGGATCCTGTAATATTGTGGGATGCTATGAAGGCAGTTATACGTGGAAAGCTGATCGCCCTGACATCATCACAAAAAAAAGGCCCGGCTAGCTACGTATGAACATAAAGTAGAAAAATTGAAAGAATTAGAGAAAAAAACATAAAAACATACAGGATCAGTTGGTACTAAAACAGATTAAGGAAATAAGGGGGGAGATAGATGAGATCCTCAGGGGAGATATGGAAAAAAAGGCAAGATTTGTAAAGCAGACCTATTATGAAGCAGGTCCAAAAGCCACTAGACTCCTGGCCAGACGCCTGCGTAAACAGCAGGCCTCCAATACAATTCATAAAATAAGAGATCCTAAAACCAATCAATTATCACATGAGCCAGATGAGATAGAAAGAATATTTGAAGAGTACTATAAGAAACTTTATTCTAAACCACCATCAGCTGACGAAAGGACAATGAGAAGTTTTCTTAACTCACTCGACCTGCCATCCATTGGTGAGACACAAAATAATACCATTACGTCACAATTTACGGTTAAGGAGCTGGAAGCTGAAATCAGTAGACTCAAGGCAGGTAAATCACCAGGCAGCGATGGGTTTCCACCAGAATGGTACAAGGCCTTTAAGAAAGAGCTAACACCTCTGCTCCTGTCTTGCTTTAACTGGACCCTTAGAGAGGGATGGGCTCCCCCATCATGGAAGGAAGCAATTATTACCATTTTACCTAAGGACGGCAAAGACAAAGAGCAATGTAAAAATTTCAGGCCAATCTCAATTTTAAATGTAGACTACAAACTATTTACCTCAATCATTTGCAAAAGACACGAGACTTTTGTACCAGATCTGATTAATGAAGACCAAACTGGATTTATTAGGGGGGGCGTCAAACACAGGACAATATTAGAAGAACCCTCCACATTGTGGATAATGCTCAAAAAAAGGATACAAATATGGTCCTGGTCAGTTTAGATGTAGAAAAAGCCTTTGATAGTGTTAGTTGGGTATTTTTATATGAAGTACTAAGGAGATTTGGTCTCAATGAAGATGCAATTCGGTGTATTAAAACAATATATCAGGAGCCTACAGCTAGGATTAAGGTAAATGGAAACCCATCAAAAAGGATTCAGTTAGAGAGGGGCACAAGACAAGACACTTTCTCCTACTCTCTTCGTTTTGTATATTGAACCCTTAGCACAAGCAATAAGGCAGAGAGAAGACCTGCAGGGGGTCAAAATAGGGGGGAAAGAACATATCATTGGTCTTTTCGCTGATGTCATTATTTTCCTTGAACGACCAGATATATGTCTCCCAAATCTAACAAATCTATTGAAACATATGGATACTACTCAGGGTATAAACTGAATATAACAAAAACACAAATTATTTCATTCAATTATTCTCCATCCCAACAAATCAGAGACGCATATAATCTGAAATGGAATTCTAAAACGATGCAGTATCTTGGTGTAACTATAACCAAAACACTTTCCAACATGTTTGAAACTAATTATAACAAAATTGAAGAAAACATCAAAAAGGATGTTGAAAGGTGGTCTACCCTTCCTCTAGACTTCAGTGCCAGGATACAAATGGTAAAAATGAATATCCTACCTAAACTACTATATTTATTTCCAATCTCTCCCAATTAATGTTCCCCGAGACAAATTCATAGCCTGGGATAAAATGATCTCTAGATTCATTTGGAATAGCAAAAAACCCAGAATAAAATTAACAACACTTCAACTGCCGAAAACTAAATCTTAGGAAATACTTTTATGCAGCTCAACTCAGATCTCTGGCCTGTTGGTGTAGACCTGATTATGAATCTCGATGGAAAGAAATGGAAAGGGAGATACAGGGTTACCAGACCCAGATTTTGGTGGGAGACAAATATCTGAGAGGGGCTTTGAGACATGCTATGGATCCAATAGTAGCATTTACGTTAGAAATATGTAATGTTATAGTGGAAAAATACAAATTTAAAAAGAGGGGTTCATGCATTGAAGTGGTTCGCATATGACTCAAAGTTTAAGCCAGGGATGTACGATTCAAGATTCAAAGAATGGGCGCAAAAAGGCATAACGGCAATGTATAGAGTTACAGAAAATGGCGAGTTAATGAGCTTCCAAGAATTAAAGTCAAAGTATGGTCTCGAAAACAACGATTTTTTTAGATACTTGCAATTATGAGACTACTTTACAAAAGAGACAAGGCCAGGAACTAGATGAAACTTCAAATAATGTGATCAAGGTGATTGTGGATGCATACAAACAGAAGGGGTCTCGGGTCATCTCGGCTTTCTACCAAGCTCTGGTGGGAAGCGGGGGAGAATCAACGCTCTACATAAAAACAAAATGGGAAGCAGAATTAAAAATTCAAATAACAGAAGAAGAATGGTATCAAATGTGTGAAACACAATGTACATCCACAAGCTCACTAGTATGGAGAGAATTTTGCGGGAAGAATCTAACTCGCTTTTTTATAACACCCAAAATAAAAAGCACTGTTGGAGGCTGTGCGGGATTACGGAGGCAGACCACTCGCATATTTTCTGGAACTGTGTAAAGATAAGGCCATATTAGGAAAATGTTAATGCAGTTGTTAAAAATATTTTGGGTTATAAAATCCCAAATACCTGCCATGTGATGTATCTGGGGCACATTAAAGATATAGTAAAGACAGAAATACATATTTGATTAAAGTTTTGCTTGCAGCAAGTAAGAAGGCCATTACCAGGCAGTGGCTTACTGAAAAAAGTCCAAAATAGGAACAGTGGTTAGAAATTGTGCAAGACATCTTTAATATGGAGAAACTGACATATTCGTTGAGAGTCAAGGAGAATTCATTTGAGAAGATCTGGGGGAAAATGGACCGTTTATTTGAGTCATGACACCAATTAGATAAATGCCGAATTAGATATGGGAAGATTGTGTTATATAGAATTAGATGGTATGTTTGTGTGAATATTGAAATATCTCCAGATAATGAATCAATGTCATGTTTTTTTTTAATTTGGTAAGTGAACCACATGGTCTTATTCCATTTTTAAAATTTATTTACCCCTTCTTTTCCCCTATCTATTTATTTTTTTATTTTGATTGTTGTTTTTCTTATTTTGTTTTATTTATGGTGATGGTGTTGCACTGTTTTGTATATATCTCTGAAAAATCAATAACAATTTAAGTGAAAAAAAAGAATGCACTGGTGAGCTTACTAATCGCAAAGGGACTGGCAGGCCAAGGAGTGCCTCCACAGCTGATGACAGAAGAATTATCTCTATAATAAAGAAAAATCCCCAAACACCTGTCCAACAGATCAGAAACACTCTTCAGGTCAGGCGTAGATTTGTCAATGACCGCTGTCCACAGAAGACTTCATGAACAGAAATACAGAGGCTACAGTTTGCCAAGAAGTACTAAAAAGACCAACCACAGTTCTGGAAAAAGATCTTGTGGACAGATGAGACGAAGATTTACTTATATAACCATATAACAATTACAGCACGGAAACAGGCCATCTCAACCCTTCTAGTCCGTGCCGAACACGTATTCTCCCCATGTCCCATATACCTGCACTCAGACCATAACCCTCCATTCCTTTCCCGTCCATATAACTATCCAATTTATTTTTAAATGATAAAAACGAACCTGCCTCCACCACCTTCACTGGAAGCTCATTCCACACAGCCACCACTCTCTGAGTAAAGAAGTTCCCCCTCATGTTACCCCTAAACTTCTGTCCCTTAATTCTCAAGTCATGTCCCCTTGTTTGAATCTTCCGTACTCTCAATGGGAAAAGCTTATCCACGTCAACTCTGTCTATCCCTCTCATCATTTTAAAGACCTCTATCAAGTCCCCCCTTAACCTTCTGCGCTCCAAAGAATAAAGCCCTAACTTGTTCAACCTTTCTCTGTAACTTAGTTGTTGAAACCCAGGCAACATTCTAGTAAATCTCCTCTGTACTCTCTCTATTTTGTTGACATCCTTCCTATAATTAGGCGACCAAAATTGTACACCATACTCCAGAATTGGCCTCACCAATGCCTTGTACAATTTTAACATTACATCCCAACTTGTATACTCAATGCTCTGATTTATAAAAGCCAGCACTCCAAAAGCTTTCTTTAGCACCCTATCTACATGAGATTCCACTTTCAGGGAACTGTGCACAGTTATTCCAAGATCCCTCTGTTCACCTGCATTCTTCAATTCGCTACCATTTACCATGTACGTCCTATTTTGATTTGTCCTGCCAAGATGTAACACCTCACACTTATCACCATTAAACTCCATCTGCCATCTTTCAGCCCACTCTTCCAAATGGCCTGAATCTCTCTGTAGACTTTGAAAATCTACTTCATTATCCACAGCCCCACCTATCTTAGTATCATCTGCATACTTACTAATCCAATTTACCACACCATCATCCAGATCATTGATGTACATGACAAACAACAGTGGACCCAACACAGATCCCTGTGGCACCCCACTAGTCACTGGCCTCCAACCTGACAAACAACCATCCACCATTACTCTCTGGCATCTCCCATTCAGCCACTGTTGAATCCATCTTGCTACTCCACCATTAATACCCAACCATTGAACCTTCTTAACCAACCTTCCGTGAGGAACCTTGTCAAAGGCCTTACTGAAGTCCATATATACAACATCCACGGCTTTACCCTCATCAATTTCCCGAGTAACCTCTTCAAAAAATTCAAGATTAGTCAAACATGACCTTCCAGGCACAAATCCATGTTGACTGTTCCTAATCAGCCCCCGTTTATCCAGATGCTTATATATATTATCTCTAAGTATCCTTTCCATTAATTTGCCCACCACTGACGTCAAACTAACAGGTCTATAATTGCTAGGTTTACTCTTAGACCCCTTTTTAAACAATGGAACAACATGCGCAGTACACCAATCCTCCGGCACTATTCTGTCATAGCCCCTGCTATTTCTACACTAGCAGAGTGATGGCAAGAGCAAAGTATATCTTATATCAGAGTGATGGCAAGAGCAAAGTATGAAGGAACTGCCCAAGATCCAAAGCATACCACCTCATCTGTGAAACACGGTGGTGGAGGTGTTATGGCCTGGGCATGTATGGCTGCTGAAGGTACTGGCTCACTTATCTTCATTGATGACACAACAGTTAATGGTAGTAGTATAATGAATTCTGAAGTGCATAGACACATCCTACCTGCTCAAGTTCAAACAAATGTCTCAAAACTCATTGACCGGCAGTTCATTCGAAATGCAAGACAATGATCTCAAACATACTTCTAAAGCAACAAAGGAGTTTTTCAAAGCTAAAAAATGTCCGTCAATCACCCGATTTGAACCCAATTGAGCATGCCTTTATATACTGAAGAGAAAACTGAAGGGGACTACCCCCCAAAACAAGCATAAGCTAAAGATGGCTGCAATACAGGCCTGGCAGAGCATACAAGAGAAGACATCCAGCAACTGGTGATGTCCATGAATCACAGACTTCAAGCAGTCATTGCATGCAAAGGATATGCATCAAAATACTAAACATGACTACTTTCATTTACATGACATTGTTGTGTCCCAAATATTATGGTGCCCTGAAATGGGGGGACTATGTATAAATACTGCTGTAATTTCTACATGGTAAAACCAAAATGTATAAAAATGGCCTTTATTAAAATCTGACAATGTGCACTTTAACCGCATGTGATTTTTCTATTACAAATCTCAAATTGTGGAGTACAGAGGCAAATTAATAAATTATGGGTCTTTGTCTCAAACATTATGGAGGGCACTGCATGTTATCATCCAAATCATGGATGGAGATGACAAACAGTAACGTGCCCAGCACCGAGCCCCGCCACTAGTTACAGGGCTCCAGTCCGAGAAGCAACCTTTCACCATCACCCTTTGCTTCCTTCCATGAAGTCAATTTTCTATCCGTTCAGCCATCTCTCCTTGGATCCCATGTGATCTAACGTTCCAGAGCAGCCTACCATGCGGAACCTTGTCGGATACCTTATGTCGAAATCCATGTACACAATACCTACAGCTCTGCCCTCACAGACCTTTTTGGTCACGTCTTCAAAAAACTCAGTTAAATTTGTGAGACACGACCGTCCACGTACAAAACCATGGTGACTATCAATAATCTGCCCTTGTCCATCCAAATGCCTGTATATCCTCTCGCTCAAAAATACTCTCGAGTAACTTTCCAACTACAGATGGTAAGCTCACTGGCCTATAGTTCCCAGCATTTTCCATGCAGCCCCTCTTGACTAGATTTGCCACCCTCCAGTCTTCCAGCACCTCTCCTGTATTTAAAGACGACTCGCAAATTTCAACCAGGGCTCCCACAATTTCCTCTCTAGTTTCCCACAATGCCCTTGGATATATCTGATCAGACACTGGAGATTTGTCCACCTTCATACATGATAGTACATTCATCACCTATTCGACCATAACACTGACTGCTCTCGAGACACTTCCATTGACTGTCCCAAGTTCCTCCATCCTTCTGTCTTTCTCCTCGGTAAAACCAGAGGAGAAAATAGTAATTGAGGACCTTGCCCATCTCCTGGCTCCACACAGAGGTGCCCGCTTTGATTCCTGAGAGGTCCCACTCTCTTTCTCCTCAAATAATCTTCTCCAGTCAACTTGAGCAAGACCTTCTCTCATACCCTCAAAGTTGGCCTTATCCCAATTGAGCATTTTAACACGCAAGCCCTCTGTCCCTCTCCATAACTATCTTAAACCTAATGGAACTGTGGTCACAGTCCCCAAATGGGTGCTCCACGAACACTTAATTTACTTGCCCTTCCCAATTTCCCAAGACTAGATCAAGAGCTGCCCCCTCAAGTGTGGGGCCTCTACATATTGCTGGGGAAAAAACTCTCCTGATCACCTTTTAGAGAAATTGCACCCCATCTAAACCCTTCACACTATGATATTCAGTCAATATTGGGAAAGTTTAAATCCCCTACAACAGCAACCTTATTTGAGCTTACAGTAGTCTGCAATCTCCTGGCATATTTGTTCTTCTAATTTCTGTTGACTATTTGGGGGTCTGTAGTACATCCCTAAAAATGTGATCATCCCTTTCTTGTTCTTCAAAGTGGAGGAGGAGCATTCAGGATGGGATTGAGAACCTCGAGTTTATTAATCAAGAGCACACCAAAAATAGACACAAAATGCTGGAGTAACAGCGGGTGAGGCAGAACGTCTGGAGAAAAGGGATAGGTGTTGTTTCATGTAACGCTGAGGCGTTGGTCAGGCTAAATTTGGAATATTGTGAGCAATTTTGGGCACCATATTAGGAAACTCTGGAGAGGGTCCAGAGGAGGTTTACAAGAATGATCCCAGGAATGAGTAGGTTTACATATGATGAATGTTTGACGGCACTGGGCCTATATTCACTGAAGTTTAGAAGAATGAGGGGGAACCTCATTGAAACGCTCAGGATAGTAAAAGGCTTGGATAGAGTGGACGTGGAGAAGATGTTTCTACTAGTGGGAGAGTCTAGGACTAGAGATAATAGCCTAAGAATTAAGGGACGTTCTTTTAGGAAAGAGATGAGGAGAAAATTCTTTAGTCAAGAGGGTGTTGAATCTCCGGAATTCTTTTCCACAGAAAACTGTGGAGGTAAAGTCAGTGGATATATTTAAGGCAGAGATAGACAAATTCTTGATTAGTACAGGTGTCAGAGGTTATGGGGAAAAGGCAGGAGAATGGGGTTAGGAGGGAGAGATAGATCAGCCATGATTTAATGGCAGAGTAGTCAATAGGCCAAATGGCCTAATTCTACTATCATTTATGATCTTATGAACACAGGCTATTGCTTTGCTCAATGTCACCATTGAAGGGAACTCTGTTGAGACCTTACCTTTCTGCATTTGACCAAGTGGTACGGAAACCTGCAGGCACGGATGTGGTGGTTCTTAT